>CAMTDV010001632.1:87262511-87812073 GCA_947069175.1 Scalesia atractyloides
AAGGAGGCACCATAGATTGACATGTGTTAAAAAAAATATTTTCATTTATTAGTGTAAAAAGATATAGGGTTAGGGTAAAATGAAAACTTATCCGAATTTTAAGAACTTTGAGAAGTCGACCTTACGAAAGGTTTTTTTTTTAACAAAAATTTACCAAAAATCCTAATAAAAACAACTCCCCCCACCCTAATAAAAACTAGTTTTTTTTTCATTTACGGCAGCCGTAAATGTGGTAAAAGTTATATAATGCTTATGTCATCAGCTTTTTACAGCTGCTGTAAAGGGCTGAAAAACACCACTTCGAATTTTTTTAATTTTTTACAACAGTCTTTTGTAGCATTTTAATCTAGGGGTGTGAAAAAAATTGGGCAAAACTCACACATGAATGATTTTCCTTTGATCTTATATATATATATATATATATATATATATATATATTATATATATATACACACACTTTATATATCTAAGTCTCACAACTTAGAGTGATTTTCCTTTGATCTTGATCATATATATATACATATATATATATACACAAATTTATATATAATTTACATATCACTTAATGCTTTATATGAATTTAAGTAACTTACACTATGTTATATAATGTTATAATTAAATATATACAAAAATAATTATAAATATGGATAATAATAAACGAATAAAAAAGAGTCAAGTCTCATCCAATAGCCTAAACGAATAAAAATAATTACTCGTGAGTCAAATTCATAAACAAAGATCTAAACGAACTGATCTCAAGCTTAAGTTCTCATTTGTTAAGCGTGTTGAACTCAAACTTACACAATTCGGGTTATATAAAATATATTTAGCTTGATACATAATATAACCTATACATAGTAAACCTTATATCTTAATGTATAAACTCTCAAAATTTCCGAATCTTATACAACATGAGGAAGCCGTTATTTATTTTAGGGATTGGCGTTCTACCTCCATCCATTTGTCTTTCATCATATTCTTAAAAACAAAATATTAATGATTGATGATTCTGAGGGAGTTACAACCAGGACACGAGCTGATCCAAGCTAGCTAGTCCGTATTAACTCGCTTAAATTAAGTTAACCTAACTTCTAATGTCTTCCACATAAGTTTCTAACCTAATTATGTGTAGCCCACATAAGATAATATAGTACATAGCCATTGAACTTTGGTCTTTCCATAATAGTATAAAATACTATTAATGTTTAGTAGAAAGTTAAACAAGTTACGCGGATACATCGTAAACATCGAATGAATGACATGACATTTATACATGCGTTAGCTATTATAAAGCAAAGTCGGTGACATTATAGCTTTAAATAACAAAGATTTTACCTGAAACCGCAATTGTAAACAACAAAACATGTATCAACAAAACTTATTCTACTAAGATTTTAAGTAACAAAAAAACTATTTAATAAACTAATATAATAGCATTTAGATAACGATAATAAACAACCAAGTAAAGACCTACGACTACGATAATAGCATTTGTATTTAAGTTATATAATAATGAATCATAGCAAAATCAGATTATTTTAATTTGAGCCTACTCGGGTCTACTCACTCGTTTAACAACCCCACTGGCCTACTACTTCTAGCGTTATATGGTAAAGTGGTTGCCTAATTTTCCGAATGGTTATAAACCTTTAGAAGACCTGTTGGGAATAATTCGAAATTGCTTGAATAAATCTGAAGTCGTGTAATCACTATCAGATCAAACAATTAGAGTGGCTTACCAATCTTTGATCGGATAAACTCAGAAAAATTCTAGATTTTTGTATGGCGATTTTTGATTGTGAGATTTTGGGGATTTTTTTTTCGAATCAAAATTCGTCTAGTGTTTTCTCTAAAAAATTTGGGAGCGTATTTTCAGTTTTTCACAACTGCTTGCAGTTTCAATTTTGAACAAAAACACCTTTAGTCATTTAAGTTTCCAAAAGTGCATATTTAGCCTGAAATTCAATTTCTGATGCATTTTTTGATAAAGGACTTTTGTCCAAAATAAAAAATGCTTTGCCTTGGACCCCGCCAGGCGCGCCCTTGGACCCTGCTCCCAGGGCGCTGCCCTGGACCCCCGCCAAGGGGACGCTGCCCCCTTGGATCCCTCGTTAGTGCCGATGACATTCAAAATAAGCGTGCACTCTTATTTGAACGTCACACGCAATCTCATATTACACTAAAATATCCAACAAGACCACGTGGCATCGTTATATGGTAAAGGGTCCTCTCCTTCTTGGACAATGATAGCCACAACCAACCAATGCATCTGTGTCATGCATCTTTGTCTCTCCCTTTTTTTGGTCAAGTGTCAAAACATGTATCCTCAATGTCAAGTTTAGCCGCTTATATACTTCTAGACCCACAACTTCTTTTGTAATCAACCTTTGGACTATTTCTCAATTTCTTTTTTTCTCCTTCATTGTTTTGGTCTTCATTTGATTTATTAATTACTTGTTAATTTTATTTTTTACCATAAGAACACGATAATTTATCTGTAAGTTCTTATATCATAATAAACGGTTACAACTCTTCCTCAACATCTATGCAGTTAATGCAGTAAAATATCGAATATGAGTCAAGGACTGATATTTGAGATATAGATTATCTTGGTGAGATATCGGTGGGATATTGATAATTTTAATATAATGCAGAATATAAATATATATATATATATATAATATATATATATATATAATATATATATATATATAGCAATTTAACACTAATAATTCAGTGATATATCGGTTAATATCGTTGATAAATCGATACCAATATTCTGACCGATATTTGACACCGATATATCAGTAGAAAACTGATATGCCCAATATATCACCGATATTAACTGCATAGCTTGACATTACTTGAGGAATCATTCCAAAATCAGATACAAAAAGATAAACCAAGGTAAAATCCTCTCATCTTATGTTTCAACCATGGCGGATCTAGAAGAAAACGTAAAAGGGCAACGTTTCAAAAGTTTCTTTTCTATAGGGGCAGCGAAAATAAAAAAAAAAGTCAAAATTTTTCAAAATTTACACTACCGTTAAAGCGTCAAGTGGTAGTGGGGACTACCCCTTGTCCAATCTACATCCACCCCTGGTTTCGACTAACGCATTGTCAAACCATTTTCTATGTTTCCATACTTTCACCAAACCCCTTTCTTTGTGTCTTAGCCTTTTCATCTTTCGATCAAGAATTGTCATCAATCCTTCAATGAAGTTTAGCAACCCAACCCTTCCTCAAGTGGCAAACATGGAAAATGTCAAAATGCCATATATCCGGTCAATTCCTTTATTAATCTAAGAGATAAACCACTTTTCCAACTTGAGTCATATGACTCATATATGTAAATGGTTTAGTAAGCTTTGGATTCGGTTTTCTCATTTTATTAAATTAGTTTACTCATTTACCATGAGACTTCTAATGTATTAATTAGTTTTCAAGTTTATCATGTTATTTAACATATGATATGTAGCATAGCCGACCTTTTATTTTAATACTAGTCATATGTCACATTTTTGACTTTGTTAAATTGAGAACCTTGCGTGTATACATGCTCACTTTGGGTCCTTCACATCCACTAAAGTTTATTTTATTCTATCACTCACAACATCCAATTACCATACTTTACATCATCAAGTCAAATTATATCACTAGTGATAGATTTTAGTGGAAAATGCCCATCACTAATGATGGTTTTTTTTTAAATACGAATTAACAATAAAATCAAAAAAAGGAAACCATTTTCATAATTTACTTCTCATCTCTCTCAATCTCTCTCATCTATCTCAATCTCCACCGTAACAAAACCACCATGGACTCCGCTTCTCCAGCCACCGCAGATGCCGCCTTCGGCAGGGTCGGCGAAAAATCATCAAACGGAGATTTACTCTCTGTATCTCTCTATCTTCCCTAAATTGATGCACATACAGAGTCGCCATTTCAAGACCAAATCCTCATCTGTTTGTTCATCTTTCAGATCGAATTTGACCAGGTTTGATGTTATCTTGTTTGTTTGGATTTGGGTTTGTTCTGAATAGATCAACTCTTGGATGGTCAAATTTTTTGAATGGATGACGCGTGATAACGACGACGCGTCATCAAATCCAGGCGTTTTGGAAACCACTGAAGGTGGTGTATCACGCGGTAAAACGCGTTTTCCGCCTCCACAACGGGACGCCCCGATTACTCTAAGAGTCGTCATCATTCCGAGTCAGCAGATAACAGTCCTGCTATAACCCGTAGAGTCTTAAATACTCGTTGGCTAAAAAATGGAAGTACGTACACTTCAGAATGATGTTATTCTGGTACCCGTTTTATTTTTAAATATGTTCTAATTTCAACACAATGGATCATGTGGCAACTTGTGAGACTTGTGGTCCCAACACAACACTACTAACCCGATTTAGAGACAAATGAAATTTGAATTTAGAAGATTCTTTACCTTCTCATACAAGGCATTTTAAAAAGTATATATGAGGTACTAAATTTGTAAATGTATAAATATATAAAGAGTAAAATTACTACAAAAAATATGTATGAGAAAGTAAAGTATAAATATAAAATGAGTAAAAAATACTACAAAAAATATGAACTTTTGTAGTTGTCTTCCTACCAATACTTCTATGTTAGCCACATATTTTCTAAGTTTTATGTGGTTTATCACATCAGTTTAAACTAATAGAATATGGGTCATTATTTTAATAAAATATATAAATAAAATAGTAAAAATACTTTCTTTACATATTTGGGAAATTATAGTATATGTACCGTGTATAAATCCTTACGAATATAACGTATAAAACAACATATGTAATTAAATTGATTCAATCTATGGTCTTCAACAAGAGTTTTAACCGCGTCTTCTTGTATAGTCTGTTGTGTTTTCAGTCTTTTGTGTATGCTTCAATGAGGTCTTGAACCACGTCTTCTTGTACATTAATTTCATACAAAAAGAACAAACAAATGTTAGCGGTTGTAGCTGAGGTACGTGTTCAACACGCTTCCCTTAAAACAGATTTCACGCCTCTACTAAAGAGACGCGTCTGTCTCCCAGGTTACCACAGCCGAAGCAGTCTGTACTGACGGAGAAGACCACACGCCCGAGGTTGCACCGGGTAAAATCATAGTGTTAGACCTTTTGGAAACTAAGAATAGCAATGTAGTTGAATCGTGTAGAGAAACTTATCTCTATATGTTCCCAACATATGGGTTATCAAGTACTTCTTCTCCAAGAACTCTTCATGCATACATCTCTCTTTCTTGTATCTTTTTATTTATATTTTTTCTAACCGCATCAAAAAAGACACATAGCCTACTATGTATGCAAGAGCCATGAGTGGTAGAACGCCAACATAATTAGATACTTAATTTTGCTATAAAATCTCTAATCAATTGTCATAAAAGAAACTCTACTCAAGAGTTATGATCAATACACACATGAAGAGTTTATTATTCTAATATAAAACTAAACAAGTAACATAAATAACTTTACTCAAGAGTTTGTCACTATATGTAAATTTTCATTCATCACATTTTAAAAATTTTCAACAAATTATTATTAATATTTGGTAATAATATACATCGAATGGCTAAGTCGTGTACCTATAGATGACTCGTATTTGTTTTTGTTTTTACCGAAATTCTACTGTCAACTTCCAAGTACAATTTTAGTTTTTTAATCTGGACATTCATTTATTTTACTTTGGCAAAAAAAAACATGTCTTTTAGATAGCTAAATTAATTATAATAAAGTTTTACGGTACAAAATAAAAAAAATAACTCAAGAAATGGACTATAAGTGATTAAGTTTTACCATTAATCAAATGGATAAGGTTTAAAGCATTTTCACAGTAGAAATGATGGATTGTACCCATTTTATAGGCATTTTGTGTTGTTTTCTCATTTAATGTTGGATGGACAAAAATGCAAAAATCCTAAAAGATTTAAGGAATTTTGAAGAGTTTAGGGAATGTACCTTGTAGTTACCTAGATTCTTAAATTTTATGTAAAATTATCTTTTTTACTCCTAATATGTATTATATATAGAATGTGTTCACTCTCTATAGTGAATGTGTTCATGCTCATTTGTTAATTAACAGTTAAAAAAACTAACAAACATAAAAGAACACAAACAAACACTTAAAACACTGTGAATATCCATATAAAATCTAGAATATCATCATCCTTACATTAAACATTTCAAAAGTATATAAAGAAATATATGATTTAAGTCTAAACCAAAGTGTATTCATAGAGATCGAAGAAAATTACAATTCGTATTTTTTTGAATCATCAAATCGTATAAAACACCATTTGAATTCCAGAAAACAACACAACTTGAATCGTAATACAACCATGGTATTCTAACATCTGGGATGATTTTTGTTATTTTTGCAGGTATAAACACCATACAAATTCCGAAGATACCATGAATTGAATCATAATAAAATCGTGGTGTTTTAACATCTAGAATGATTCTATTGCTATTCTAGATGTTAAAACACCATGACTGTAATCACAATACAACGTTACAGACTCTAGATGTTAAAACACCATGACTTAATTCATAATTCATTATTTGGGATGCTATGTTGTCTTATTTACGTTCATGGTGTTTTATTATAAAACACAACGTCTTGAATCACAAAACAATTAAAACACCATTGTATAAACATAGAAAAACACCATGGACTAAAACATTCGATCGAAAAGATTTTTTTTCTCTATATAAGTATAACAATATGGTACTCATATTAAAGATAAAAGAACACTCATTATTATGGTGTAATTTAAAAAAAATTCGTATAAAAATTTATCAACGTTTAAAAAAGAAGGGGAGAACTTGCATGTGGGTTTCTAAATTTAAAAATGTTAAATTTACTTTTACACTCTTAACATAGAAAATTAATTATTTAATGATAAACAATATTTACAGTTTTGCCATTTTCATCTCAACCATTAGATTATAGATCAAACAATGTAGATTCCTTTCTACACTTCTCACAAAAAACACCATTTTTACAATAATCTTACCCTATCAAATTAATTTTATATTACTATTAGTAATTAGTAATAAATTAAATTAATAAATATTTAAACGAACATAAGAAAACAACCATATATAAATGGATATACACAAATAAATGAACAAGGGTAAATGAATAATCTGTGGCAAAGGTTGAGATTTCGGACCGAAGGTCGAAAATGTATATACCCAAAAATTTATATAAAACTCGTGCGGGGAGGGGGGGGGGGGTCAAAAACGTATATACCCAAAAATTTCTATATAAAAACTACATACTCTTCATAATGAGCAAAAAGTTCGGAAACTCGTGCGGGGAGGGGGGGGGGTCAAAAACGTATATACCAAAAAATTTCTATAAACGGGGGGGGGGGGGTCAAAAAGTATATACCAAAAATTTCTATATAAAAACTACATACTCTTCATAACTGAGCAAAAAGTTCGGAGGGTCGGCCGCCCACACTATGCTGCACCATTGTGAACAATCATATACAAACGTTTTTAAACGTAACTAAACGAGATCCACATATTCATATTCGTTTAATTAATTTAGCACGCACACAAAAGTTCATTGAACGTTCTGTTTACTTACACGCCAACAATATTCACCAAACCAAACCATATGACAAACTTTAGTAGTAACGAGGGGTCTAAATAACATAAACAAAAACCACGAGGCAGCTAAGTGTCAACTTATTCAAACTTATTTCATTGGTTGGAATAATCGCCCAAACGTGAGTATAAAAAGGCAACACCAAACACTAGAAAGCACAACAGCAAAAAAAAAAAAAAAAAAAGACGATCGATCACAAACGCGTGAAAAGTAAGCTCAAACCTCATTTGAAGATTCTGTTTTACATCATCAAAAGGTAAATATTTATCTATAAACTTCAAATTCGTGTAGATCTTGTAGTTTTTCACGCGAATTATGATAGCAAAATCACTGTTATTAGTTCGTAATCTGATTAATCTCTATGAAATTGAAGTATGTATACTATTAAGCTCTGATTATTAATAAAAATTATAATCAATTGCTGTTTTACTACTGAAATTATGATACCTGAAGAATTTGTGCTATGAACTGGATTGATTATACTAGTTTTTCAGTGATTTAGGTTACAAATTGGTCGTAGAACGAGTTAAATCATTGCTAATTTTCTAGCTGCTGATTATAATTGTGTTAGGATACTATTTTGTTAGATTATTAGAGATAAGATTGACGTTTGATATCGAAATTATAGAGATTACTAGAGATGATAATGTTCAACGATGGCGAAGTTTGTTATTAGCATATATAGATGTTGATTATAGATTATAAAGGATGAATTAGATTCATAACTTAAAGAGTTGAATCAAGTATGAGAAGGTAATGGTATTATAGTATAATCAGTGTCAGGAAATTATGAATTTGACGATAGAAATAATTCATTGTTTTGAAAAAATGCAAAAGTTATAATTTAGTGAAGAAGAATGCTATTTGTTTGAGTATTAGAGAATAGAGATATGCTTGATGTTTGATGTCAAATAGAGACGATTTTTAGCAAATATAAATGTCAATTTTGGATGATGGATGGATGAATTGGATGGTATCATTATTATTAATGACAGAAATTGTGAACTTGATAATAAAAATTATTTAATGTTTTGAAGAAAGCAAAAGTTATAATCGTGTGAAGAATACTATTTGTTCGAGTCTTAGAGATATGCTTGACGTTTGATGTCAAAGTTATAGAGAGATAATGTTCAACGATAACGTTTAGCAAATATAGATGTCAATTTTGGATCATGGAAGGATGAATTGGATTCACAACTTAAAGAATTGACTCAAGTCTGGGAAGGTAGCAGTATCATTATTATTAATGACAGGAAATTGTGAATTTAATGATATAAATCATTCATTGTTCTGAAATAAGCAAAAGTTATAATTTAGTGAAGAATACTATTTGTTTGAGTATTAGACATATACTTAATGTTTGATTATTGATGTCAAAATTGTAAAGACGATAATGTTCAATGATAATGTAGTTGTTTTAGTTTAGATAAGGTGTGAGAGATTTCTTTGTTGCAGGCTTTGAATACTTTGGCTGCTGTAGTGGATTGCATCTCTGATTATTAATATGAGTCTCAGTGGCCCTTCCGGTTAGTTTACTTGTGTTTCTTTTATCTTTGCTAGTTTGTTTAACTTTTACTCTTTGTGACACCCGTATTTTGGTGAACTTTTTTAATAATAATATTTAATTTATTTAATATATTTCACAACCATCCAACTTTTTTTAGAATAACAATTGTAGCGGAAGCTTTGCAAAGAGTTTACCTCACTATTCCACTAGATAGTTGAATTTCAAAATCAATATATAAACATGGTTTTAATGAAGCTTGAGAAGCTAGGTATACATAAGTGAGCTTTATACTAAACATCATTATCCAGGTTCTTTAATCTTTCTTCACGTTTTAGGTGCTTTATGTAAATTTATATATCACACACACGTTAGCAATGCTATATGAGTACATAGAGGATTTAAACCGGTATACACACCCTAAAACTTAAAAAAACACAATTGTAAAATAAGATAACCATTTATAGAGAATTTTATAAAATAAAACATTTTCAAGATAATACGTTGAAAATTTGGGACGTTAACAGGCTTGCAGTAGTGAATATGGAGAGAAGACACTAATACGTTTTAACCTCGATACAATTTAATTAATTTGGACAATTGCAAGTTTACTGTTTACATAAGCAATCCCCAACGCCCCTCAGTAATTTTTTGGTTTTTTTTTCTTCATTCCAATTTCTCTTTCTGTTAAAGGTGGTAGAACTGGAAGAAGGACACTTGAGTTTGGAAAGACATATGTGGTAAAACCGAAAGGCAAACACCTTGCAACCATTGTGTGGTTGCATGGCCTTGGTGACAATGGCTCGAGGTAATCCCCTCTTTTATGTGATAAATATAAACAGTAGATTATGTTCGTTGTTACTGATTTCGACAAAAGTAGACTTTTTGGAAACGTTCTTCATCTTTCTGTTGAGAGAAACCTTTAAAACACTACACAACTTTTGAAATGCACCTAGGATCAAAAAGAGTATCGGTGTTTGGTATTAAGTATAAGTGAAATTCTACTTAAAAGATGAGTTCAATAATCATTGAAAAGTTTTGAAGACAACCTTTTTACTCCCGATGAAATAACAAACAACATAATGACTTCAAGAAGTTTATGATAATGATGGTTTTTCTAGGAACACCACGTTGAACATGATGTTAAGATTCGAAGTAGCTTTCTTCTGGGCCTCAGTGCGCCTTTTCCACGGAATGCAGGAAAAGCGCAAATTTTGGTTTTTTTTTGGGGTCTGAGGCGCGCGCCTTGTGTATGTTGGGTGTTTTTATGTTGTTTTTATGCATCAAAGTGTTGTACTATAGTTTTTTTGGCTTGTATATGTAGGTAAAACATATACAAACCTTATTTATAGCTATGTTTTGGATAAGGGATGCTAAAAACCTATAGGATATATAAAAAATTATCTAATCTCCTTGTGCCTCGGGTAAAAAAAGCCCACCGCTTTTGTGCTTTATGCCTCAGTTTTAGACCTCGTCGCTTTTTTTGCGCCTCTTGCTTTTTAAAACAAACTGTTTATTGTGTGAGTAGATGATTTGAAGGTTCTGATTCGTTATTTGCAGCAAGCTAGCAACCCAGTGTAGCCTTTAGTTGTTCTGATATCATTTACTGTGAATCATCAGAAGAATTGGTCTTAACATGAAGCCCCTAAATCATGTTAAACTGTATCGTGGATAGTATCGGAAGTAAACTATCCACAAAACTGTGTTTACTATAGATTCGCGCTAATTGCTTATACATTCTTTTGTTATTTCAAAGCCGTTTTTACTTATTTAGTGAGTAATGACTGAGTTCCATGTTTTGTTTCCTGGCAGTTGGGCCCAGCTTTTGGATACCCTTCCTCTTCCAAATGTAAGCATAAGTTTTGTTCACAAATTACGGTTGTACAACAATGCTGCTGTTGTATAACGAATATATTAATATGTATTTTACTGAATGTGATGCAGATCAAATGGATATGCCCCACTTCTCCTTCTCAACCCTTGACATTATTTGGTGGCTTTCCGTCAAATGCATGTATGTTTTTAATGCTGCTTCTTATGGGAAGCTATTTATATCTTTTTGGTGGAGACATTATTAATTTATTATAGCATGTGTAGATGGTTTTTATTCATACTAATTTTCGCCATAACATGTCTAATGAAAAAAATTCCCCTTAAAAATTTTGAAAAGATAATTAACTTTAGTGAGGTGTCAGCATGGTTTTAGCTTGAAGCTGTTTGTTTTTTTATTATAAAAATTTAAGGCGTGTTTTTGGTCGAAATTGATATAAATGAAACGATATACATACTTTGGTAGTCTTAAAGTAGTTTAAATATAAAGGTGGCATTTATGCAAAAATAAAAGCTGAATACTCCGGTGGCATACTGGCATACACATAGATTTTCCGAAAAGTAAAAAAGAAGGATTTACAGTTCTGAATTCTCTTAGTTTTTTGCATAGTAAATCAATTAAGATTAACATGTATGAAATAGTAAAAAAAAATTTGGTGCCATGGATGTTAGGGTTTGATGTGAGTGACCTGTCTGAAGATGCAAAACAAGATGTAGAGGGACTTGATGCTTCAGCTGCACATGTTTTAAGTCTACTCTCAACTGAGCCTGCAGACGGTAAGCTTCATTCTTTTTGTATGGGTCGAAGCATGTCGGGTCAGGTTTGGGTGTGTTTTTATAAGAATTAGGGTCGCCGGATTTTTTAAACTACACAATCCCAACATGAAAGAAACGGGTTATGGTTGGGACTAAAAGGGTCCCAGCTAGCTGGTTTATGCTAATTTAATTGTTACATTTTGCAGTCAAACTTGGTGTAGGCGGTTTCAGTATGGGTTCAGCACTTGCTTTGTACTCTGCGGTTTGCTTTTCTAATGGAAAACTTGGGAAAGGCGATTCTTTTTCAGCTCGTTTGGATGCAGTTGTAGGCCTTAGTGGCTGGCTTCCATGTGCAAAGTACTCACTTTTTTTGCAAAGCATACTCCTAAGGGTGCAAACGAGCCGAGCCCGAGCTCGTTTAACTTATGAAGGCTCGAGCTCAGCTCGATCCGGACTTTGTTTCTAAAGCTCGAGCTCTGCTTGTAGGTAGTTTTTCAAGCTTGAGATCGGCTCGACTCGTTTATTATTTTTTAATTAATTGATATTAATTATGATTATTATTTATTAATTAATTTACATTAGTTATAATTATTTTTTTGTATATAACTAAGTTTGTTTATAATAATTTTATAAATGTAATTATTATTTAAACATATAATTATTTTTTTGTATATAACTAAGTTTGTTTATAATAATTTTATAAATTGTAATTATTATTTAAACGTATATTTAATATCTTAATTTATTAATTAAAAATAATATAAGCAGTGGGCTCGTTTAGGGCTCTGCGAGCTGACTCAGGCTTGGGCTCGAGCTCGAGCTCGTTTCAGCTCGACTCTTTTCAAGCCAGCTCGAGCTCATTTGCAGTTTGCACCCCTGATACTCCTCACAATTTCAACCCATTTAGTTATAAATGGGTTTGATTTGGGCTGTATTTTCTTTCAAGTAGGTTGAGTGGGTGAAACTAAAAGTTATTGCTAAAAGGGGAATGAGTCTGACGGGTTGACAGTTGCCCACGTAATTGCAACCCATTCCATATGAATGGGTCGATCTGTGTTGTGTTTTCTTTCAAACAGGTCAAACAAAAAGTTTTAGCTAAAAGTAGAACGCGTCAACTAGGATTAAAGTCGCCAAAAAGGCTATCTTTAAAGCACACAACATTGTAAATCATTTTATTTATTTGTTTTTAATATAGCTTATTGTCAGAGTAGTTTTACATATGAATGGGTCGATCTGGGTGGTCTTTTGGTAGTTGTGCTATTGTTCGTTTTGGTAATTACGACTTTTTAGAGGCCCACTTTGGCAGTTATAGCGTAAAAAATATAAAAAAAAATGACATCACCCTAATCCTGATATATCATGACAAACTTCATGGTAATAATAGTAATAATATATAACAATAATACGAATAATAATGACATATTCTGTTTGTTAGGGATCTAACTAACAAGGTAGAAGGTGATGAAGCTGCAGCCCGAGCATCGTCCTTGCCTATTTTGCTTTGTCATGGCAAAGGTACCACAAACTTTGTATCTTTTATTTTGCATTTTTTTATATTACATCTTGGGAAACATTTGGATATTTTTGTGCATTTTCTTGTTATGATTTTACCAAGTCGCCATTGTTCAAAAAGAAAAAAAATAGTTCACCAGACTTCCTTGTTATTTAATAATTTTGAAGGGTATTTAAGCCATTTGACTAATAGTGTGTCAAATATGATTACAGGGATTAAATATATTAATAATAATATGGTTTTGCAATGTGATTTCAGCTGATGATGTGGTTCTCTTCCGCTACGGTGACAAGTCAGCTGAGAAACTAACTTCTACCGGCTTTCAAAACTTGACCTTCAAAACTTATGACTCGTATGTATCCTTCCATCGTCTTGACTCTTGAATTATATTATAATGATAGTTATTTTAGAGGTGGCAAATAGTATAATTTTGGAAAATAACCTATTAGGGGTGAGTTGTACACTATCAGAATTATAGGGGTGAAAATGGGCATATATATTTTATTATTTTGATTATAAGAAGATTGAACCGATATATATATATATTCTAAATGCAGGCTCGGCCACTACACAATGCCTCAAGAAATGGACGACGTTTGTTTGTGGCTAACTTCAAAATTAGAGCTCAAGGACGAGCCATAATTTCGTCGAACTGAAACAAACAGCATAAAATATGTGGCGGAATAATATTTTGTGATGTGGAATATGAATTTTCTGAACGGCACTGTGCATTAAAAAGTATTCAATGGTTCGGGTTTTATGAACTCATGCGTCAGTTGCGTTCACGGCTTGTGGCGTAGGCATACTGTAATTGTGATGGTATTTGTGTGTGACATGCTAAAATCATTATCATTGAATGTATTGAACTTGAGATTTCTACCTTGGGTAGTTTGAAACCAGAGAATTGCGTACTTGACTGACACTCCTAATTTGAACCAAAATGTTTTCATGTCTATTAACAATTGTGTGTTTTCAGATTATTCATTCAGAACCAAATAAACATATATACACAAATATCTTTGGCGTAAAATCCAAACATTGAAACCAACAAGCCACAACGTCTGAAATTAATGTCAGAAACATTGGAACTTGGAGCCGCTTATTGAACAAGCGGATTACAAACAAAAAAACCTTCATCTTCCCGGTGTAGCTTTGGTCATGTCTGCAACTCCGTCGATCTTCAAATATCTCTGGCAAACGCTGATCACTTTCTCCGGCGTAACAACTTAAAATTACTTTTGTAACTTGTTTTACTAAAGCACATCATCAAAATGATATGATAGATTGATACAACAAGTTCCAAACAATCAATGTTTCCCAGATTCGAAGTCTCCCTTAAAATTACAACTCATTTTACAAACACAAGTGCAGCAAAAAGAGAGACATCACTTGCTACTCATTTTACAAACATAAGTGCAAAAAGAACAGACATCACTTGCAAGTTGCAATCAACAAAATTAAGCGTAAAGAAAACATCTTTTTTCATCTAGCAACCTCTTTAATAAAAGCCACTTCACTTGAGGCGGGAGGTGAGAGCAGATGTTTATCTTGTTCGGTATCATCAAAAGATTTAGGGTACTTGAGCGTTCGAGCTTGACTCAGAGGCGGTCCCATCTTCGTCTGTAATTTGATAAAACCAATATAGTGAGTATTCGACATTACTTAGTGGGCTAATGTCATAGAATAGCAGCGTACTTTATGTTTGTGGTATCTCTTGGTAAAAATGTTATACACCTTTATATCCATACACAGAGAAAATACAAATTTGACAATTTAACCCTTAATATAAACGGTAAAATAAAGCGTTACATTGACCAGACGATGTATGTTGATATATACGACAATACCCCTTATTTTATAAGTAGATTCAGAAATATACATAAAGACCTGTGCAACAATTGAGATAAATATCGAATTACCAAACTATTCTCAACTCTAGTTAACAATTAAGTACTAGAGATAAATATGAGATTACCTCACTAGGGTTGGGTTCAATCGGGGACACTAAAAGCTATGATGCACTGGGACGGGAACGGGGTACGGATACGGGGACGGGTACGGGAAACGGCAAAACTAAAAAATTCAAGAAGCAGGGACGGGACGGGTACGGGAATAAAAACATATAAAAAATAAATATATATCAAAGATAATGTAACACAAAACCCCAAAATAGTTATATATTGATGTAAAGCTCAAAAATCTCATTTCTTCCTAATTTAATGTAAGGTAGTGAAAATAGAGGGGTTAAATGTTAAAATACAAAAACTAATTTTACACTTTTTATGTAAGTTTTACAAGTTTTAATGACTAAAAGTAACCTAATGAAAGATATAGGGGTTAAATGTTAAAATCCATAAACTTATTTAACGCTAGAAAGGCTCAAACACAACAAAAAAGCAGCCGCTCTTCTTCTTCACAGTTTCCAGCAAGTCTCCAGCAGGTTTCCGGCCAGAAGTCGTCGTCGGAATCCGCTATTTTCACGCTATTCAGTCGATAACTATGACCGGAAACTTGCAGGAAACGTTTCCTGCGCGTCCCCATACACCGTCCCCTTCTCCTGCACGCTTCCTGGCCGTTTCCTACCTGTCGGGGACGTTTCCCGGCCGTCCCCGTGCCGTTTCCGTCCCCTAGCAGTCCCCGGGACGGGAGACGGCACCTCCCAGGCGTTTCCGTGCTTCCGAGACTAAAAGTGGGGAACTGACTCAAACGAACTCTGATTAGACTCATTCTAGCGGCATTGGAACTGGTTGACCCTAACTAGGAACTCTAAACCCTAAAGCCAACCTTAAACCCTAAAGCTAAACCATAAGACTAAAATCTAAGCTAAACCGTAAAATCAAAACTATCAACTGTAAAAGCTAAACTTCAAAGTCTAAAACCTAAGGCTAAACCCTAAATCCTAATGATAAACCATAAAGCTAAACCATAAAGTAAAATCCTAATATAAAACCCTAAAAGCTAAACCCTAAATATATATATTATACGGTTCGACGAGCTGGTTCCAATGCCGCTCATAGTTCATTTGAGTCGGTTCCCCACTTTTTTAGTGTTCCCCATTGAACCTCTCACTACCTCACTATCTCTAAACAACTTGATTTCTAATTATGATTTCACACGTCACACAAGGGAGTGTTTGGGATTGCTTATTAAAACTGCTTATTGTCTTTAGATACAGGAAGCAGTTTTGAGGGTGTTTGGGATTGGTTATCCAAACTGCTTATATAATTATTTGCGAGTGAAATACACGGATAAGCATTTTTAGTAAGCAATCTTAACACCATCATTTCTAAATCACACATCCAAAGCTTGGTTTAGAAAAGGGCGAGGCACGTACATCACGTACATGAGGCGTTGCTCTAGATACCACCAAATAAGCTATATTTACAACCAAAAGTTGCATCTCTCTCATCTGTTTTACATAGCAACCTTTTTATCAAGTAAACCATACGTTTGGTTGTTTTACATATGATCCTTCCTAAGGACCCTAATTTTGATCAACTGACCGATTATGGCACAAAAGTACACGAGGTGCCGCCTCAAGCATCCTGATGTGTTTTCCTACGCGCTGCAAAGCGCCTTTTTAAACCAAGATCTAAAAACCTCCTTGGTCTATTGCTCCTAAGTTTTGATTAAAGTTCATTTCCTATTGGAAGCAAAGAGGTTCGTAGACCAAGACTTAAATGGTCAAAGTTAAACAAACTAATTGACTAACTGTCAACTTTCAAAGTTAACATATTTTTCCAAAGCTTTCGAGAGCTATAAATGAAACCTACTTTGAGCAAAAGTACTACACATAAGAACTTGAAGTCATAACACAGTTAGTTTGACCACTCAAAAGTCAAACTGCATTACTTTATTTTTGGAAAAAGAGGGCATGGCAAAAGAACACATACCACAATTATGATACTCTGGGAGCTGTTTAACGGTAGTTACTTGAAGGCTTTCGGGAAGTAGACAACTGCATAGAGCACCTGATGATAAAATTACCATAAAACATTTATTAAGAATAAATGAATGATTAGACTTTTCAAATGAAGGTACTTGAAAAGCTGAAAGTTCAACGCAAAAAAGAAGTTAAATCTTGTAAAAATGAAAATATGAGGATTGGCCTGTTTGTGTGACACAAGTGTAAAATTGAAGGGTAAAAGGAATAAATCATCTCATATTAGTGTATGAACCGAAACACCTTTTTCCCATATATTTATTTTTTTAACCATAAATAATTAGTGTGTCAGATATGATTACAAAAATCAGATCACTTCAATAACAATCTACCTTTCACACAACTGTTTTAGGAGGTCAGATGCATTAGAAATGCATTTTAGGGAACATTAAACCCATTTGACCAGTTTCATTTTTTAACTAGTTTTCGTTTTTCTTTTCAGTTTACCGAATTCATTAAAATTTCTGTTGACCGCAAGGGGCAAAAAAAGTGCACGCCCAAGACAAAAATAGTGCAACAAAAACTAATAAAACTTTCGAAAGTAATAAAAAATCATACATATCAGGCACATTATAGCAAACTAAACATGAAAAACACATCTGGCAGAAATGTTCACACCTAGTTTAGCAAGTCATGAAACCTACCGTGAGGGCTACAAAAGAACCGCACAAATTCACAAACGGTTCATAACGAGGTGGGAATAGGGTTTACAATTTTTTAAAAATAAAATAGTAAATAAATAATATAAAACGTTTAGATAAAACAAATAAATGTACAAGAATCCTCAATGAACAACACGAACAAACAAACATGAACAAACGACGAACACATTACCGAACGTTCATGAACACAACTGAACGAACGACACCCCTGTTCTTTTTCGTTCATTTAACTAACCGAACGAGCCTTCTTGTTCATGTTCGTTCATTTATTGAATGAACTTCCAGTCAAATGGTTCACGAACAGTTTGCTAAACATTTGATTCATTTGCAGCCCTACTCACCGTGGAATCTTTTCAGTAAATATTAAAAAAACATGATAATAGGAGATTTAATGCATTAAAAATAAAGCAAGGCAATATTCAACCCATCTGATCGCTTTCCTTTTTAGCTATTTTTTACTGACCATCATAATTAAATGGGATGAAATTGCACCTCTACTTGATTGTTTTTTTAGTAAAATACACTGATTTATGCTAACTTTAACTTTTTTACTGCTTCAACCAAACACATATATATTTTAAAACTATATATAGGAAATGATTAAAATTGTACATACCTAATTTGGCGAGCCGATTAACCCACCCGGGAATTCCTTTACCCGTTAATCTTTGGGAAATATCATCCGTAAAATGATTGCAATTCTTGGATATTAGGTGATACGTGTCCCCATGGTACTCTGAGGCAACGGTTTCAATAAATTCTCTAAACTCAGAAGGCGATTTGGTTACATGCCCTAATGGGATTGAACATCTGTATGTAAAGCCCGGACAACTTTTGGGTTCAACTTCAAACACCCCACTTATTGGAAAATCGTGTGCTCCAAACCCGTATTCCATGCCATACACTGCACGAAAAACCTGTTTGTTAAGAGTTTTTTTTTCAAAGAAAAATAGTTATACAAATTAAGCTTGCTTTTAACAGCATAAAGACACAAAACATTAGTTATTTGTAGTGCACATTATTGATTATATCGTGAGTTCAAACCGAAGACAAAACAAGCGGGTTGGGTAACGGGTCAAAACAGGTAAAGTGTAGTGTGGGTGAAAGTAGTTGCTTCACGAGGGTCGGGTGGGCGCGCAATTTTTTTTGGATATTTAAAACAGGTAATGTGCAAATGTGATGTTAAAAACTATACTATTACGATATAATCTATCTAATTAATTTTAGTAAAATGATTTAAGAAATTCTTAAACTCAAACGAAAACCCATATCAGAAAAATCTAGACAAAAGAAACCCGTATCATTGTACGCGTACAAGGTAAAATTTTGAAAGATTCCTATGAAGCATCTAGTCATGATCACTGATAAACCTTATGAAAAGGACAATGTTTGAAGCCCAAGAACCACTATTCAAATGCCTCAAAAACATTAAATCAAAACCGAAACATTCACATGAAAGTCTCTCTGGAAACCACTGATAAACAAAAGTGAACTACAAAATACAAGTAAAAACACACATCAATTTGTTTTTGTTTTTTTTTACAATTTGATCATGATCATCAATAAACCTCATCAAGATTTCACCTTTGAGAGCTCAAGAACTCTAATTCAAGACCTCATAAAACATAAAGGTATAATACAAAAGAACCCCTTAAAAGTAGCAAAGGATTCTACAAAATGCATGTCACCAAATAAAAACAAAGCATTGTTCTTATAGAATCTGAAGAGGCCCATAAAGCAGAAAGTTATGATCTTCAAATTACCTCATTAAGGAAGCATCTTCTAATCAAGAATCCCAATTAAAAAACCGCATACAAATCAAATTTAAACACACACCCTTAAAAGTTTCAAATGATTCCAAAAAACCCATATCAACAAATACAAAACAATAAAATCCTTAATTATTGTACTTACACAAATTTTAAATATTGAAAAAAAAAATGAAACATCAAGTCATTATCACCAATTATTCACATCTTCTAAGCTCAAGAACCCCTATTAAAAACTTTAATAAGCATTAGATTAAACCAAACCCCATTAAAGATTCAAATCATTTTACTTATAAACCTCATAAAAACTCATGTTATAAGGCTCAAGAACCCTATCATACAACATTAAACTAAATCAAATTAAAAAACCCATTAAAGATTTAAATAACTCTACAAAACCCATTTCTTGAACCTCAAAAAAAAATCAAATTTTAAGATTATAATTTACCAAATAAAAAAAAAACCCATTAAAGAAGCCACTTTACAAAACCCATATCTTGAACCTCAACAATTTCAAATTTCAAGATTATTGTTTAACAAATAAAAAAGAAACCCATTAAAGATCTAACTCACTCTACAAAACCCATATCTTGAACCTCAAAAAATTCAAATTTCAAGATTATCAAAATGGAATTATAGATAAAAATTGGTTCTTTACTCACCTTGAATACCCGAATGAAAAATACCAAACCCGAAGCAGATACTATATGAATTAATAGGTGTAAGATCATATACATTCAAGATCACTTGTGTGTCCATGTTGCAGTAATCTCTTTCTGAGCTTGATGAGTCTGAAGATGAACTCTCTCTTCCCATTACTTATCTTTTTTTTTTCTTTTTCAAGAACAAAAATTGTGGCACTTTTTATTTGGATCGAAAAGGGTTGGGTTTTTTGTTGGCAAAAATGGGAAATTGATAAAGATGGGATGATGGGTTTTAGGAAAGCTGTAAAAGTTTGATTTGGGGGATTGTGGGATCGATTAGTTTAATATGGGACTCGATGAGCAGATGACAGAGTGGATTGAATCCAAAGAATTACAGGTGGGGTTTTGTAGCCCAAAATTATTATTGAAGTTACATTAAGTGGGGTCATAAACAGATTATTATTATTATTATTATTATTATTATTATTATTATTATTATTATTATTATACGACGACGACGATAAAGTATTTTTTCTAACTGCTTAAATTACTTAACACCAAACAGAAATCCAAATAAACGATTTATGAGTTAGAGGTATGGTTGTAAAAGTCCCGCCTACATGGTAGGTTGCCGAGACCCGAGTACTGTTCGCTAGGCCAATTACTCCCCGAGTAATCTCCTGCTAGGCTGAGTACTTTACAAGTACTCCCGAATCCGATTAGAGAGCGCATAGCGACTTTTGCAACCATGGTTAAAGGTATAGAGTTCATTCAAGATTATTATAATTTTGGACACTTAGGAACCTCATTCGCGCTCCCCAGATCATGGGGGTTCCAAGGTGGCACCACCCTCTTGGCATGGGTTTGGGATATCGCCCTAGTGGGGGTTGTGATGCTTGTTAGTGGTAATTAAGCTAATGGAAGTTGCTTTGAATTTGTATGCTTGAAGGAAATTTGCATAAGATTTATAGTCTGGTGGAGTTGATTATCATAGTAAGTTGCTACCGATTATTAGTGGTTATTAGATCAACATCAGCTTGGCCCATCAATGGCAAATGTCATTAGTAGTAAGTTACTACTAGTTAGACACAACTTGGTCAGCAGTAGCAACTCGGAAGTTGCAATAGTTGCAAATGATTAGTAGCAACTACAGACATTGGTAACTTCGAAGATCAGCAGTAAATAGCAACTGGCGGATGATGGTAACTTCCAAGATCAACAATACTTTAGTTACTACACATGGAGTTTCTACCAATAGAGTTCGTGGTGGTGTAAATGAAAAATTGTCGACTATTTTAACACCGTTAGCCACCAATTGAAACACTGTGATGATTCCCAATCTTAAATTGAGAATCTATGGTCTGATTTCAGTACACGCTATTTTCATAACAAAACTGCATCATTGTTCTTGTATTCTCTATGTCTTATCCGATTGAACCTCCTAGAGTACCATTGAAAAATTTAACGATTCATAAGATATATTCATATTCTACGAATTTTATATCGACATCTTTTAGGATATTTATACGACAATAAGTATCTCAAAATACCATTTACCCATTAAATTATAATATACCTGTATGTGACGTTTTCAGTGGTTCAGCAAAAGTGCTCTAAAATCATCTATAGTTTTACGTCTTTCAAACAATTACACATCCATAAGTTACACAAAATTACATGGCACATCTTTATACTTTTTAATGTTTTTATCGTATAATCAAAGTAAAATATGAAAAATATTCTCTCTTACAAAAATTACTCGCATACATATTTTAATATCTACAATGTTTTCTCCTATTTGATCTACCTATAGTCGTTTTTACAATGCAGATGCTTATTGGACTGATTGAGCGTGTGTCCTTGTTATCTTTATAGATATGACAATGCCATATGTTTTTTTTAAATAAATCAAATTCAATATTGGTTGTTGACTTTTGTTACATGAGGTACTTTAATTATGTTACACGTAAAGATAACGATAAGTTCCTTATGTTTATAAAGATTGTATTCAATAATTTACAGGAAAATCAAACACATGTTTCCATATCTATAGTGTACTTTTGTTACATCTAGCTACAAAGGTATTTAATTATGTCACCCCATGTTTACATACATAAAATAACTAGCGGCTATTTCACTTCACATAAATCACTCGGCACAAATTGCATGATAACACAAAGACAAAATCATTTGTCCCTAAGTTTTGTTTTGTCCAAAAGTTTTAATTTGTTCAATCTCACCATTGACAACGCGGAGAGACGATAGACCATGTTGTAAGTCGAAGCGCTAAAGTATAGACAAGGGGTGGATAAACAGACCATTTTGTATATTGAAGAATTGAACTACACGTAGGTTGTAACAATCAGTGAGTCTGACTCACTGAGTCGTTGTTTAATTTATAAGAGCTCAAGCTCTAGCTTGGTACATGTGAAAGGTGAACTCAAAGTGCGCCACGTGAGCAAGAGGGGTTTTCACCTTTCACTCCATTTAGGGTGTGTTGTGGTACATGTTAAATGTGAAAATGGTAATCGGTTAAGGTGGCTCTAAATATTTTATTTGTTAATATCGCGCCTCACACATGTGAATCGCGATGGCCTTCACACCGGCACCCAAATTTCACCCCTGTGTAATGGTGTCTGGTTTGCTGATATTGTTGATGTGGTAGGCGGATGATGCCCACAAACATGCCCTTATTTTTAAAGGTCGAATTGGGCTGGTTATTAATTGCTAATTGATTTATACACCTTTATACCTATTTCATTAATACAATTCAGATATTTATACTAATTATCTTAACATGTATTTTGTCAGTTAATATTAAGTCTATTATTTTTAACTTAATAGTAGTTTAATGCTCGCTAGCATGCTCAAGCTTAAAATTAGGAAAAAAGCTCATGCTTAGGCATGTTTAACAAACACACTTTTTAGGCTCGAGCTTGTTTAACTCAGCTAGATTCAAGTTTTTCGCGGAGCCGCATACAAACAACTCAGTGTATTTAGACATATAGAAATACAAAATACAAAAGACCCGTAAACTATGCTTAACCAAAATAGTAAAAAATTGATTTATGGTTTTGATGTGAGTATACATATCACATTACTAAAATACAACAACCCATATGTTCATGTCATAATATTTTCTCAAAACTTCTTGTTATCTAAATGGGCATGTGCCTCTCTTTCTCCGTATTATTTTACATTTATCTCTTTTCTTCTTTTTATGATAAAATATTCACCAAAGTGAATGATCAAATATCAAGTTTGATATTTGTAGGAAGTGTAAGAATGCATCTTGATCTTACACATGGTAAAGTATAAAAATAAGAGTGAAGAGTATTTTGATCTACCACTAACAACATTATTATCACCACACAAAGGCCCCACTGCAATTTTAACCTCCATCAAAACCCCAATCACCACCACCTCCTCCGCACAACACTCCTTCAAAATATCCATGACGAAATTCGTAAGGAATATGTCAGTTTGTCTAATGAATCAGTGTTCTCTTCGTATACCATGTGTATGTAATGTTGGTCTGTTGCCACACCGCATCTAACCAGCCACCATTCATTTTTTTTTTCTAGTCGGCATATGCATCATATATAACCAAGGTGAATGATCAAATATGAAGTTGATCTTTGTAGGAAGTGTAAGAATGCATCTTGGTCTTACACATGGTAAAGTATTAGAATAAGAGTGAAGAGTATTTTGATCCACCACGAACAACGTTATTATCACCACACAAAGGCCCCACTGCAATTTTAACCTCCATCAAAACCCCAATCACCACCACCTCCTCCACACAACACTTGTAACACCCTGTAAAATCGTGTTTAATAGTACAGTGACACGTGTTGTATTTTAAATATAGTCTATTAAAGACCAATAAGGACTAAAGGCGTCAACATGCTCAAACTGAGCCTCTGAGTGACGGTCCGATGTCAACATGCATAAATAACAGCCTCTGAGTTACTGATATGTCAACATGCTTAAATCATTAGCCTCTGAGTGACTGATATGTCAACATGCTTAAAACTTGGCCTCTGAGTGACTGATATGTCAACATGCCCAGCCTCTGAGTGACATCGGAGTCAACATGCTTATAATAAGCCTCTGAGTGATCCTTTGCGAAGTCCTAACTCTCATACGTGCCATTTATTGGGCGAGAGGGTTCAATTCTGTATATATGTGAAAGTTGGATAATGGAGGGATTAAAAGTGTCAACATGTTAATTTATACCTCTGAGTGACCTTTTAACGAATCGAGAGCTCGACAATGTCCGGGCATAATCCCGGGTATGCCAAAAATTGGCTACGGAGGCTAAAAATGCTAAAAAGGTGTTTTAGAAGGTTAAAAAGGGGTTTAATAAGTTGAGGGGCTAAATGTGACAAATTTTAGAATCTGACAAGGGGCGCTCGCGGGGCGCAGAGGCCTGTGTCTGCAGAAAGTTTCCTTGGCCTCTAAACAAATATGCCAAAAACCATTTTTTCGAAACCATGGCTTCCCAAACAGCTATGCCACGTTTTTGGACACTTGTAAGCTTCCTCTTACACCCCTAAACACCTGACATCACCTCTTTTGAGTTCTCCAACTATAAATAGGTGTTCAAGTCCACCATTTGAACTTGCACCTTTCTCATTTTCAACTCTTCTCCCTCCTCTGGAAGTTCCTAACTGAAAGAAGCATCCAACTTAGTTCTTAGGAACCTCTTGTAAGTGTTCTTCCTTGTCATTTTCGTTTATAGGCTTTTATAGCCAAAAGTCAACATTTTATGGAAAACGCCTTAACTTTAGGTTAAGACCATTATTGTCCAACCATTGTTCGAAATGAACATGGCTAAGTGATCGTAATAAGGTAGGTGTTGATCCCTATAAAGGACACCTCCTGAAGATCACGTTTGCTATACCAATTGACGGGTCAAAGTTATGATATTAAAAAGTCAAACATGCCATTTTTCGGAAAAATCATAAATTGATCTTATATATGTTATGAAACCTGTTTTGACACTTAAACAAGTTGGTAATAATTATTAGAATATGTAAGAACATGTTCAGCTTGTCAATTTCAGTTCTAGGTCGGTTCGCAACCGAAAGTTGCGAAGTTTGACTTCTGCTTTGACTTTCGATTTTGACCCGATTTAGATTAGTTAGCTACTGATCTAAAGTTGCATTATGATCATAATATAATGTGGTATAACCCTCTGAGGTTATATTACATGGTCATAATCAGAATCTGAGTTTATGCGCAAGTTCCGCAATTATGCCATTTTTGACTAAAATGCCCTTTTGGCATAAATCAAGGTTTTAATGATAATGAACTTGAAAACAAGTTTCCTACTGATATAATATTATAAGTAGGATTATTTGGATGTCAAACCAGATTATAAACTGAGTTTACAAGCAGGTCCTTGAATTATGTCGATAAATGACGATTTAGCCCTTGTGGCTAATAAAACAGTTTAATCAAATCTTTTCAAGGTAAATCTTTTACCTACTGATATGTTATATTAAATAACATATCTAAGACATTTTAATCTGACCTTAACATCAGTTTTCATTAAACATCGCATAAACGTCATTTTACGACATAAGCGTCGTTTCGCGCATAGTATGGTTTTAAACCATATTAATTGACCAAGACTTGTTACCTACTGATTTTAAAACTTATTTTAAACATATTTACAGTAGGTACATGTTATAAACTTATAATCTCAAATAATTTATAAACTATGTGTAAAATGACCAAATGCCCCTTCGGTGCATAGTTTGGTCATAAAAGATAAAACACACACATAATTAATATCATACTGATATTATATCATAAATAAACTATTTTTCCAGAATACTTATGAGCCTAAGCCAAACATGGAAGACCTACCAGTTATTTCTGAATATCCCGATGTCTTTCTGAAGAACTACCAGGTTTACCTCCAGACAGACAAGTGGAGTTTAGGATTGATATCATACCAGGGTCAACACCCGTAGCTAGAGCTCCATATAGACTAGCACCGACGGAAATGAAGGAGTTGAGGACACAACTAGATGAACTCTTAGAGAAAGGCTTTATACAGCCTAGTTCCTCACCTTGGGGAGCTCTATCCTCTTCGTTAAAAAGAAAGACGGTTCAATGCGGATGTGCATTGATTACCGAGAGCTAAACGAGTTAACAATCAAGAACCGTTATCCATTGCCCAGGATCGACCATTTATTCGACCAACTTCAAGGGGCGAGTTATTTCTCCAAGATTGATTTAAGTTCTGGATATCATCAGCTGAAGGTTAGAAGTGAAGATGTTCCTAAGACTGCCTTCAGAACCCGATATGGTCATTTAAATTTTTGGTGATGCTTTCGGGCTCACAAATGCACCTGTAGCATTCATGGATCTCATCAATAGAGTCTGCAAGCAAATTTGGATAAGTTTGTCATTGTCTTCATAGACGACATACTTATTTATTCTCGTAATCAAGTTGATCACGAAAACATCTTCGGTGCATCTTAGAACTGCTAAGGCAATAGAAGCTTTATGCTAAATTCTCTAAGTGTGAGTTTTGGCTTAGAGAAGTCCAATTTCTTGGACATGTTGTAAGTGAGCTTGGTATCCAAGTGGATCCCGCCAAAATAGAAGCCATAATGAATTGGAAGTGCCCAAGACCCCATCGGAGGTTCGTAGTTTCCTATGATTAGCTGGATACTACAGGAGGTTCATTGAGAACTTTTCAAGAATAGCCACTCCTTTAACTACCTTGACCCGTAAGAATGTTAAATGTAATTGGGATCCAAAACAACAAGAACCTTTTGAGGTTCTTAAACACAAGTTGAGCAATGCTCCTGTGTTATCTCTACCTAAGGGTATTGAAGAATTTGTAGTCTATTGTGATGCATCGCACACTGGCATGGGCTGTGCACTAATGCAAAAAGGCAAAGTGATTGCCTATGCATCACGACAGTTAAATGTGCATGAAAGAAATTACACCACCCATGATTTGGAATTGGGTTCCGTTGTATTTGCACTAAAGCTATGGAGACATTACTTATATGGCACCAAGTGTATCATATACACTGACCATAAAAGTCTCCAGCATCTGTTCAATCAGAAGGAATTGAACATGCGACAACGCCGATGGATGGAAACACTTAATGACTATCACTACCATCCAGGCAAGGCAAATGTAGTTGCTGATGCCTTAAGTCACAAGGAATTGGTTAAACCTATAAGGGTTAACGCCAAAAGCGAGCTCAGAAATAGCTTAAATAAGAAGCTATTAGATGCACAAAAGCAAGCTCTATTAGAAGCTAATGCTCCTAATGAAGGATTAGGCGGAACTGTTGATTAGTTAGCGCCTGGAAAGGATGGAATCCTTAGAATTAAAGATAGAATTTGGGTTCCGATCTTTAGAGGACTTAGAGATCTAATCCTCCAAGAAGCACATAACTCAAGATATTCAGTTCACCAGGAGGTGACAAGATGTATCAAGATCTGAAGAAGAATTATTGGTGGATGGGTTTGAAGAAATCCATAGCCACTTATGTAGCTAAGTGTCTGACGTGTTCGCAAGTTAAGACCGAACATCAGAAGCCATCAGGACTTCTACAACAATTGGAAATTCCCACATGGAAATGGGAAATGGTAACCGTGGACTTGATTACCAAGTTACCTAAGACCAAACGTGGCAATGACACGATTTGGGTCATTGTGGATAGGCTGACTAAGTCAGCACATTTCTTGCCAATAAAGGAAACGTATAATTCAGACAAATTGGCTAAGTTGTGTGTGGACAAGATTGTGTCCCTACACGGTGTGCCGGTATCTATTGTATCTGATAGGGATACTAGATACACATCTCACTTTTGGAAAAGTTTCCAACAATCGTTAGGCACAAGATTGAATTTTAGTACGGCATACCATCCGCAGACTGATGGTCAAAGTGAATGTACTATCCAGACATTGGAAGACATGCTTAGGGCATGTGTGATTGATTTAGGTGGAAGTTGGGATGACCACTTACCCCTAATAGAATTCTCCTACAATAATAGTTATCATACAAGCATCAAGGCTGCTCCTTTTGAGGCCTTGTATGGGAGAAAATATAGAACACCCGTGTGTTGGGCAGAAGTTGGGGAAGCCCAACTATCAGGACCGAAGATTGTCCTGGAGACCACGGAAAAGATTATGCAAATCCGTGATCGTCTCAAAGCTGCCAGGGATATGCAGAAGAGCTATGCTGACAAGAGGTATAACCTCTTCAGTTCCAAGTAGGGGACAAAGTCATGTTAAAAGTGTCACCCTGGAAAGGTGTGATGCGCTTTGGGAAAAAAAGGGAAGTTAAGCCCAAGATACATCGGACCATTCGAGATAGTCGAATGTGTCGGCACTATAGCTTATAAGCTCAGATTGCCAGAGGAGCTAAGTGGAATCCATGACGTGTTCCACATCAGTAACCTTAAGAAATGTCTAGCTAATGAGTCCCTAGCAATGTCACACAAGGTTGTGCAAATTGATGAAAACCTGATGTTCATTGAGAAACCAATTTCGATCGAGGATAGACAGGTTAAGAAGCTCAGAAGGAAAATGATACCTATAGTAAAGGTTAAGTGGGACGCCTTTAGAGGTCCCGA
This sequence comes from Scalesia atractyloides, assembly GCA_947069175.1. NCBI lineage: Eukaryota > Viridiplantae > Streptophyta > Magnoliopsida > Asterales > Asteraceae > Scalesia > Scalesia atractyloides. The sequence goes on from CAMTDV010001632.1 coordinate 87,291,388, forward strand.
ATATACATGGGAGGTTGAGTCCACTATGCGACAAAAGTACCCCCATCTTTTTAAATAAAAATCTCGAGGTCGAGATTTCTTTTAAGGGGTTGAGGATGTAACACCCTGTAAAATCGTGTCCAATAGTATAGTGACACGTGTTGTATTTTAAATATAGTATATTAAAGAACAATAAGAACTAAAGGCGTCAACATGCTCAAACTGAGCCTCTGAGTGACGGTCCGATGTCAACATGCATAAATAACAGCCTCTGAGTGACTTATATGTCAACATGCTTAAATCATTAGCCTCTGAGTGACTGATATGTCAACATGCTTAAAAATTGGCCTCTGAGTGACTGATATGTCAACATGCCCAGCCTCTGAGTGACATTAGAGTCAACATGCTTATAATAAGCCTCTGAGTGATTCTTTGCGAAGTCCTAACTCTCATACGTGCCATTTATTGGGCGAGAGGGTTCAATTCTGTATATATGTGAAAGTTGGATAATGGAGGGATTAAAAGTGTCAACATGTTAATTTATACCTCTGAGTGACCTTTTAACGAATTGAGAGCTCGACAATATCCGGGCATAATCCTGGGTATGCCAAAAATTGGCTACGGAGGCTAAAAATGCTAAAAAGGTGTTTTAGAAGGTTAAAAAGGGGTTTAATAAGTTGAGGGGCTAAATGTGACAAATTTTAGAATCTGACAAGGGGCGCTCGCGGGGCGCGAGAGGCCTATGTCTGCAGAAAGTTTCCTTGGCCTCCAAACAAATATGCCAAAAACCATTTTTTCGAAACCATGGCTTCCCAAACAGCTATGCCACGTTTTTGGACACTTGTAAGCTTCCTCTTACACCCCTAAACACCTGACATCACCTCCTTTGAGTTCTCCAACTATAAATAGGTGTTCAAGTCCACCATTTGAACTTGCACCTTTCTCATTTTCAACTCTTCTCCCTCCTCTGGAAGTTCCTAACTGAAAGAAGCATCCAACTTAGTTCTCTTGCATTTTAGGAACCTCTTGTAAGTGTTTCTTCCTTGTGCATTTTCGTTTATAGGCTTTTATAGCCAAAAGTCAAGCGTTTTATGAAAACGCCTTAACTTTCGGTTAAGACCATTATTGTCCAACCATTGTTCGAAATGAACATGGCTAAGTGATCGTAATAAGGTAGGTGTTGATCCCTATAAAGGGCACCTCCTGAAGATCACGTTTGCTTGTCCAATTGACGGGTCAAAGTTATGATATTAAAAAGTCAAAAATGCCATTTTAGGAAAAATCATAAATTGATCTTATATATGTTATGAAACCTGTTTTGACACTTAAACAAGTTGGTAATAATTATTAGAACATGTAAGAACATGTTCGGCTCGTCAATTTCAGTTCTAGGGTTGGTTCGCAACCGAAAGTCGCGAAGTTTGACTTCTGCTTTGACTTTCGATTCTGACCTGATTATATTAGTTAGCTACTGATCTAAAGTTGCATTATGATCATAATATAATGTAGCATAACCCTATGAGGTTATATTACATGGTCATAATCAGAATCTAAGTTTATGCGCAAGTTTCGCAATTATGCCATTTCTGACTAAAATACCCTTTTGGCATAAATCAATTAATGATAATGAACTTGAAAACAAGTTTTCTACTGATATAATATTATAAGTAGGATTATTTGGGATGTCAAACCAGATTATAAATTGAGTTTACAAGCAAGTCCTTGAATTATGTCGATAAATGACGATTTAGCCCTTGTGGCTCATAAAACAGTTTTAATCAAATCTTTTCAAGGTAAATCTTTTACCTACTGATATGTTATATTAAATAACATAACTAAGACATTTTAATCTGACCTTAACATCATTTTTCATTAAACATCGCATAAGACGTCATTTTACGACATAAGCGCCGTTTCGGCGTATAGTATGGTTTTAAACCATATTAATTGACCAAGACATGTTACCTACTGATTTTAAACTTATTTTAAAAATATTTACAGTAGGTACATTTTATAAACTCAGAATCTAAATAATTTATAAACTATGTGTAAAATGACCAAAATGCCCATTCGGTGCATAGTTTGGTCATAAAAGATAAAACACACACATAATTTATATCATACTGATATTATATCATAAATAAACTATTTTTTCCAGAATACTTATGATTATAAACTTAAAATATGTTCAAGTTCCTTTTATACGGTATGAAAATTACCGAAATGCCCTTATGAGGCATAGTTTCATTTTAAAACCATAACGAGCATAAAAGTTGATATCCTACTGATATTACAACTTATTTAAAATATAATGACATATAGAACTTGTCCATGACTTATCCGGTTACCCGATATCGCTGACATGCGTAAGGTTAAGTACATGTAAGTAGTTTACGGAAATTAACCGAAACGGGTTTAACTTTGTCATTTAAGTCTCAAAATCCAGAATGTTTATAGTTTATCCATATTATACAAGTCAAGGTACTTGTTGGGATTAAAATACATTCTATCCAATCATCGTTTAATCTAGCGTCATACGTTTTGATAAGTACGCTAGTCGGTCTAAGTCTATGAGTTAAATAAGACCGTTACTATTTAATTGGTTAGTTTATGCCATAATCCAGACTAGAGACTTGCCGATAAATGCTATCTGCACGTAGTACTTTTGTGTACGGCTGAGTTATTAAATTAAAAGAAGACTAGCTCAGGTAAATACTCTCGACTTATTTCCCCATTACGGGTTTGGGTTACGGTAAATTATTACCGCTTGGTCGGAAATGGGATCAATCGAATGCCGGATTGTGGCTAGTAAATCAACATATTATGTTTTAATCAGTTTTGTTTGATAACTTAAACATCGGGGGTTAACTACTGTGTCCTGGATATACTCGGCTCATTACAATAGAAATGGCCACGACCTTAGCGCGGGTGTAGGCATACACCCGATAGACGCTCAATAATGCATTCCCACAAGGTTGGGAGTAATTGACTCCTTCGTGAGTCCAAAGTGGTGTGTACGTTAATCATATCTCGGTCTCCGTACCGGACCCTGTATGTATGGACAAACATGTAAATCTGTTAACAAGGTTGGACGGTCAACTTTCCCAAGTTATAAAAAGATTTTGTGCTGATACGCACTTAAAACATTTTTGAAAAGTTTTCAAAATGAGTCAGTTGGGTGTATTTACCAGCGAAAGCTGACGTATTTTCAAAAGACTGAGCTTATAGGTACAATACAAAAATAGGCTGGAAGTGCTCAGTAGTGATAGAGGATCTTGCAAATCCTAGATCTGCCCAAAGTCTGTTTTATATTCTTTCCATGTACAATTTATGATCCGCCTGTGGATCTTCTATTACGAGCCTGTATATTATTTTGTATTTCGAACATTTGGTTCGTAATAGTAATTTTACTCCAAGACTTCCGTTGTGCCATGTTTAATTGACAATGATGTTATCAACTGACGTCACGATACTCCCCACCCGGGCCCACCGGTGTATGGATCTGGGTTGGAAATCTGGGGTGTGACAGGTTGGTATCAGAGCCAACGTTTGAGAGAATTAAACACTATCCTTCTTGTGTTTAATCTCAAACTTACATGAGCACATTCCTTAGACTTTCGAGTCTAGGCATTGACCTAGGATTACTCATTTCATTATTAAGTTACTAGTTTTGTTTTTGAATTAATTTTTAACAGGAAAATGCCGCCACGTGTACGAGGACGAGGAAAAGGACCAATGAGGGGAGGACCTTCAGGACATATTCCCCCACATCCACACCACCCGAACCCCTATGAGGACTTGGGAGATTCATTGCCATTCGCCCAACATTCGCCTACCCACACTCAAATTTCTTACCACTCGTAGTATTCGCACCACTCTCACCACTCCCACCACTCTCATCATTCTTATCATGATGAGTTTAATCCAAACCAATATCTAAATACACCTCCAGCCGATCAAAATCAGTTGGACCAGCCAAACCCTATGGACGAGGACTCCAACCGGGAGATGCCACCATCAGGATCGAATACGCATCCTATAGAAATTTCAAGCGATTCAAACTCTTATGCCGGATCGCCTTACCAAGGTCCTAATGAGTGGGACCAATATTGGAACCAATTTACCTTCGCCAACACTCCTGCCCATCACTCTCAACCACCTCATATACAAGAGGACGTCCACATGGAACCGGTGGACCAATCTCAACCACCACCTGACCACCAAGGAGTAAGCGTGGAGCACGTATGTCGGTACGTGCAGGACAAAGGTCGGGATCGCTGCCACCTTTGCCCAACTCCTACCCCACAATTCAAGAGGACCCACAAATGGGTGGACCCTCTAATGTTTCACCTGTGGTGGAACCAACACCAACAACTACGGTTCAACCACCGCCATCGGGTTATCGTAACCCAATCCCCACATATCCAGATACGTCTAGATATGATCCTTTTAACCCGTCTACACTAGTAGACTATCAAGCATGGTCGCAAGACCCCTATATGTAAGCAGTTATGCACAACGCACTATACCCGTCTCCTTTCCCACCTGCTTATCCACCGACTGGATATCCAACTTATTGGTACCAGTATCCGGTTATGCGAGAACCACAACCACAACCTCCGTCACCACTTGAGGCCATTAATGAAGCGTTAGAAAGAATGAAATAAATGCAACAACAAGCGAAGAAAACGGAGAAGAAGACAAACAAGTTCTTCAAGAAACTTTCCAACTTGGTCAAGAGAAAGAAGGACGTGTGAAGTCTCTTCTAATATATGATAATCCCTGCGAGGACATTGTTATTTCTTTAGTCTCTGCGTGGACATTTTTTCTGTAGTCCTTGCATGGACAATTTATTTCTTTCTAGTATTGTAACTTCTATTGAAATTTAATGAAGTATTTTGGAATTATATATATATGTATTCATCCTCTTCAAAACGAGCGCCTCGATTTTATTTGAAATTTATGCTCTGCTAAATAATTCCAAAAGACCTTAATAGATTTGATTATGCCAAGTGGCGTAGACCACATATTGGCCAAGAAATGATAGTTAAGTACGAAGGGGTCTTCTATCAGGATAGTTAATGGAAGTCATCCTTCTATCCGGAGGTGGTGAACTAGGTTCATACCTCCAAGGTCGTTAAGGTCGAAGGTGACCAGGACCATTAATCAATCATTAAGGTACTATTATGATAACATTAAGAAATGTTCATACTCCTGGTAGTGTGACTTGAGGAACCACACTAGCCATCAATGTGACAGGCTGATATGCCATGAATTACATCTGTTATGATGTAGGCCAATGTGCCCAATTTAAGTCCAATGTGACAGGCTGATATGCCATGAATTACATCTGTTATGATGTAGGCCAATGTGCCTAATTTATGTCCAATATGACAGGCTGATATGCCAATAATTACATCTGTTATGATGTAGGCCAATGTGCCCAATTTATGTCCAATATGACATGCCAATGTGCCCAATTTATGTCCAAGGTGACAGGCTGATATGCCATATGTATTATGTCCTAAGTGACAGGCTGATATGCCATATATATATATATATATATATATATATATATATATATATATATTATGTCCAATGTGACCGGCCAATGTGCCCAATTATTATGTCCATTAGTGACAAGCCTATGAGCTATAAAATCGTCAATTATGACAATGATAGTTGTGACCTTACGATCCACTGTCCAAATAATATATGGACTACGTCCAGATTGTAATTTTCCTTTGATGGTCCTATTAAGACCTAGGCCAAAAATAGATATAATAAGCCTAAGGTTGTGATGTTATTCACACTAGTTTAGGCAATGGATTGTTATATCCAATGTTCATAAAGCCGATATGGTTGGTATACCATCGCTAAGGAAGATTTTATTGGTATATAGAACCAAAGCTCAAAAGATGGTTAACTTGAATGAGGCACAAAGTAGGCACCGGGATAATAACTCTAACAAAGCCGAAGGCAGAAATATGGATAATGATAATTTTCAAGCTCGCATTGATGCGGCTGTTGAAAAGGCCATGGGAAAGGCCATAGAAAAGCTTAGGGAATCGAGTGCTACTCGATCCAAACCCTTATCTATTCCACCATCTTCAGCTCATAAGGAGAGCTCAGTTCACTCTTCGAATGCGAAGAGTGAACCAAAGAAAATAGATTTCGATGATAGGTCCCGTTCTTTTAAAGACGGGTGTACCTATAAGTATTCCGTCTCCTGCAAGCCCCGAGAGAAAGGAACCATGGAAGCCTTGAAATGGCTTGATGAGATGGAGACGATTGTAGATATCAACGGTTGCGCTGATAAGGATGTGGTCAATTATGTATCACAGTCCTTCAAGGGCGATGCCCTAATATGGTGGAAAGCAATGATCCAATCTATGGGTAAAATCCACCTGTACAATTTAGGATGGTCCAAATTTGTAGACCTTGTTAAGGAAACATACTGCCCACCCCATGAGGTGGAGAAATTAGAGACAGAATTTTTATCTCTTTCAATGAAAAATCTAGATTGTCGGAAGTATGTTTCCGATTTCAATTCCCTGTCTAGGTTGGTTTCCTATTTGATCAACCCTGAATCCAAACGCATTGCGTGTTTTATAAATGGGTAGGCGCTCGAGATAAAGGGCATGGTAAAGGCTGCTCAGCCTAGTACCTATAGGTCCGCTGTAGACCTATCTCTTTCCCTCACCCTTGATTTAGTGAGGCAAAAGTCAGTAAGAACTGAAACTGATGGAAAGAGGAAACGAGAGGATAATAACTCCCAAAGGTTTAAGAAGAAAGGGAAATTTGGGTTCAAGAGGAACCAGGACAAGACGGTTGTGACGCCAGCGTGCAAGACTTGCAACCGTAGGCACTGGGGACAGTGTAATTATGGTTCACAAGCCAAACCCGGTGGTATCTGTAAGAGAAAGGGGCATGAGACCCTAGATTGCACGGATCTTAAGGATGCAGTTTGCTACAACTGCAATGAAAAAGGGCACATTACGTTCAATTGCCCCCAAGAACCCCAAAAGTAATGATGCAAAGCCTGGAGAGGCTAAGAAAGGGAATGCTCGTGTTCCAGATGAATGCCAGGGAGGCCGTTAATGACAATAATGTCATAACAGGTACATTCCTCATTAACAATATTTACGCTAGAGTTCTTTTCGATTCAGGTGCTGATAAATCATTTGTTGATCATAATTTTAGTAAATTATTTAACATGCCCATAAGAACTCTAGATAAAACTTATGAGATAGAACTTGCTGATGGAAGTTTAGAAACAGCATCTTCCATTCTTGATGGAAGTTTCATATCCATTAAGAATCACTCCATTCCTATCTCTCTTTTGCCAATGAAATTGGCGGGGTTCGATGTAGTTTTAGGCATGGATTGGTTATCTCATAACCAAGCCCGCATTGCCTGCGATAAGAAACTCATCGAAATTAAAACCCCAACTGGTGAAATGATCACCATCCCTGGAGACTCACACTACGGATTGCAAGACTAGGTGTCATTATTTAAGGCATCCAAGTGTTTGAGGAAAGGTTGTGTCATTTACATGGCACAAGTTACTATTAATGAGCCTAAGCCAAACGTGGAAGACCTACCAGTTATTTCTGAATATCCCGATGTCTTTCCCGAAGAACTACCAGGTTTACCTCCAGACAGACAAGTGGAGTTTAGGATTGATATCATACCAGGGTCAGCACCCATAGCTAGAGCTCCATATAGACTAGCACCGACGGAAATGAAGGAGTTGAGGACACAACAAGATGAACTCTTAGAGAAAGGCTTTATACAGCCTAGTTCCTCACCTTGGGGAGCTCCTATCCTCTTCGTTAAAAAGAAAGACAGTTCAATACGGATGTGCATTGACTACCGAGAGCTAAACGAGTTAACAATCAAGAACCGTTATCCATTGCCCAGGATCGACGATTTATTCGACCAACTTCAAGGGGCGAGTTATTTCTCCAAGATTGATTTAAGTTCTGGATATCATCAGCTGAAGGTTAGAAGTGAAGATGTTCCTAAGACTGCCTTCAGAACCCGATATGGTCATTTTAAATTTTTGGTGATGCCTTTCGGGCTCACAAATGCACCTGTAGCATTCATGGATCTCATCAATAGAGTCTGCAAGCAAAATTTGGATAAGTTTGTCATTGTCTTCATAGACGACATACTTATTTATTCTCGTAATCAAGTTGATCACGAGAAACATCTTCGGTGCATCTTAGAACTGCTAAGGCAATAGAAGCTTTATGCTAAATTCTCTAAGTGTGAGTTTTGGCTTAGAGAAGTCCAATTTCTTGGACATGTTGTAAGTGAGCTTGGTATCCAAGTGGATCCCGCCAAAATAGAAGCCATAATGAATTGGAAGTGCCCAAGACCCCATCGGAGGTTCGTAGTTTCCTATGATTAGCTGGATACTACAGGAGGTTCATTGAGAACTTTTCAAGAATAGCCACTCCTTTAACTACCTTGACCCGTAAGAATGTTAAATGTAATTGGGATCCAAGACAACAAGAACCTTTTGAGGTTCTTAAACACAAATTGAGCAATGCTCCTGTGTTATCTCTACCTGAGGGTATTGAAGAATTTGTAGTCTATTGTGATGCATCGCACACTGGCATGGGCTATGCACTAATGCAAAAAGGCAAAGTGATTGCCTATGCATCACGACAGTTAAATGTGCATGAAAGAAATTACACCACCCATGATTTGGAATTGGGTTCCGTTGTATTTACACTAAAGCTATGGAGACATTACTTATATGGCACCAAGTGTATCATATACACTGACTATAAAAGTCTCCAGCATCTGTTCAATCAGAAGGAATTGAACATGCGACAACGCCGATGGATGGAAACACTTAATGACTATCGCTACCATCCAGGCAAGGCAAATGTAGTTGCTGATGCCTTAAGTCACAAGGAATGGATTAAACCTATAAGGGTTAACGCCAAAAGCATTGAGCTCAGAAATAGCTTAAATAAGACGCTATTAGATGCACAAAAGCAAGCTCTATTAGAAGCTAATGCTCCTAATGAAGGATTAGGCGGAACTGTTGATCAGTTAGCGCCTGGAAAGGATGGAATCCTTAGAATTAATGACAGAATTTGAGTTCCGATCTTTAGAGGACTTAGAGATCTAATCCTCCAAGAAGCACATAACTCAAGATACTCAGTTCACCCAGGAGGTGACAAGATGTATCAAGATCTGAAGAAGAATTATGGGTGGATGGGTTTGAAGAAATCCATAGCCACTTATGTAGCTAAGTGTCTGACGTGTTCGCAAGTTAAGGCCGAACATCAGAAGCCGTCAGGACTTCTACAACAATTGGAAATTCCCACATGGAAATGGGAAATGGTAACTATGGACTTGATTACCAAGTTACCTAAGACCAAACGTGGTAATGACACGATTTGGGTCATTGTGGATAGGCTGACTAAGTCAGCACATTTCTTGCCAATAAAGGAAACGTATAATTCAGACAAATTCGCTAAGTTGTATGTGGACAAGATTGTGTCCCTACACGGTGTGCCGGTATCTATTGTATCTGATAGGGATACTAGATACACATCTCACTTTTGGAAAAGTTTCCAACGATCGTTAGGCACAAGATTGAATTTTAGTACGGCATACCATCCGCAGACTGATGGTCAAAGTGAGTGTACTATCCAGACATTGGAAGACATGCTTAGGGCATGTGTGATTGATTTAGGTGGAAGTTGGGATGACCACTTACCCCTAATAGAGTTCTCCTACAATAATAGTTATCATACAAGCATCAAGGCTGCTTCTTTTGAGGCCTTGTATGGGAGAAAATGTAGAACGCCCGTGTGTTGGGCAGAAGTTGGGGAAGCCCAACTATCAGGACCGGAGATTGTCCTGGAGACAACGGAAAAGATTATGCAAATCCGTGATCGTCTCAAAGCTGCCAGGGATATGCAGAAGAGCTATGCTGACAAGAGGTGTAAACCTCTTCAGTTCCAAGTAGGGGACAAAGTCATGTTAAAAGTGTCACCCTGGAAAGGTGTGATGCGCTTTGGGAAAAAAGGGAAGTTAAGCCCAAGATACATCGGACCATTCGAGATAGTCGAATGTGTCGGCACTATAGCTTACAAGCTCAGATTGCCAGAGGAGCTAAGTGGAATCCATGATGTGTTCCACATCAGTAACCTTAAGAAATGTCTAGCTAATGAGTCGCTAGCAATGTCACACAAGGATGTACAAATTGATGAAAACCTGAGGTTCGTTGAGAAACCAATTTCGATCGAGGATAGACAGGTTAAGAAGCTCAGAAGGAAAATGATACCTATAGTAAAGGTTAAGTGGGACGCCTTTAGAGGTCCTGAATATACATGGGAGGTTGAGTCCACTATGCGACAAAAGTACCCCCATCTTTTTAAATAAAAATCTCGAGGTCGAGATTTCTTTTAAGGGGGTGAGGATGTAACACCCTGTAAAATCGTGTCCAATAGTATAGTGACACGTGTTGTATTTTAAATATAGTCTATTAAAGACCAATAAGAACTAAAGGCGTCAACATGCTCAAACTGAGCCTATGAGTGACGGTCCGATGTCAATATGCATAAATAACAGCCTCTGAGTGACTGATATGTCAACATGCTTAAATCATTAGCCTCTGAGTGACTGATATGTCAACATGCTTAAAACTTGGCCTCTGAGTGACTGATATGTCAACATGCCCAGCCTCTGAGTGACATCAGAGTCAACATGCTTATAATAAGCCTCTGAGTGATCCTTTGCGAAATCCTAACTCTCATACGTGCCATTTATTGGATGAGAGGGTTCAATTCTGTATATATGTGAAAGTTGGATAATAGAGGGATTAAAACTGTCAACATGTTAAATTATACCTCTGAGTGACCTTTTAACGAATCGAGAGCTCGACAATGTCCGGGCATAATCCCGGGTATGCCAAAAATTGGCTGCGGATGGCTAAAAATGCTAAAAAGGTGTTTTAGAAGGTTAGAAAGGGGTTTAATAAGTTGAGGGGCTAAATGTGACAAATTTTAAAATCTGACAAAGGCACTCGCGGGGCGCGAGAGGCCTGTGTCTGCAGAAAGTTTTCTTGGCCTTCAAACAAATATGCCAAAAACCATTTTTTCGAAACCCTGGCTTCCTAAACAGCTATGTCACGTTTTTGGACACTTGTAAACTTCCTCTTACACCCCTAAACACCTGACATCACCTCCTTTGAGTTCTTCAACTATAAATAGGTGTTCAAGTCCACCATTTGAACTTGCACCTTTCTCATTTTCAACTCTTCTCCCTCCTCTGGAAGTTCCTAACTTAAAGGAGCATCCAACTTAGTTCTCTTGCTATTTAGGAACCTCTTGTAAGTGTTCCTTCCTTGTGCATTTTCGTTTATAGGCTTTTATAGCCAAAAGTCAAGCGTTTTATGGAAAACGCCTTAACTTTCGGTTAAGACCATTATTGTCCAACCATTGTTTGAAATGAACATGGCTAAGTGATCGTAAGAAGGTAGGTGTTGATCCCTATAAAGGGCACCTCCTGAAGATCACGTTTGCTTGTCCAATTGACGGGTCAAAGTTATGATATTAAAAAGTCAAACATGCCATTTTTCAGAAAAATCATAAATTGATCTTATATATGTTATGAAACCTGTTTTGACACTTAAACAAGTTGGTAATAATTATTAGAACATGTTCGGCTCGTCAATTTCAGTTCTAGGATCGGTTCGCAACCGAAAGTCGCGAAGTTTGACTTCTGTTTTGACTTTCGATTCTGACCCGATTAAATTAGTTAGCTACTGATCTAAAGTTGCATTATGATCATAATATAATGTAGCATAACCCTCTGAGGTTATATTACATGGTCATAATCAGAATCTGAGTTTATGCGCAAGTTCCGCAATTATGCCATTTTTGACTAAAATGCCCTTTTGGCATAAATTAAGGTTTTAATGATAATGAACTTGAAAACAAGTTTTCTACTGATATAATATTATAAGTAGGATTATTTGGGATGTCAAACCAGATTATAAACTGAGTTTACAAGCACGTCCTTGAATTATGTCGATAAATGACGATTTAGCCCTTGTGGCTCATAAAACAGTTTTAATCAAATCTTTTCAAGGTAAATCTTTTACCTACTGATATGTTATATTAAATAACATAACTAAGATATTTTAATCTGACCTTAACATCAGTTTTCATTAAACATCGCATAAGACGTCATGTTACGACATAAGCGCCGTTTCGGCGCATAGTATGGTTTTAAAACATATTAATTGACCAAGACATGTTACCTACTGATTTTAAAAATCTTTACAGTAGGTACATGTTATAAACTCAGAATCCTAAATAATTTATAAACTATGTGTAAAATGACAAAAATGTCCCTTCGGTGCATAGTTTGGTCATAAAAGATAAAACACATACATAATTAATATCATACTGATATTATATCATAAATAAACTATTTTTCCAGAATACTTATGATTATAAACTTAAAATATGTTCAAGTTCCTTTTATACGGTATGAAAATTACCGAAATGCCCTTATGAGGCATAGTATCATTTTAAAATCATAACGGGCATAAAAGTTGATATCCTACTGATATACAACTTATTTAAAATATAATGGCATATAGAACTTGTCCATGACTTATCCGGTTACCCGATATCGCTGACATGCGTAAGGTTAAGTATATGTAAGTAGTTTACGGAAATTAACCGAAACGGGTTTAACTTTGTCATTTAAGTCTCAAAATCCAAAATATTTATAGTTTATCCATATTATACAATTCAAGGTACTTGTTGGGATTAAACTACATTCTATCCAATCATCGTTTAATCTAGCGTCATACGTTTTGATCAAGTACGCTAGTCGGTCTAAGTCTATGACTTAAATAAGACTGTTAGTATTTAATTGGTTAGTTTATGCCATAATCCAGACTAGAGACTTGCCGGTAAATGCTATCTGCACTTAGTACTTTTGTGTACGGCTGAGTTATTAAATTAAAAGAAGACTAGCTCAGGTAAATACTCTCGACTGATTTCCCCAATACGGGTTTGGGTTACGGTAAATTATTATCGCTTGGTCGGAAATAGGATCAATCGAATGCCGGATTGTGGCTAGTAAATCCGCATATTATGTTTTAATCAGTTTTTTTTATAACTTAAACATCGGGGGTTAACTACCGTGTCCTGGATATCCTCGGCTCATTACAATAGAAATGGCCACGACCTTAGCGCGGGTGTAGGCATACACCCGATAGACGCTCAATAATGCATTCCCACAAGGTTGGGAGGAATTGACTCATTCGTGAGTCCAAAGTGGTGTGTACGTTAATCATATCTCGGTCTCGTACCGGACCCTGTATGTATGGACAAACATGTAAATCTGTTAACAAGGTTGGACGGTCAACTTTCCCAAAGTATAAAAAGATTTTGTGCTGATACGCACTTAAAACATTTTTGGAAAGTTTCAAAATTGAGTCAGTTGGGTGTATTCACCAACGAAAGCTGACATATTTTCAAAAGACTGAGCTTGCAGGTACAATACGAAAATAGGCTGGAAGTGCTCGGTAGTGATAGAGGATCTTGCAAATCCTAGATCTGCCCAAAGTCTGTTTTATATTCTTTCCATGTACAATTTATGATCCGTCTGTGGATCTTCTATTACGAGCCTGTATATTATTTTGTATTTCGAACATTTGGTTTGTAATAGTAATTTTACTTTAAGACTTCCGCTATGCCATGTTTAATTGACAATGATGTTATCAACTGACGTCACAATACTCCCCACCCGGACCCCCCGGTGTATGGATTTGGGTTGAAAATCCGGGGTGTGACAACACTCCTTCAAAATATCCATGATCGAAATTCGTAAGGAATATGTCAGTTTGTCTAATGTATCAGTGTTCTCTTCGTATATCATGTGCATGTAATGTTGGTTTGTTGCCACACCGCATCTAACCAGCCACCATTCATTTTTTTTTCTAGTCGGCACATGCATCACAATCCAACCTAGGCTTCGGTGTTAGTTTTCAATTCAACTCTGATGCTTTTTTATTCGAGATTTTTTATTAGAAAAGAATGGCGCCATTAGTCTAAACAAACCTCTGCTTACTTCTTTTCTCTCACTCAAGCCATCGAGAAAAAAGCTCCAGAGGGTTTACATTCGTCTTGATCTATTTTATTGTAAATTGGCCGGCTGATTTTGATTCTGAGGTTCTGTTTTTTAGGCACTTGGTTCACTAACTCAGAGACGTGATTTGTTACTAGAGCTCTCTGCCGATGTAGCTTTACAAGTTGACGATATAGCTAATTCATTGTGTTTTATAAAATACAATGCTAAAAAACTATGTAATCAAGCTTTCATTTAAAACACATGCTAAAACACAATTAATCAAGTTTTCATTTAAAACACAATGATATGGGTATGTAATCAAGCTTTCATTTAAAACATAATGTTCATTGTGTTATAATGTGTTCAGTTGCTCATTGTGTTTTACGTATCTGTGTTTTTATTTCTTTTTTTCAAAAGTGTAACAATAGTATACTCATTTTAAAGATAAAAAACACTTGTTTTTTATGTATTTTTTTTTAAAATAATGTTGTATGAAAGAGTTATTGTTGGTCCCATATTCATTAAATGATAAATAAAGCAATTAATGATTCAATAAAACTATTTACAGGGAAAAGGTTAAAGCTTGTGGTGGGGGGGGGGGGGGGGGGGGGGGGGTGGGAGGGATAATAAACAATAACTTATTTATCCCAATTTCAACTTGCATTTTATCCCTTTGAAGTATGTGCACAAATTGTCAACTTTGTGCTGACTTCATTTGCTTCTAGAAGGCATTCACTTGGAGTCTTCCATTGCCAGTGAGACTCCACATGTACTGATAATATTTCTATGAATCACATGTTTTGGGTAGTGGCTTTAATCTTTGCGATAGTGATAGCTTCTAATAGTTATTGAAGTCATCTGAAGCTTTCCCTCATGATATGATGATTTCCTTATTGTCTGAAGACATCCTCAGACGTCTGAAGTTTGCTTTAGTCATCTGGTCTTCAATTTAGTCATATGATGTCTTTATATTTGTTCCTCATCTGAAGTTCTTCTACTTCAAGCTATTGCTTCTGAGATATCTAAATAACTGTAAAGACTTTAGACGCTTCGTTAACGAGTCCAGCTGACTCGTTCTGTTATCAGTCACTTCCCAGCTGCTAACGTTTTTCTTGAAGTTTCTTTTCAACACTTATCATTAAAATGGATTAATAGTTATTAAAGTTTAAAAAAATGTTGGAATTGGAAGAGAGAGCTTTTATTATCTGAATGTACCATAATATCCTTAATTCAAGCTAGGTGCCTCTTTTTGAGTTGTGAATCCCATCATTTATTCTTAGCCACCCATTACACAATCTAGTGACTAGAATGACTTTCTAGGCTTCCTACAAAAATACAACTTTCTACTATATCTTAACCTAATAACTAAAACTTAATCGTAAGACAAATGATTTATTTTAGACTATTAATCATATAATTTTCTATCCATGTTTTTAGTCAAACTAGTAATCCATCTCCGATACTATATACAATCAAACACCTCAGTGACTAGTTAAAAGAATAAAACGAAAAAAAAAATAAAAATAAAAGGCAACAGTCATAGGTTCGCCTGAATTTTGGTTTAAGTTTAGGTTTATAATAAAGTAAATGACACAGCATACTTAAGCAACTCATCAATTTACTCAACTATGAAAATATGTTGTATCAATTTTTATCCACCTTTTTGGTAACAAAATATCATCGTTCAATCTACTTTTATATTGGCTTGTGATATATTACACTTTACTAGATTAGATACGCTTAAAGTAAAAACTTTTGGTTGGAGGGCTACTTTTTCACAGTTCCTGACTCAGGATGGGCTGATAAAGCTGCAGATTCTAAATGGGCCTAAAATGTGTTGTCTATGTCTATCGGTAGGGTTAGTTCACAAGCCGAGCTGACCTGAGCCAAGGCAAGCTTGGGTTCGGCTTGATTGTAAATCGAGTTGGTTCGACTTAGATTTGAAACCGAGCTGGAGATCTAAGCTCGGGCTCAACTTGGTTTTAAACCGAGCTGGAGATCTAAGCTCGGGCTCGACGTGGCTCGATTTTGAAAAGAAAATTAATACATAACTCTCAAAATTCAGTACTCTAAAATATTATTCAATGCAAAAGAAAATACCCAAAATAACTTCAACCTCATATATCACAAGCTAAAATCAAGTACAATAACACAAAATAAGTTTTAAATTCCAATGAAATACAATATTAGCTCACTAGCTTGTAATCAGCCTTCAATTATGTCATAGAAATCAAATTACACTCCTAAATACGGGTAATAAGAATAAGTTTATTTTTGTAATATATTTAAAATAAAAATATATATTATAAGTAAAGTAATCTGTGCTAAGCCGAGCTACCAAGCGAGCCAAACCGAGCCAATCCGGCTCGTTACGAGCCGAGCCAAGCTAGGCTCACTTTCTAATCGAGACGAGCTCAGTTTCAAACGAAGCCATATCAAGCGAGCTTTTTTGTGCTAAATCCGAGCGAGCTTCGAGCAGTGAGCTTTTTGGAGAACTCTAGTAATGGGTGGCCTTTGGTTTTGTTTATTGAAATTGGTGGTTTGAAAAAAATTCATAGTTGCTAGCAAGATGCTGGATTACAAAACAAATAATTTCCCTAGTAGTACTTCCTTTCTCATCTAGCAGAAAACTCCTGTTTATATTTTTGCACCTAATTTTCTCCAAATCTTCCAATCCAGATTGTGCCTTTTTGTTATGTTCTTAACCGACAAGAAAGATATGGTCTGAATTTCGCCAAGGATCTAATCGATGCTTACTGTTTTCCCGGAAAATAACTAGATCATTTCTGCTTTTCCATATTACCCAACATGCCGCCACTTGTACTACCCGTTACCCTTGAGTTCTTGTAGATGTTCAACAACTCTCGTGTTGAGAAAGTGAAGATTGGCGGGTTTTCACACCATTCGGCACGCTTGCTCCAGATGATGTGAACAGATGGTCTGTAGTAGTCTCCTTAGATTCCCGCATATGGATCCCCGATAGATGTTCCGTTTGTTCAGCCCTACTAACATTGGTAGCCGGTCCTGTCCACATCGCCATCCAAAAATGTTTATCTTTTTCGGAACCCATTTGAAAGGGTAGTATGGTAGGTGCGTGTTTGGACAACATCTCTCTGAGTGATTTAACCAGAAAAAAAACTCTTTTGATCAGCCTCCCTCCCATACCTATTTATCCCGGTCTTCCTTCAACGTGGCATGTTCTAACAAATTTCTGCATCAGGCGAGTTCGTCGATTTCCACTTCCAGTAACACTCCCTTTTCCAGTTCCATTCTCACACCACCGAATCCCCTAGTCTTTTGTAACATTATTTTCTGTCTCCGACATAATAAAGATTAAGAGATCTTTTAAAGGTTAGTTGGCCACCCTTTATCAATCCATACTCGAATTGATTCCCTATATCCCAGCTCACCTTTTATCATATTGCAGATTTAAATTTGTCATTCCACATGTCCTTTTCCACTTTGACTACAGCATTCCACACCCTCGGGATACCCGGGCTCAAGAATGGTAGTGAATAGCCATGACAACCCTTCTCCAAAGGCCCCCTTCTCCTTTTTTATACCTCCGCCACCATTTGAGTA
The DNA here is from genome assembly GCA_947069175.1 of Scalesia atractyloides. NCBI lineage: Eukaryota > Viridiplantae > Streptophyta > Magnoliopsida > Asterales > Asteraceae > Scalesia > Scalesia atractyloides. The sequence continues at coordinate 87,309,067 of CAMTDV010001632.1, forward strand.
GAAGACTAATGTTCATATCCCTTAGAGTTCCAATACCAATTCCCACATTATCTCTAGGTTCGATGATTCGGTCCCAACATACCCAATTAGTTTTGTTTTTCTCATGGATCACAACCCAAAGAATCTTCTTCTCAACCCTTCTATAACTTCTAACACACCTTTGGGGCCCTATATAATGGTAGACTATCTAGTACCAAGTTTAACAAAGTTACCCGTCCCGATTGCAGCGTCATTTCCTTCCACTTTGATAATCTAGCTTTAAAGGTATCTACAACGCTACTCCAATGTCTTGCGTGGTTCATGTTTGCCCCAACCCTTAGGCCAAGGTTCCACCGTTATATTTTAAGCACCAAATCCAAAGAAACTAGATTTTTGGGGTTTTAATATCATCCCAGAAACCAAATGAAACCCCCTCATGATTCTTATTATATTCCAAATACTTGCCTCCCTCGTTCGCCCATAAATACTACGTCGGCCGCATACATCAAGTATCCACAACCATTTATCCTCAGAATCGCCATAGCCATGGCCGATTCTAGATTCTAGCCTGTGAAACTGAGCAGCTTCAGCCCCTTCGATGGGAAGACGCCTCTAAGCCCAAATCAAGCCTAAACTTTTCACCTGATCAAACAATCCTTGTGAATCTCCAGATTAAATAATCTAGCGAATTAAGGTGGCGCTATCTAACCAAACATCTTTCGAACATTGTGTATTATTCTGGTTACCTACTTCATTTCTAATCGAAGAAAGACGAAGCAAATCATCATCATTCGGATCATGAACATATTTAATAATTTTAGCACACACCTTTTTTCCTTTAATCCTTTAGATATCCCAAAATTGTCTATTTTATCCCATATATGTTTTTTTAACACATGAACCGATAACGAACTAGAGCATTTAGCAAACCTCCAATGCCATTTGTATAAAAGGGCCCATTCACTAAAAACTCTTATTAGCCTTCTATTTAATACTAATAAAAAACTGGAAAATGAACAATTTAGAAAAAAAAACAAAAAAAAAAAACAAAATTTGCTCAGAAAAAATGAGTGATACATAATGGTTCTAACGGCTCTTAATTACCTAAGTGATTTTCTCATGATGCATAGATATGAATATAGTCTTTGTCATGTAGACATATTCTTTTAGAAATGAGGATCGATAATAAATAAAAAAATCAAACTAAATGTCTCAATTTATTGAAAACAATAAATAAGAATTATAATCATAAGAATACGAAACTATTTATAAAAATGTAATAAAAAATGTATTACGACTCTCCAATTATTATATAAGAAGATGAAACTATTTATAAAAATGTAATAAAAAATGTATTACGACTCTCCAATTTTTTTTTTTGTTTTACCTTTCGAGTGTAATGGTATATGTTTTAGAAACTAAACACCATATCAAGCAATGTATGTAGATTGTATTTCTATTTGATTAATTTAGTTTTATCTTTTTCTAAGTGACCCTTCCCGACCTAAACTAGGCCGAATTTTTTTAATGTCTGGCATACACAACAGGCCCTTAAAAAATCTTTGCTCCGCTTATTAAATAATTTATGAGTCCACCACTACTTACACATCATCTATTAAGGGTGTTCATTATTAGAATGACTATCGAAATCGAATCACTCATTGGTTAAATGGATCATTAAAACTTTAACATCACGAACATGGTGCACAAAGTAAAAAAAATGAGCACCTAGTGTCAAGAAGATGGGGTTAGATCCAAGTTACATTTATAAGCAACCCTTGACTAACATCAATGTAACACCACCATGAACTCGGGGTTAGAGACCCCAATTTTATTTTCATACACATTAACAACATAAGTGATTTGGAAGTGATTGAATTTTGGTCTCTAACCACATGTTTGTTTTTTCTAAAGTTTAAATTTATGGTATAACCTGTAATAGTTTTGAAAAAAAAATACATAAAATAGTTTCAATAATCATTCTTAAACACACAATACCTTAAAGTTACACAATGAACCACAAGAAGTACTTGTGTTGAAACACAAAGTCTCTAGTCTTATTACAATTCTAACCATATTGGCAAGTATTAAAATATTACATATAGAGTCTTGCATCAGGCAATCTTTGATATGGGATAGCAATGAGTGGTTTACTTTTTGTTAAAGTAAGACCAAAATTTTCAGAAAGGTCATGCTCTTCACCATTAGGCAAGCTCCAATCGAACGAGTGCAAGAGCGAAGCCAAGATAGACATTTGCATTTTCTGAGCCAATGGAATACCTCGGCACAATCTTCTTCCCGATCCAAATGGGAAGAACTTTAAATCATTTCCATTGTAATCCCATTTGTTTGTCCCTTTGTTAGACAAGAACCTCTCAGGATTAAACTCTAAGGGATTGTCCCAGTATTGAGCATTCCGGTGGATTGATATAACATTCAAAAAGATGATACACCCTTTTGGAATTGTGTATCCACCCACCACACAGTCCTTGCTTGGCACCCTTGGGAGTAGAAAAGGAACTATGGATTTAACCGAAATGTTTCCTTAATAGTTGCATCCAAGTATTGTAGTTTTGGGAGATGTGATTCTTCAACCATGTTGTTTAGTCCAACAATTTCAACCAATTCTTCTTGAATCTTTTTCAAAACTTTATGATTTCGCATAATATTCGCCATCGCCCATTCTATCAGTGTCGTCGTTGTTTCTGTACCTGCAATCATAAAGTCCTAATACGACAAGAGGTTAACTATGATAGTAGTTGTCCTTAGAACGGGACCAAAAAAACATTAGTTACACTCAAGCTAAGTATCACTACAAATTGTAGGACCTCATATGCGTCTTAGCGAAGGATGGGACCGTCAGTGGTGAAGGGTCATGGAGAAAAACAAAATGTGTGGGTAAAGATTGCACCGATGGATTACCAACATCCATTATTGAGGGATAAAAGCACATCACTGACGAATATTGGGATTTGGGGTATTAGACTGTATATGAAGAATGTAAACCTGTTTGCATAGATTATCATGTTGAGGAACAAATCTTACCGAGAGAAGTGCTTTTACTTGTGTGATGTAAGATCTTGTTGGTCCTTGAGATCTAATAGAATTTGTAAAAAGTCTTTATTTCCTTCTTGTCGAATTCCATCTGGCGACCTTTTGTTGTTAGATTTGATTCGATCTTCGATGATGCTCAGAAAAATTTGATCCCGCTTCTTAACTTCTTTCTTCATGTTCCTCTCAACACCTTGTAGATCAAACCAGGCAAGAGTAGGGAAGAAATCTGACAAATTTGGATGCCCCAAAATTTTGGTGATGTTTGACACCATTGTTTGTAACTCGACTCCATGATTTAAACCCTTTTCGTCTATGTTAGATGCATTATCCCAAATCATTCTTGTTATGACATTGGTTTCAGTCAAGAAAGCAATTTCACTGATGTCAACATTGGTCCCGATCTTACTGAAAACATTCTTGATAGTTTTTCTAACTTCATCCCTCCGGAAAGAACTACATGCTTTAAGATTTTGTTGCTTAAGACCTTGTGGACAAAGATCTTACGAAGGTTGTGCCAAGTTGCATTGTTCTTGGAGAATATCAAATTTTGGCCTTCGTAGGATATAATCGAGGCCGCTACTGTAAGATCACGGTTAGCAAAAGTCTCATCTTGGTCACGAACCACCTCCTTTGCTATCTCTGGGGTGTTTATAACCACATGAAGCTTGCTTCCTAGATAGAATTTAAAGATGGGTCCATAAGTGTGGGCCATGTTTGTAAACTCATTGTGTAGATCACCACCAAGGAATGGAAGGTACCCTACGACTGGCAATGAACGAGGACCCGGTGGATAACGGTGGCGACCGCGAGGAGGATGAAAGTGTCAACTTGTACCATATAACACCCAACATCACTATTGAAATGGTAATAACAAGTGGTATCACTATAGCAATTTCATGTTTGTTTTCTATCATTTTGGGAAATGAAATATGTGAGTACAATGATGCAAGACGATGGCTGCATTTATAGCTCAACATGAAAGTTGTGACAACAATAATACAAATTTAATAATTATTTTATTTGATGTGATAATCTAATTACTTTGATAAATCAAATGTACTTTTCTTTCTTTTAGTTAATTGTGCATTAAATATTTAGTGTCATTTGCTTCTTCAAAGAAAAAGAAAACGTAATATTAATAAGTACTTATATGTGATTAATGACTTGCCTTCGGAGAAAAAGATAACTACTATAATAATGATGACCTTGACTTTAACCTTCAATTAATTTTCAATTGCTGGCCAACTCTTAGTTAAAGATGGTAGTACGTTCTGAAAAACATCTTGTTATACATTTAGTAGATTTTGATCAAATCTTATTGTTTATTAAAGAAAAATAATTGTGTCACTTATTTTGTTTTAGAAATCCTAGCGTTATGAAACGATGTTAGTTATAAAAGAAAAGTTGTTTAGTTCTCATAGTCGTCATCAGTGTATCAGTCTATGTGTCAAATTCTGGACTGAGTTTGTTAGAAATTATGCATTTGTATGAGTTTTGTTTCGCTATCAATTTTGTTTTAATTTGAATAAGTTTCTGTATTAGTTAGGCTTGTGTCTGGATTTGTTTTTGGTATCATACCAATATTATGTCAGTACAATATTAATGTTGCGACTGTTTATGTTTTCGCTTTTAGTTAATTGTGCATTAAACATTTTGATGTAATTTGCTTCTTCAAAGAAAATCTATTAACTATAAGAAAACAAAACCAACTTTGTCATATGGCATTAACTTAAGGCTATTATTGCCACATGGTAATGTGATATTTTTCACGCTTAGGTTTCGAGCGGCAAACTTATTAGCCTATTCCTCTTTTCTCTATTCCTTATTCCTCATCTAATCATCTAATCAATCACATGGCAAATCAATCTTCTCTATTCTTTCAAAAAAGTGCTCTTTCCATAATAAGATGACCTTTCCTTTACAAGATTTATCCATATCACAATTCCTATCACAATCTGTAAATGCTCAAGTTTTGATTGAGTTTTCTCTTATAGACGATTCTGTGTCATGTTGTGGTGTGTGGAACGATTCTTCATTCGGTGTTTTTCTTTCTATCAATCCATCGTTATGTTAGATTTAGGTTATGTTATGTTTTTTATTTCATGAATCTTGTATGTTGGTTTTTACAAATCGTTACCTTTATCGTTTTAGATTGTTAAAATTTGAACTATCCAATTGATGTTTTCATTGTATGAATACAATTGTAGTTATATTGTTTAATCAATTGAAGTTATTATATAGATTTGGTTTTATAACCTACGTGTTTAAGGAATATGCCTGAAGGGTGATTATGATTCTATTCAAACTGTTACCCATAATATATGGTGGCCATTTGAGAAACATTTTGGGTATCTTTTATTGTGTCACTATTTACAAAACCAAATACAACATCATTGTAACCATAATGATGATAAATTAGGAGTTCACCTTTGTGTTTCAAATTTAAATGTACTGAATGGTAAATTGATATATTTATTAATAGAAGACTTAATCTTAGCTTCCATGTTATATTATTTTTCTAATACACATGATGTAAAGTTGTAAAATTTGTTTCAGTTCCAGATCGTTTGCCTTTCATAAAAAAAAAACATATCAGATTAAGTTCTGCTTCACATATACGTTCAACGAGTAGAATCATTAGTAGAAAGATAACTTATGTGATTGTCATCCATGAAGATTGCAATATAAGTTTGTATTGAGGTTAACAAAATTAATTTGAAAACCTTATATATACCATCCCAGCACCAGATTATAAGTAAAAACTTTGCTGTGAAACTGTGATTTTACTTTCTTTCATTTCTTGCTGTATTATTGTTAAAATAATTTTATGGCCCAAAGTGTTACCTTAATGACAAGATGACATATGATTGTAGTTTCATTAACATGATGACTTGAAAGTTTAAAATGGGTCAACTATATTGCAATCTAACAAGCTATCACTAAAGTATTATAAGAAATATTTATCTACATGTATGATAGCTTTCAATTGGTTGTTCTGTTCCAACAAAAGTAAATTGCATGAATTCCTCATTTATAGCCAAAATTCTTAGATTTTCCCCATTTAACTCGTTAGCTATGTAGATACAACCGAACTGACCCATTCATATGTGAACGGGTAGAAATCGTGACCCGTGACTAAGGAGCTTATCTCAGTTTTTTCTTATAAAACCCGATTTGTGCACTAGAAACTAAACCATATACACCCCTATAATATGTTTAACTTGCAGCCCAATGCACGTCCCAAAAGATCATCTGGGCTTTAGTGTAGAACTTATATAAGTTTATGTGATGGTATTGGGCTTCCTATTTGAGTATTCATTTATACGTGTGTAGCCCACTATTTGGCCAATGATAGATCCTTTTTTGCTAAAGTCAAATAGATATGCATTTGAATTAGAGGTGCACAAACCAGGTTTTTCTAATATCTAGGTTCGGGTATATGCTCAGGTACGTGTATGACCGGGTTTTGAATCTTCGGCTATTGGTCATACCCTGGTTAGGTTCGAGTCTGGGTTTTGGCCAGAAAATCTATATCCTGTGTACCGAGTTCGGGTAGGGTTCGAGTTTTCAATACCCGGGTATTAGAATACCCTATTTTCGGATCCGGGTAGGGTTCAGATATTGGTCGGGTATTGTTCGGGTTCAGTATAGATCGGGTTTTTGATTCATTTTATTGGCATAAAACATAGAAATACAATGGAAAACTTTATATTTACATATTGCATGCCTGGAAATTTTACTAAAAAAGCCTCACGCAATCTCGAAACGTTCAAAAAAAGTTTTTTGTACACAACGGATCCGGGTATTATGAAAACCCGGTCCGACTATTACGAAAACCCAGTTACGGTTATTAGGAAAACCGGGGACGGGTTTAATGGGAAACCGGGTATGCTGAAAACCCGGGTTCGGGTATTAAGCAAAATATGCATACCTGGTCCCTACACTATGGGTAGGGCCAGGTTCGGGTTTCCTATGCACCTCTAATTTGAAGGCACATTTCATCCAAATATAATAAAGACAATCTTTTCAACTATTTATCCCTTGTATCAAAGGCTAGGATTAATTCACTAGTGTTCACAATCAAGGGGGTTGTTCACAAATGAACCTAACCCCCCCCCCACACACAATATATATATATATATATGTGTGTTGTGTGTGTGTTGTGTTGTGTGTGTGTTAAGATTCCTGTAAAAAGGACATTTTTCAGGAGAAGACATAGGAATTGACATATAAGCATTACGTTTTGGACTTAGACATAATATTTTGGGTTGTTTTGGCAAAAAAACACCAAACATAACAATTTAAGACACAATGTTTAGTTAATGAATGAACACGAACAAGATATTCCATTCGATTAACCAATTGAAAAACACGAACAAAGGTATTGTTGGTACGACTGCGTTCGTTAATGTTTTGCCAATATGTTCATATACGTTCATTCGTGTTGGTTTGTTTATGTTAATTTGTTAAAAATTTTCAATGTTTTTTTAATATTTCACTCCCCTTTTAATTTTTACTCCCCCATCCCCCAAAAAATGATTTTTTAGTTTCGAACCTATACATCAGTTAATAATTATATTAAAAAAAATAGTAACATGTAAACCCTTATCTGAACATTTCAAGAAGTTGGATACTAAAGAATTTTTTTGGTACATGTCTAAGTAATTTTAAATAATTATGGCTTTAATTACCTAAACTTGATTATCGTATGGTGCTTGTAGTAGATTTCTTGTGTCTTCATTTTTATTTATCATTTAATGGTTGTATTTGACTATCTGTGTCCGATGTTTAAGGTAAATGGTATTTTTTTAATTTCAAGTTTAACGTTCGTTTGTGTTCACGGACAGTGTTCACAAATTGTTCGCGATCAACTGAAATTTCTTAACAAACGAACACAAACACAAACTTATGTTTGACATGTGTTCGTGAACAATTCACGATAATCTACATTTCTTTAACGAACGGACACAAACACAACCTTGTTCACCTTTGTTCAATTCGTTTAAAGCCATATTTATCCCCTTAGAAAATATTAACTACCCCATGATTTTTGAATGGTCATAACATTTTTGTACGTTAACATTTCTTTTAAATATACACCATAAAAACAATTATTTTTATTCTCTTTATAATATTGATATCTTACGTGATTAACAATGTATAAGAGTGAGCAATAACCGACATTAACCAAATCTGAACCGAAAATAGACTAATCGATGACTATGATTTCAATTGAGGATAATAATTGAATAACGCACTGCCTGAGTGTCTGTGTTTCCCGCCGGTATCGTGCGGACACCTTTCCAATACGATAAAATCCAAAAACTGGACCGTTACACACACACTCTCTCATTTAAAAAATAAGTTCATTTTGAAAACAATCTTTGAAATGTATTCTCATTAGGTTTTGGTAAAACAACAACAATTTCATAAACACAAACCAGCGCGGGGCTCAAATAAAAAAAACAGACAGACAAAACACAACAAAAAAATAAAGAGCCAAACAACCAACAAACAGACGAGTTACAAAACACCTATCTTGAGAGCTACATCACTCTCTCCAACATAAAGAACTATGCTTAGATATGTTTCTAATCCAAGAGAAAAGTTGGCAGATGATGTATTCACATTATGTAGCCTAGTAGAGTAGAGTTATAAATACAACATCCTTCTATCTACAGGACCATTAGTGGTAGAGCTTGAACGGAAACTCGATGTGGGCCGGGCTCTTAAAAATCTAATATTTTACGTTATAAAAAATCGGTACACTACGAGTGAAAATCGGTGCGGGCAAGAGCACCCCTGGGCCACCATTAACCTCCGCCGCTAAATACCACAATTTCATTTAACATAAGTCTACTTGTTATGGACTCACGTCTGAGTGATGTGGCTACCCAAGCATAAGAGGGGCTTTAAACACCAATCCATGGTAGCATGAAACATATGTGAAAGTTGGAGGCATGGTGGGGGCATAAGTAAAAGAAAAAAGGAGGTGACTTAATAGGGACCAATTAAAAAAATTATATTTGATTTAAATAACTCAAACTTTTACTAACTGGTTGATAATGTTCTCAACTTTTGATTTGCACCATAACACTTCAACTTTCAACTTATTTTCCTCTAACACTCCCAAAATAACTAAACCTTAACCCAGTTAGTTTTATGCTGATGTGGCATCTGACATGACATTTTTTTGCTGACATGATACTTTTTGTTGACGTAGCATTTGATGTGGCCTCTGACGTGGCCTGTTTTGTTGTTGTGCCACTTGTTTAGTGACACAGCATCTGACATCAGCTAACTGGGTTATAGTTCATTTAGTTTGGGAGTGCCAGAGGAAAATAAGTTGAAAGTTGGTAGTGGTGTTGTACAAATCGAAAGTTGGGAGTGCTATCAGCCAATTGATGAAAGTTAAGGTTATTTAAATCTAATATCCCTTAAAAATACATGTGGCTTTCATTTTTTTATTCACCCAGTCGCATGATACCACTTTCCCTTTATGTTTTTCAATTTATATAATTTTAATATTTTTTAATCGAAGAAAGATAGTGAAAACATATGAAATTGTTACATCGTGTAGTGAAAAAAAGTGAAAGAGAATGGCCAGAACGTAATAATGTGGTAGTTAATTGATAGCTTATTTATAATGTGACATTTAAAAGATGTAAAATATAACACTTAGCCTAAGATTAGATTAAGGTTTAGTAACTTTGGCTGACTTTTGACTTAAAGCCACAATACCCATCATCAATGGTGGGTTTAGAACTTAGAAGTGCAAACACATCCAGAGGAAGTATTAAACTGTTATGATACTCACAAAAAATAAGTATGAGTGGCCTAAAACTAAGTTGAACCAATTTCGACTAGATAAATCTCCATACATTTGGCTCTATCGAACCCTAAAGTTTGACGCTAGACACAAAATTTCAAGTATTCTACCCACTGTCCTCATTTTAAATTATTTTTTTCGAATGTAGATCAAAATCAGCAATATAGCATGGTAACATTTTAGAATATTAAATTAAGCAAATATATAATTTCTTCACTAATAAAACATTATATTATAAAGGTCAAATTGCTTAAATGGTCTACGTGGTCCAACTTCAAAAATTGTCGGTTTGGAAGATGGGGAATCGGTTATGTGGTAAGTTTTTGGGTTTAACACTAAATTTCCTCAAACTTATGGAAATTTATGTTAAATGGCCAAAATAAAATTTTGCAAAACATAAGAGATAAAGCACTCAATTAACCCAACAAAGCCGTCAATTGGCTCCCCCCCCTCGCCGTCCCGGTCCCTACCAATCGAACAAATTGATTGATTAGATCTCAGTGCTTTTCTCAACAACTCACTGAATCTTTCTTCCTACTACCAACAGTTAGATAAGTCATATGTTAAACACAAGCCATAGTGGACTAGCAACATGGATCTCGTTATCGATGAACATTCGAGGATTGAATGTCATTCGTTGTTTCTCTTAGGGTCTGTTTGGTATGGGGTAATGGAATAGACGAATGAATGGAATGGACGAGGTAATGAATTGATCATTACCATTCCATGTCTTGTTTGTTGCTATGTAAGAATGGAATGAATCATTACTTTTTGTTGTTGTGGTACGCAATAAAATACGAAAGAATAAAATCGGATGGTGGTGACCATTGGTGGGTGGTGGCATGTGGCAGTTGTAGCGGCACGATGGTGGTGGGTGGTGACGGCAGTGGATGGTGACAACAGTGGGATTGTGATGTTGTTAATGAAGTGTGAAGAGGGAACGGAATGGAAAAAAACTGGGAGGAGAGATGGATGAATTGAATGAAATGCATTTTGGAATGGGCGATTCAATTCCATCGACCAACCAAACACTCATTTCTTCATTCCCTCACAATGGTCCATTTCATTCACCTGTTAGTACATTTAATTTGGTGTAGGGTGGGGTGTTGGTTCCAATTGGCAAAATCGTTAGAACTAAGGTGTTGCTTCGATTGAGATCTGTCAAACACGGATTTAATGTAATTTAAGCTGTTAAAAACACATTTGGTGTTTTGACACTGATTCGGAATTCTATCTTGGTTTCAGCTCCAGATGTATTTTGTGCTGCAAAAATCTATTGGGCTTTACTTTTTTAAGCTCAAGTGAATGACTTGGGCTTTTTATTTAAGTTCCCACTTGTACGTGTCTAGCCCACAGACTCTTTTGGGCCAAAAAGATCTGGTTTTAAAGGACCAGCCCATTCAAACATATGAAATAAATAATGAAAGATTGCTATTCAAATTTCAAATCATTTTTTTAACTATCGCTTCCCTTTGACCGATAAAACCGAAATTGGACCGTTAAACAAACTTAAATATATCTTCTCATTAATGCTCGCATTTAGGACCACGAGACATGAATGGACTTGGTTTAACACAAAGTTAAACAAGTTAGTGTTTAACATAAACGGACTTGAGTTAGAAACAAGTTGGTGGCTGGGATATTTGCGATTTCCGGTGAGAAATTGTAGTTGGATGGCTGTTGTTGGCTGTTGCGTCGCTGAGCAGGATCGCAGAGGCAGAGACAAGGTCACGAGAGAGAGCAGGTGAAACATATTAGGAAGGGGCGGTTTGGGTTGGGTTATTTTATTATAGTTCAAATTTTGTTGGGTTGGGTTAATTGGGTTAGGCTAATTGTTTAATGAGAGGGTAACAAAAATGATATTATATTTTTATAAAAATCAGTGTTTAGGTTATATTTTTGTATAAAAATTAGTGTTTATTACATTTTATTTAAATCAAAAATATGATTTTTTTTCTGGGGGGGGGGGGGGGTATGTTTAAATTTTCCAAGGGGTGCGGGTGAAAAATTCAAAGGGGTGTGGTCGAGATATTACGGAAAATTAACACAATGTATTTTTCTTTTTCAATGGTTGCGGCCGCTCACGCACGGGTAAGGATAGGTCTGCTCTTGTTTGTAGGTGGTGACGATTGGCGCAAGAGCAAAATTAGGGCTTGATTGTATTGGGTTAATCTGAGTCCTACAATTTGTTGTAGATGAAGTAACATACATGTATTGTTCCTGTACTATTAGTTAATAAAGAGTTATGGTCCGAATACTTTGATTTTCATATTTGGCACATCTCATTTTGCCTAACCCTCGATAAAAAAAAATTAGACTTAATGAACGAGGTATTTTATGTCTTTTATTAAGTATTTTCAGGTTTTATTTTTATTTTAAAAATAACTGAATAAAAAATGTAAAATTATCAAATTATTAATAATTGAAAGAGCAAGAAAAGGAACTACACTTTTTTTTGGCTAAAAATGTTCATGTTGGGCATTCACATGATAAAAAAATACCCTAAAGAGTTTGAATCGTTAACATAATCTTAAGAAAGTCCTTGACTCAGTTGATCTATGATTTAGGTTTTATTTTTTATTTAATAAGAATATATTTAAACTATTAAATTCATCAAATATTTTATTTTTTCACAATAAAGAATAATTTTTTTTGAGTCTAAGAAACCTAAATCAGATTAAATGGAAATGATATCACTCACTAAATTATTAAAAATACACTTATTTAATCATTAATCGAACAAAAACACATCGTATGAACATATATATCATTAACACTTAGTGAGCATTTAGATTAGAACCTCTATCTTCATCTATTTAATTACTAAAAAACGCATTGTTCTTTAAATTATGTTTATTTTCTTAAAACTTTTGCACATCCAACTTTCTATCTATATCTGTCTTTCGCACAAACACTTATTATTATTATTATTTTTTTTTCTTTCCTACACACTCACAGTAGAATACAGAGGGTTGTATATAAACCTCTAAATATAAGAGGTGTATTACAATACATTAGTATCTATAAAACTATTATCCTAATGGTGTGATCATGACCCAAACCACTATCTCCTTTTTTATTTTAATTTGTCTTTGTCTAAAAAAAATGAAAGGATTTCTTGAAAAATTAGAAAGGGAGAAACATGGCTGCCATGGTTTAACTAATGCAAACCATGGTGGATCAGACTAAGGGAGTGGTGTAGCCTTCATTAATGTTCCTACGTGACGAATTATGTTCCAACCATGACCCCCACACCCTTTAGCCTAATTTTTTTGGAAAGATTTGAATTATTCGCGAATGTCGGAAGGTCTAGCATACGTTGTCTTAACGGATCTGCGCTAGAGAGCCCCTTAGCACAATAAATCCCCAATTTAAACCCCTCAATGAAAAACCCGTATTGCCTAAACTCAAACTTGAGACCTGAAAAAGAAAACCCATCCAGACACACCATATTTAAAACTTAAATACCCGACACATGTCCTTTCCCCATTCGCTAAACTATCATCTCCCTATTTTGGCTCAAGACTTTTGAGTATCTTCATTTATGTTGTTTCATGTAGTCACTCACGCAAGTGGATGATTGATATGTATATATTGATTTAAATATTTATGAGTACACACTAGATATTCTAAATTTGGATAAATGATTATGTTTTAAAACGCTAATTATTAGACCATGTAGTATGTGTGATTTTCTTTCATATTTTATAAACAAATTAATATACTGTATCTGATCAAAAACTATATAATAAAAAGATACCCAAACTCTTTTGATACTTCACAATTCATCTAAAACACGATACAAATCAAGCTCATTGTTGACTCCCTAACATTTTCATATCAGTAACTTTGTTTTTACCATCATGAGCTAAACAAATACGAATACGATCGGTATCTACTTGCATTATCTGTACAAAAAAGACCGAATCCACGAGTAATACGAGCCCAATCAAGATTCTTCTACCGCCCCGTTTCTTCCTTTGCCCACACGGGTCGCAATCACACTTTGACTTTTAACACGGGTTCTGTTGCCCGTGTTTTTCGACTCTTTCCCAAGAAACTTGTCACGAACATGTTGCGGAATTCCATTCTCATCAGGAAAACTAATGTTGACTTTTTCATGGTTAAAGATTCGTCTTGTAAGAGGGTATTCTGGTCATTTCCTTCTTTTAAATAGCCCGTATTGGTATGAAACTCTACGGCCTCGATTTCTTTGGAGTACTGTGGAATCTCGCCCTCTTCACCGGGTTTGTCACGTCTTCTAAAGTCAAACCCGAGTGAGGGTTAAGGGTTGACTTTGACAATCCCGCACTCCCCTTTCGGCCCATAAAGTTGGAGAGACGGCCATTGCTGAGCTGGCTCCCAGCCCCACCGTCACCAGTTGGCTGTCGGATTTGGTAGAGTAACCACAGGCTGAAGGCTGCAAACAGTGCAAATTGAAGCATGTGCTTAGCCATGAAGCCCTTGGGTCTATTGCTTCTTGGAGTAGTTGATTGGTAGTTCATCTGTGGGCAAATAGGTAATTTTAGCTTTAATGTTTTAAAAAAGAAACTATATAGAAACAAGGGTGTTACGGTTCGCCCGTTTTTACTAAAATTCTATGACAAACTGCTAACTAAGGTTTCGAGAAATGATAAGCCAAACCGGCCGGTTTTCACCATTTGGTGTTTTAACAGTTTGAGCCTATTGTTTTTTTTTCAAAATCATTGGTTTGTGTTTAAATGATTAAGACGGTCTATGATTATAATACATATAGATAACTATATATTCTAAAATAAAAGAAATATATGTATTAAAGTATAAAGGTTAAGGCGGAGGTTTCAAACCAGACTAAATCATATCAATGTGAAAAACCGAACTATGGATCAAACCATTTGGATCTCAAACCCTTTGGTTTAAACGGTTAAATCGATTTCAATATTCTTTAAAAACATAATACTTCACGAGATATTTTAAGCAAAATGACAAAAATACCCTTGTAGCGTTTTGACCAAAAAAACACATGATCAACATGAATCACAAGAGTCGAAACAAAGCTGTGAAAACAGAGATTCATGTTCATTTCATTGATTCTTTGAAGCAATTCACATGTTAAACTTGAAAAGTTTTACACTAAATTCATTTCTAAATCCTCTAAACAACGAAAACGAAAGACGAAACAAGAACAAACACCAAGAATCTTGATGAAATCAATCAAGAACCAAGAATTCAACCAAATTTAGCCCAAATTTCAACAATAAACCCTAAACAGAGCCTACCCACTAAAATTCAAACAAAACCCAACATAATAATCAAAGAATCTTGCAAAATCAGACCTCAAAAGTATTTAAAAAAGCCAAAATCAACGAAACTTTACCTCTAGAATACGAATTGAATCTGATCACACGGTTTCTTGATGAAACAGAGGCTCTTGAAGAAACTTGAAATTAAACCCTAAACAGAGTAATAAGTATTTAAATATCACATACCCAGTAAAATTAAAACAAAACCCAACAAAAAGATCAAAGAATCTTGAAAATTAAACGTTAAAAAGTTTACCTTTGGAATACGAATCTAAATTGATCACACGGTTGCTTGATGAAACAGAGGCTCTGTTTTTACTCCAAACCCTAATCGGAAAACAAATTTTTATTATGAATTCTTTTTGGGAAATCTGTTTGATTAACTTTCTATCGGTTTTTCTAGTGTTTGAATTATAAGAGAAATATTATGAAATTGAGAGTTACAAGAAAATGGTTGAGTGGTGGTAGAAAAATATGGTTGGGAGGTCAGCAGTTAGCAAACTTAATATTGTGAAGTTACTAAAGTACCCCTATGTGGAATTTGGGTCATGGGTGTAGTTGTGGGGTAGGTATGGAAATGTGTGGAGGGTGAATTGGGAATTTTGTAGAAGAATGTGACTGAAGAGTGCCGGCGGTGAAGGCTAAAAAGAGGGGTATATATGTTGACTTTTCTTATTAGGTTGCAACTTTTGACAAGTATTTAAAATTTAAGTTTTATTATTATTAGAGTAAACTACAATTTGCGTCGCTAATGAAAGAGTCCGTTGTCGTGTTGAGTTTTTATTTTGAAAATTTTGTTTTATATGATTCTGTTGTTTAAAACTCGTTACATATTGAGTCATTTTGTTAAAATACAGTTAGTTTGACCGTTAGTAATTAAAATGTTGCTTCTTGCGTCCCTATTGTTTAATTGTTACTCTAATTCAGAAATCCTAAGGTCATGTGTATGTGTGTTTTAGTCATTAAACTGGGTTTGGTGTGAAATCTATCACCTGAATACCAGGTGGGAGTTGCTTTTCTCAAATCTGATAACTTTTCTCATACATAGTTACTTGCTTTCTTTCAAATCAATAAAAACCCCAAATCAAGATTAGTGGTTAGTTAATTTGATTATTTAGTTAAACACAACCCACGTATTTTTTTGGAGATGACCTTACTTACTCGTACTAATATAGGTACTTAAGTCATTAAAATACTTGTTTTTTTAGACCACGACAGCTACACTAGTGACACGTCGTAATTTTGGATATATATCTTTACTGTGAAAATGAGTTCTCAAACGGGCTTCATTTTTTTGACGAATATAATTCACAATAGGTAATTGTGATACTATTAACGCATTAGCGAGTTGTAAGTACAATAACTGGTAATTGAAGATTATCAGTGCCACACATAATTAATAGCAACACTTAAGGGGGAGTTTGTAAGTGCAGTAACATGCCGAGTAACTGTAGCTTTATCAGTTCTAGTTAAAGAAGAAAGTCCAGGTCATGAAGAGAAAGTCAAAGTCAAAAGTATCAAGTTCCGAATTACTTAAGTATCTCTAAACTATTTTGTGTTTATGTCCGTAGTAATGGAAGTTCAGAGGTTTGTTATACCTCTTAAAATTGTTTAGTCCGTTTTATAGGATAGTTCTTCGGAGTGTATGTTTGTTCCGAATTTCTTGTATGTTCCTATAAATATGGGCCTATTTGATGTATTAAATAGATTTTAGAGAATTCTTGAGTTCTTAGTGAAGAGAGAGTTTTAGAGAGAGAGAGGGGGGGGGGAAAGAGAGCTTAAAAGAGAAGTGTGGTTAAGATTTTTGTGATCTAAACCAGCTTGTCTAAAGAATGTGTACTCTTTTGGGTATTGCAAATCTGTGTTGATTGTATCATATTAAAGGGTTTCTCCACATTTTCTTCTATCTTGTTTTAACTTTTTACGTCTTAATCAAGTGCCATGTTTTCGGTGTTCGTCATCGATGTAGAAGGTCATGGGGACATAACACGAGTATCTTGGCTGAAGAGATAGACTGGATTCGCTTATTTAGGTCTGCAAAATAGTTCTGTATGCAGTTTAATGTTTCGAACTTCAAGATCATGCTTCATAAATACTTTATCTAACCTTTGTTGTGATTGTTGAATAAAAGATATAGTTGATGGGTGTAATGAAAAAACACGGTTCACTTTACTAATAAGCAAACAGAATGCACAATGCCTACACATGTCTGTGTGCACTCTTGCTATGTGTTTTTATGACTTGGCTGGTTTAAGAGTGCTTTGTTGTGATACTTTAAACTTCAGGTTACTTATTACACGAGAACAATAGGCGAGGATAATAACTGCCAAATTTGGATGTTGAGGGCATTAAGAGCTAAGGTCGTTAGGATCACCACATTAAAGCAAGTACGACCATTGTTAGCCGGTGGTCATTAGCTTTGGTTGGGTTTGGTTACCTTGTGGTCTAGGACCAATTCGGCATGAGGGGTTGAAATGCTCATACTGGTTTGCATGTGGTGCAATGTCGGCACATGGAGGTGATTGGATGGTGGTAGTGGCATGTGTTATATTTGGGAAAAGTCCTGGTGTAAGCTTCCTTGGTAGGTTTGAGGTTTGGTTTGTCGGGATTTGTTGGGTTTGGTTTTGTGGAGTTACCACGGCGTAGTTATGGTTCTAAAACTTGTGTTTCTTATCGTTGGAGTTGTTATTGGGTTGGGGCTTAGGTTCATCGGTGTTTTTGGTGGTGGCTTGGTTGGCAGTCTTGGTGGATTTGTTGAGAGACAATGTTTCATCATCGACATGGTTTTTGGTGAAGTTGGCAGCAAAATGGTGACTTTTCTCCAAGGTTTAAGGTCGGCCACGAGACGACATTGCGAACAACTAGTGGAAGTCCTTTTATATACTTTGCGATGGCTCGCTCGGGGGTGTTTACTAATTTTTTTGAGGGTCTAGAACTCATCCTCAAATTTTTACATTTCGTGGGGCGGACAAAACTCCGCTACCATGAGTTACCTTAGTCTTCCCATGGTAAGGCGTAGGCGGCGTCGTTCCCACAATTTTTTTCGTTCTTTTGTCATCAATCGAGTGCCCTTTATTTGAAGACATCGGTAGCTTTGTGGGTTCGGAGATGGTCGGGACACTCACTATTAATGAAAGTGACCTCAATGTCGTCGAACTATTGAAGCATTTTGGTAGCACCATCATTGCCGTGAAAGTTGCGAGGCTAAAAGCGATGAATTGCTTATTGGTGAAGGCGGTTTTAGGTGAGTCGACTTTGAAGTCAACCGATGTGTTAGGGCTCGTGGTGGCTTGGATTTTGCAACAATATTGGGTATGACTTGCGCCATTTAGTGGCCATAAACGCTAGCATTTTTTGTTGGAGCTTTGCTTGGAGCTCCTCTTAGAGTAAGAAGATTGGGAAGGGAGAATGGTGAGACTTGATCAAATGGCTTTTAAAAATAATGTTGCATGATTAAAGCATGATAGTATGTCACATAACGTGTAAGATTCAAATAGTTTCACAAAGATGAATCATGTATTCATATTGATAGAAAATTAAACGACAAAGAAGGAGTTTTAGATTTTTGTTGGTTCTCCAAATATTATTATTATTTTAGGTTGCAATAGTAGCACGGTTCGGGAAGTTCGAAAAGGCGGAAAGGTCAAACATAAAAACACATATAAACTGATATAAGTATAAAAGAGATTCAACGTGAAAACTTGGAATGTTCCGGAACAGAACTAAGACTAATCCAAAGTAATCAACACAACATTTGATTTCGGGAATCATGCTTTGGCCTAATATGTAGAATACTCTCGTCGAAAATTTTGGTTAACGATATTCACCCTTTCGGTTACTACTTGTCCCTAGTCAATTGAAAGTTCAAGACTTTGGTGGGATTGAAAAATCGAGAAGTGAGACTAGTCACCAAGATTTAGATATCACTCTTAACTTGGTGATGTCGTTCCCTAAACTTGGTTGGTACTTACACATCGAGATAAGGAAATAAATCCAACTCGTTGGTACCACAAGAATATGAGAATGAAATTGCCATTCAAGGTAAGGAAATCATTCCTATCTTAATGGTAAATTTCGTAAAATGCAACACGTGGATTGAAAGTCGTAAACAAAGTGAGGGTTTCACTCCTATTTTGGTGAGGTCGTTTCGATTGCAAGATACGGGTGTCTTCGTATTGTAGCAAATGTTTTGCTTTAGAAAAGGTATACTTTTAAGACCAAAGAATGAGATACGAAGCAAGATAGGAAGTATTTAGTATTATTAAGCAATGATAAAAGAATGGTCAAGTAAAGGTTTCGTAACTATACACTCAATTAATCATGGCAATTTTCCTAATTCAGTATAGTTATGTCTCTGATACCAATCTGTCATACCCAATCGATGATGGAAACATCGGAACAAGATTGGTCAAAACTTCATAACGTACTATTTATGACAATAATTTAATAGCCCAAAATTTCATTTCATTCATAACATTGAAGGATACATTGTTTCAAAAGGAATTACAACTTGGAAAGTAACAAGAAGAAACATAAGGAATACATAAATAAAATTGGAGCGTTTCCAAATCCATCCTAAGTAGATTTCTTGGGCATCATCATACATTTCCTGTAACATGTATTAGAATATCCGTCAACACAAAAAGGGTCGGTAAACATACAAGTTTAGTCTACTAGTATATCTGTAAAATGTCTCAAATCCAACATCGCAAATACGATATATATCATATTAGCATGCATCAATTATTAAAGAAACAAAAAATTCAATGTATAGTATATTTTAAAAAAGAAATAGTAAGGTATATAAAAGTCATTACAGTTTAAAAATATTAATGAAACCATTTATGTAATGAGGAAAAAAGTCAACAAAACGACCAAACTCTATATTTTACCCTTTTTGGCATTTATTAACAGCTAGACGATTAGAAAATGGTCTTTGAATTAACATTAACCGTTAAATTGATTTGATCAAATGTTTAGATTGTTTCCTACATTTATAGAGTAAGTATGTTTTATAGAGTGGCGGATTTAGTGTATTAGGAGGGGTAGTGTGTGATACCCTTCAACTTTTTTTTTTTTTACAAATTATAATTTTTTTTTTTTAACTTTCTATTTTATTTATTTAATTAGGATACCTTTTAAGTAAATGTTATGGGAATGTTAGAATACCCGTAAGTATTGATGAAGGTAAAAAAAACGATAAAGCAACAAGTCTGCAATGTCACAAGTCAATGTAGTGATGCTTCCAATTAGTATTAAATCATTTACTTTATTTAAATTTTTATTGTAATTGTAAATCTATAATTTCTAATATCTAAAATTCTTGAAGGACAATTGAGTTTTCAGAGCTTTTGTTGTTATAAAACTTCTAAATAACATTTAATGTTTTATAAAAAAATATTTGATAATGTTCTTGTGGTAGACTTATTAAAAAATAATATTCAACTTATGCTTTTGAATCAATATTTCAGTTTAATTATAGCTGTCTCATTTGATTCTGTTAGTTGCTGCATTCTCCTTTATAAAGTAACCGAAATATTGATTCTTTACAGGGGCGCATGATAGAAGGGGTCGGTATGTAGTTTTCGAATAAAATTTTTTAGTTATACGTTTTGGACCTTCGGTTTTATAATTTTATTAGGTATATACGTTTTCGACCTCCCGATCAGAAATCTCAAGCTTCGCCACTGATTCTTTATATAATCCAAAACCCTACTTAAATTGAAGATTCAAACTTTGGATTTATTTTTGAAGCCATTCATTCCCACTCTCATTTATTTTTGAAGCCATGTAGGATTACATTTTAATCTAGAATGAGGGTTGATGAGATATAGAATTGTTAATCATGTTGGGTTGGCGGATTAAACATCAACCGTAACTCGCACATACTTAAAATCGTGTAACTTGAATGCAATTCTTTTAACCGATTCATGTATTCGTCTCAAACAGGTTGGTAGGTAATAATCAAGTTGTAAACATGTTAATCGAGTTGATGGGGTGTAAAAATGGGTCAAAATGTGTTATGTGGGTTGACCGGGTTTAATTAAATATGTTTGTGGTTCAACATATTTAACCAAGTTAAGAATTAAACAAGTAAAGCCAGACATGACCTTCTAAATACTTTTTAAATGTTTAACGAAACATTATGCAAACTATATATTTTTTTTGTAAAAACATATCTCGAAAAGTTATTTTACAAAAAAACCTATTTTAATTTTTTAGACAGTTTTTTATTAAATTTTTATTCCTTATAGAACCTTCCTTTAAATATCCTAATTTGTAAACATGTTTCTATAAAAAAAAGGTTTTTTTATTCATAATTTAGTTCATTTTGAAATGGTTATTTTCAAACTAAAAGTTTTATTAAACTATACACAAATTTTTAAATTTTAGCCAAATTTAACCTTTTGTATCAAATTCGTACTTTTATGACATATTCATCTTCTTGCTCTAGAATCGTTCTTTTACGTTAATCATTTGATATGACACAATATTACAAAAATTCACTTTATATCCATATATTTTCCCTAGATCATCTATACTACTTGCCCCTATGCTTGTATTTTTCTATGTTTTTAAATCATTAAGTAAATAATAGCATTGTTAACAAAAAAAATAATTTAAGTGTTCGAGTCTCGTGAAGAGTTTGAGTTAAAACATGACAGGTAACTTGGTTATAGATGCAACCGTTGAAGGGATAAATAATGAAGTTGGAACGAGATAAATCTTATAAGCATACTATGATGAAAAATAATAAGGGTATTTTATTCTATTTGATTTTGATATATATCTTTATCGTGATTTGTTAGATAATATAAAAATCAAAAATATGGTCACAAGTAAAAGTGAAAAATAATATTTAAAATATTATTTTTCAAGGTTCTCGACAAAATCCGTAGTTAAATTTGTTACCAAACCATAGCAAATTGGTAGCAAACACCGTAGCAAAATTTGTAGCCAAAATTCATAGTCAAACACATAGCAAAAACTCCATAGCAACACTATGTAGCTAATTTCCGTAGCCAAATCCGTAAAAAAATAAGTTTAGCTCGGTTCGGAAGCCAAATAAGTAGCTAAAATAGCGATCAACACCCATTTTTTTAGCTAATACCGTCGAAATATAATTACATATCAAAATGAATAAATCTTGGCATATAGTATTTTTTGTATTAGTGTGTTTTTATTTAAGTTTCTCAAAGTTTTGCAATTAATAGTTATATAATTTTATTGTGGCCACTTATTTTACATATTTGTTTAGGGAAACTTTGACAAACAAACAAAATCGATGTTATTTCATGGTCTCTACAAGATAACAATGTCATTGTAGTTTATGATTATTGTAGCTATACACCCCAAGCATATATGCCGATAACATACTAGTCATATTGACTACTATATTGTTGATCAATTTAACCGGTACAAATTATATAAAAATATAAAAAAGTGTTGCTTTTATATTGACAACTAAAGCTATTTTTAATGTTATTGACTTGTGTAATTTGATTAAATAAATGCACATGTAATATTTAATATTGATTGAAATAAAACAATAAAAAAAAAGCAAATTGCACTTCAGTTTTGCATTTGCATTAAGTTTAATTGTTTAAATTATTCGCACGCCCTTGGCTTGCTTACACATGTGGCAAAAAGAGACACAAGGGGCTGCACGTAGAGGTTTGATGGTCAAACGGGCAGTGCTGAGTGGAAGCGCCCGTGCCCACCCATGTTCTTTAGCGGCAAATTAGGATTACTGACAGATCATTGGAGTTCATCGTGTTACGAGCGAAATCACACGATCATATCTATCCAATAAGTCAACAACGTCTGTACATCAATTCAGGAGAAAACTTAATAAATCTGAGAAAATTCCCTTGTGAGAATCGAACCCATTTTCTTTAGCGGCAAATTAGGATTACTGACGGATCATTGGAGTTCATCGTGTTACGAGCGAAACCACCCGATCATATCCATCCAATAAGTCAATAACGCCTGTACATCAATTCAGGAGAAAACTTAATAAATCTGGGAAAATTCCCTTGTGAGAATCGAACCCAGGACCTAATGGTCCTTAAGCTTTATCCCATCACGTATACCACTAGAGTATAATGCACGTCCCCACTTGTTTTATACTTATTTTTTTATAGTTCGTGTGTGTATATATATATACATTAGGGCACTAGGCTACTTTTCATTCTTGATTTCAACACTTATCTCTTTCTTCATGGCCCAATCACAACTCTCAAACATGGATGATTTCTTTGATCTAGATCTATCTTTGACCATGGAAGGATCACCACTACAACACCACCCCCCTACACAACCCTCACCAAAGAGGCCAAACCGCCATCGCTAGAGGAAGCTCGGAATCAAGTTTTCGCAATGAAAACTATCACGGATATTGCATCGAGTGTTTGCATCGTATGCCTAGAAGGTTTCAACTCATCATGTACAAGTAGTAAGCAAGCTCCTTGTGGACATGTTTACCATTTTGATTGCATTATGCAAATTGGCTCTCCCTTCATGACTCTTGCCCTCTTTGCCGAAGTAAAGTTTCCGAACCGATCACCACCCGATAAGTTTGTAAACATGAATCAATTTGTTGAAGTATTTTCACAGAACTTTGTTGTTGTATACTTTTATAAATTACTAGTGTTGTGATTTTTATCAAATGGAAATTAATTTAGATATTTTTAATGCGCATTTAAAACTATAAATTGACGTTTATTTGTCCCATATACAAAGGATCGTTTTCAAACCTCCATATGATACCAAACTAAACATGCTTACAAGGAAGAAAAGGTTGATGTGTGACACTGTAGGTTTGCTATCATATCCTTCATCTTCTTTGAAAATAGGGATCAAAAGCATAAAAACATGTCAAGTGGTGAAGAGGGAGTCGCTATTAGACGCCTTGTAAGCAAATCAACACTCACGCAAGAGATGTTTATTTCTATCTATATAATTTAACTAATAACATAATTTTCCTTAAACTTTGTTTATTTTTTTTTAAAGATCTCACATTCGTCTCTCAGTTTCTATTTTTATTTTATTTACACACACTTATTTTATTGTCATTTTCTCAGTTTTATATACTCACAATAATATATAAATTAATGAATAATATACACTCACAAAATAATTTATAAATTATTTTCTCAGTTTTGTCATTTTCTCAGTTCAATGCAGACACCTTTATTAAAAAAAAACAAAAACAAAAACAAATGCTTCATGCCTCACGTCAGTGGCCAAGCTGACGCTCTCACGCTCATGATGTATGATGGATGCCTTACAAACAAACTCGGAATTGATGGACAATCCTGAAACTCAAACCATGCATGGTGGGTATTCAGGTATAAAACATGCCACAAAATTAGAATTAATGGCAAGTATAATATTACGTGATAGTTGACCCAGTTAGACCCAATTATATGAAATATGCATACCCATCTAGCCAAATCATGATATTAAATAGTTTTTTTTTATTTTTATTTATTATTGGACAATTGAGTAATTTACTAATCCACAAAATTTAGTTTTTATATTTCTAATTTCTTGAGTAAAAAAGCATAAAAAACTAAAATAGTAAGAAATGCATTTGAAAATACTGATGAGTAGTTCTATAAACAATCAGATATACAAGGGTGCAAACAAGTTGAACCAAGCCCGAACAGCTTGAGCATGATTAACTTATGAGAGCTCGAACTTGGCTCGTTGTTAGTTACTCAAGCTCGAGCTCCGCTCATTTATAATCTATTAATTAAAATATTAAATAAAGATAATATAAATATATAATAGTCTCGCTTAGGCTCACGAGCTCGATAAGCGAAGCTTAAAAACCCTCGTGTGTTACATGTGTTGGATAAATATGATTATATATACCAAATAATAAGAAAATTATATTTAAAAAAACTAATGGATATAGTCGGTACGCCATAGATATGGTGATTGCGGAGATGATTATTGAAAAAAGAAATATAAATTATATTTAAAAAAACCGGTAATAAATCTAATTTTATATATAAAGTAATATTGAAAGTTATTTACCACTTTTTTAAAAATTATGTAATAAAATCGATATAATAATTTTTTAATAACGAAAATAAAAATAAATACTATATTTATACAAAGGTTGGTTTTGGTGATAAATAATTTGGGTATCTAAAAATATCTTAAATTAACAACTTAAATTTAAAGATAATATTTAATTAAACAATATAAGTATTCTATTCGAAATTTAAAGTAGGATAAGATTTAATATTAATTTTTATTTTCTTAGTTAATATAATATAGAAAAAAATACGATTTAATAGTGGGGAGGTTGTATGATAATAAATCAGTTAACTATTATAATTTCATATGTTTTTAATTTTATATTTTTTGAATTATTTAAAAAATTAAGACTTTGTTATTGTTAGTAAAATCTATGATTTTATATATGTAATTTTGTTTGGTATTATTTTATTAAAAAGTGCATATTATACATATAATTATATTGTGTCTTAAGTAATTGATACCATACAAAATGTTTTCGATTTTATGTCTAGCATCAGATATACTATGGTAAAAGTTTAAAGTTTATTACAGACAATTAAATCATCAAAAAGAATAAGAGTAAATTTGTATATTATAATAAAATGTAGGTATTTGTCAAAAAGAAGTAGTAATTTGAGTAAAAGGAAACTAAAAATTGTAGTTCTTATATGACACGCTAGGTAATATCAACAATGAAGATAATATGATATAGAAAATCAAAAAATAATATAAACAATGAAGATAATATGATATAGAAAATCAAATAAATTATATTATAAATGAGAAATATATATTAAATTTAAACGAAATAATAATTATCTATAATTAAGTAGAAGAGATTAAAATAAATAATATTTAGCAGGAGAGTTATCCATAATTAATTAGAAGAGATTAAACTAAATTATAATTATCTATAAGAGATTAAACTAAATAATATTTAGTAAAATACTTATATATAAATAATAATTATTTATAAAAGATTGGAGGGAAAATCAAAAGATAAATGGTCAAATGTGCTCTAAATATTTTTTTTATTATTTAATATATAGATTATATTTATTTATTACTATGTAGGGTAAAATTTATGATTCATGAACAATGGACAAAGATAAAAATAAGACAAATAGTAACAAAACGTAATCAATTTCTATGTCTTGTAATTTGGTAAATATCATTTCACTACATATTGAGTTCCGGAAGGATGTTAAAAAACTGTTTTAAGATCTAAGAACAGGAGCTACACGGATTTCCAGACGTATATTTTACGTCTGGTTAGTGGTTACTATTTAATTTAGATTATAAGTTTATAATACGAGAAAAATAAAGCGATGAAAAATAAGATGAGATCTTATCTTGATCGTATCTCAATGAAGACAAACGGTTACGGTGCATTAATGCTCATTTTATATAAAAAATGGGTTGTATTATTGGTACACCTTATAAAATTAAATCGACATCATTAATACGGGTCGTATAGGCTTATACGATCTGTATTAGTGTAAATTCAATTTCCAAGGTCTGTCAAAGACTGACACTGCCTTCACATGCTTTGTTAATACGCATCGTATAGGCCAATACGATGTGTATTAACAAAGGTTGTCTGTCACCGGATAGGGTTCACATGCAAACCCTATACGGATTCTATAGGCTTATACGATCCGTATTGGGTACGAGGTTACTTTCTGTCACTCAACAGTGACATAAAGTGATTGACAGGAACATTACGTCAGCCCTATATGGGTCCATAGGCCTGTACGACCCGTATTGGTCTGTAAATTTGCTATTCTGCTTGGTCTTTATAAACGAGGAAGACGAAGACGATTCACAAAAAATCATTCCTTCTCTTTGTTTTTTCTTTATACTCGAGATTCCGCCATCTTGGTTCAACCTTAATTACATTTTTGGCGAGTCGTCCGACACAAACACGAGCACGTTTATTCCGGGAAGCAGTGTGGTATAACATTTTTTAACTTGTTTTGTTTATGAAATACTTAGCACACCATTTGTATTGGGAGGGGTCTAATGTCCCTGATTCTTACGATAGGAGAGGAAATGATGATCACGCGGAGGAGGCCGTGTTCGACTTTCGTCCCCATGATAAGCAATTGTTGTTGCCATACCTCAACGAGGTAAGTATTTATTTACCTTTTTATATTCGGCGTTAAATTTACCATTACCTTTTACCCGTTGTTTTTTAGTTTGTTGTGCCCCGACAACCGTTGTTGCCAGATCTGAACGAGGTAAAAATATATTTACTTATTATTAAGAAGGATTTTAGATGTGTCGTTATCATTTAACTGCTGGTTTTTTTAGGTTATTGTGCCTAGCGATGATCATGGTTATGGGTGTCCGGATTATGAAGCCAGTTACGGTGCCTCGTACGGACAAGAAGACTATGGCAATAACTTTTTTCGTTAGTGGTGCCTCGGGCGTACAACAAGATGTTGGTGAGCCTTCTTACGTGCAAGAGTTATTGGGTTACGAGCAACCCGCTTACCCTGAAGTTTCTATAAAACTGATCAGGTACGAATGATATAAATTTTGTTAAGAGTATTATTATAAACATTATATACTTTTTAGATGTATTATAAATGTTATATTGTTTTTGTTAAAAAATTATTATAAATGTTGTATATATTTTTCACTTAGCATTTTATATCCCGCAATGATTTGGAAGGTTGGGTAAAAAGAAGATGTTTGGCCAACGGATACAATATTGTTACTAGACGGTCCAAGAATCACTGGACATGGCTCCAATGTTTTTGTAGTGGCGAGCATGAGAGTAAGGTCACGATTAGGAAAACTGACAACAAAAAATACGCATGCCCTTTTATGGTGATAGGTCGTCTCGACCAAAGTCGTCGAGCTTGGCGGATAATTATCTGCACAAAATTTTAACGAGAAGCATAACCACCCCCTGCTGAACATCTGGAGGTTTACGCGTATGCCAGGAGACTTATCCTAATAAGTTAGACTGGTGCAAGAGCTAAAAGATCAAGACATACAGCCACATACAATTTTGAAAGCCGTAACCAAACATAATCCTAAAAACAAATGTGTTCCGAAGGACATACACAACGCTCGTCAAAAGATTAGGGCCTCAAAGTTCGATAAAAAACGACTCCCATGCAGAGACTGTAACCAGGAAAAAAGGATGACCTATTACATACAAGCGGAACCTTCCACCAATGTCGTTCTATATATATTTTCTGTCACGACAAGTCCTTTGAATTGTGGCGGGCAATCCTGTATGTGCTTATGGTCGACGGGACCTACAAAACTAACATGTACAATCTTCCATTTTTTCAAGTTGTGGGTATGACTTCGACAAACCAAACCTTCTGTGTTGCGCATGCATTTCTTTCAAACGAGCAGGGGGCAACGTACGTCTGGGTCCTGGAGAGGATCAGGTCCATGTTGCACGAGTGCATGGAACCGCGTGTAATTATTACGGACAGAGACCAAGCACTATTAAACGCGTGTAAAAAGATATTCCCCGCCGCACAAAAATAACCAACAATAAACACCAATAAACAACCCAAAATACCAAAAACCAAATACAACACACCAAAATTCAAACCTAAAAAATCAGGGCCTCAACACGGATCGTATAGGCCTATACGATCTGTATAAGCCACCCGCCAGACATCCTCTAAAGGTGTCAGTCTGCCATGTCATAACTTTATCCAATACGAATCATATAGGCCTATACAATCCGTATTGAATTGTCAAAGTGTGGGGATAGGTTCCCCGTTGTGCGAATAGGGTTTCCCTTTTTATATACAAGCTTTAAAAAAAGGAGAAAAAGGACATATTTATTACACTATTTATGTTATTTATATATTGGAATAATGGATTTTAATAATCCTAACTATTATCTGTTGGCTGAAAACGGTCCCAACTTCGAAAATAACTAATGGTGGTCCCAACTTTCCATATATTGTAAACCAATGTATCTTTACTAAACCGAAAAGGGATAATGGGACAAAAAAATTAAGTATCTTTTAGTAAAGGTCCATTAGTTTAAAATATGTGAAAAGGTGGGACCACCACTGGTTATTTTTTAAGTTGAGATCGTTACTCGGCCAACGGCTAATAGTTTGGATTATTAAAATCCATTATTCTTTATATATTTTGTTAACTTTTTTTTAATGGCGAATGAATAAAAACCAGGTTCTTTCTTCGGAGTAACCCAATGGCAAAAGACGACCTTGTATGTATGCGATTGCATACAATGCTAGGTAGCCCAATCCCACTAGTGTGAGGGAAAATCCGTCGCCCGAAGACTCAATATGATAAAACCTGGTTAGGATTAGATTTGAACTTAAGACCCGTAGAATTCAACCCGAATCTTCACTTTTCTACTTTTCTTCCAATATTAGCTAGTGTCTGTTGTGAAACAATGGTCTATTAGCAACTAATATATATGTATATAAACATGAGAGCTAGACTATAAAATCATGTAGAGAATAAAACATGGAGAATTCTTATTCATTAATCTAACATCATATACAAATGTCATTATATATAGGCACTCACATTAGTACAATAGTAAATAAGAGAAAGGGGTTATGCATGTGGAAAGTCACTACATAATGGATGCATTCATAGATAGGGGTTATACATGTGGAAAGTCACTACATAATGGACGCATTCATAACACTCCCCCTTGACTATCCACATGATGGAATACTATTCTTTAATACGCCTAATGATGTTGCCTCATTAAAAACCTTGCTAGGAAAACCCAATGGGACAAAACCTCAACTAAGGGAAAAAGAACGCGTATTGTCTCCCCCTGATACTTCCAGATCAGGTAGGTTGTCTCAAAAAAAAACCTTACTAAGAAAATCCAATTGGATAAAACTTAGTGAAGGGTAAAGAGTGCAATTTATGTAAAACTCCCCTCAATATAATATGTATCATTCAAGTAACAAGTGCAATCTTCTACTAAAATTGTTGAAAAGCTTTTGTAGTGAGTAATTTGTTGCTTGATATGCAATCTATTAATGAACTTGATGCATGATCTTCATGTAAAACTTTAGTTACCTGCTCTTGTAAGTAGATACCATAAGATCCGTGAACGTGTTTTGTTATAATCACTGCATTTACGAAACTAACCAAACTTGTTGATGGGTTAGTAATATATGAACCCATACCTTTCGTACCTTAAGGATATAGAAAATAAAGTTTTACTCATTACACTATCTCCTCGTCGTACACGAGTTAAATCTTGCCAATGAATTTAATGGTATATGTTCATTGTATAGCTAGCAAGATATATTAATACAATTTGTATTGAATTATGATACTTCATGACCAATGATCTTTGCTTCTTTGATAGAAGATGATAAAAGTCATTTTTATCTATATCAAATATTTGAAAATCATTAAATGTACTTACACCAAAAGCTTTGTTCATATGAAAATGTCCAACATTTTCTAAATGTATTATGATTGATGGATTATAATATAAACGTATGTCCTACGTATCGAGCCATAAATTTGCAATATTGTATTTCATTTGCAAATTCTTGCTTAAATATTTGAGCTTTTTTTTCTCTTCGGGAGATTCAATGACATCATCAACATATATTGCAATACTTGTAAACCTCAAATCGTTCTTTTAATGAAAACAAATGGATCAACTTCACCATATGTATTTCTCGTTTTCGAGCTCACTGGTGAGTCAATAATATCATATTTGACTCGATTATTTTAGTCCACATATTTTGTCAACTTCATATAGTATGTTCTTGAGGTTTTGACATCAATTCTTCTAGCATTATCAATCCATGAGGGAATTCGTTCCATCTTATCCATATATGCATGTGCTTTCACTCTTCAGGAGTTTTGCTATACAAATTTGCTCATTTAACACATAGATATCTATATCATGTAAAAGTGTCATGAAAACTTGCTTTTATCTCCAAAATCCATATTGTACCATGCGTGTACACTATTTATTGAGATATCACAATCACTGGGTACAAGTTTTCAATGTATGTTTATTGGTGCACAAAATTACATCGTTAAGATGTTTTGATTCACCTTTAAAGAACTCAATTGCTTTAAGAAACTCATCAGGAGTTCAATCGTATCAAAAATGAATCTGTATACAATGATCATATTGTTCTCGGGAACTTACTTTACATGAATTACATAATTTAAATCCTCCAAGGACTTGCATGTAAACTTTAGTATCTAAATGATACATAACATTTATAAGACGCATATCAATTCTCTCTTTATATTACTAAACTAATTAAATACTGGAAAGCTATTGCATCCACCACTGGAGAATACGTCTCCTCATAATTAATCATAGGTCTTTGCGAAATCCTTGTGCCATTAATTGTTGATCCACATAAAGAACCTAATTATATTAAATATATTTTACAACTTTTTTTTATGGACTACTAGCCCGTAAGCTTTCCATTTCAATAGAGAATTCAACTCTGCCTCATTTGCGTCGTTCCATTTTGGCCAATCATTTCTTTGTATTTATTCATAGACAGATTTTAAATCTTGATCCTCATCATTTCATCTTTTCAAGCGCTACATATACAAAAGTATAACGACGTCGATTTTGTTTCGATTCGATACACTTCTAGACATGATATAATTTACTAAGAGCTCTTTATTTTCAGGTACCTAAGGTTCTTCCAGAACCATCATGTCTAATGTCTCTTCAAGAAACCTTTTTTACTATAACCTCGACTTGACCATCTTCTTCATTACTTGCTCCAATTTTTCGAGGAATTTTTATTTTCTTGGAATGACTAGTCTACCACGCTTCATGCATGCAATAGACTCATTATATATGGTTTGCCCTACTAGGACAATTAACTTATTGAAGCATTAGCAGTTGACTACGTGACTTACTTAGTCACTGTATTTAGGTCAGTTAACACGTCTGGTGATTGATTCTTTAATCTAGATAACGAATTATTATTTGAACTTCTTGTCACACAATTTAGTTTGAGGATCAATGATATCATGAATACCCATTCCTTTTTCAACTGCCATTAATCCCCCCTAATGCTGAAAATGTTAATTTACTTAAAGTAAGATTTAACGAGCCATAAATAATCTCTCGTTAATGCTCTAAGTATGTAATCATAAATAGTATTTTCATCCAACATATATTCCCAACATTATTTGAGTTTCAATCTTTAGTTGTGGTGGATCAATTCCAATGTATACGTACAATAAAAGGTTTGATTGAGAAATATTTGGTTCTTGACCAAAACCAATTATAATGGGGAGAAACTATTACAACATGTTGGCTTGATGTGAAATAATGTTACCGTATGTAAAATCACATGTGTCAAATATGAACTTTTGCTCTCTTGTTATTGGCTTTGCAATCAATTTGTAGACGTTTGATCATCGTCTTCAACAAAATCAATTTGTGTCTTAAGCATTTAGAAAGTTCAATGCTTATTCCAATAATCATTAGTAACATGGATACTAGATTCAATGTTATAACCACCATAAATATGATAATATGAAATAATATGCTTGTTATCTCATTAGCTAAGCTACACACAACTTCAAGTTGTAAATTTGATGACCGTTTAGACGATGCATCGATTTAAAAACACTAAATGGTATCATGTTTGGATATACACATCCTTATTCATTCATAATATTTTAGGGATTTATACCATTAATTGTCTAAATAATTTCCCTTAAGAGCAAACATAATATGCTATCAACTAGAAGAATCTTCAAGTTCTTCATTACGTTTCACATCATCATTGACTCGGTGTGGTCTAACCGGTCATACCAATAAAGTAAATAATCATGATCCATAAACTTATGGTTTATGATATTGTATATGTATTACTTGCACGTATTTAATACAAAACATAAGATATGAAAGAATGTTATAACTTCAAAGTTCAAACCATCGTGTTATGTAATCACTAGTTTACCACTTTTGGTGGTCGATCTCATTATGACTATCATTATAATACTGATATTCGATCTATTATTAGCTTGTCTATCTAATAATTTCTGATAGTTTGATCTCTTATTAACATGATGATTGTTGCAGTTCTAATGGTCAATCTCATTATTAATATGATCATCATTACAATTTTCTCAATGATGCCCATGGTTACAAAGATCAATATATATTCACTTCATGAATCAGAGTAAAACCATACAATTTTTACGGTTTTCCATTATTTTCTCGAACATATAGATATACAGTCGTTTCAAACCGTTTATACCCTTTAAATGATATTGCTACTTCAGGAGTATATTTGAGGTTTGACAAACAAAATTCGTTTTATCTGATTTCATTTAAATAAAATTCTATTCATACAACGTCCATTGAGAAGTAATTATATGTCCGAGTCATATAATATTTTTTTATATTTGATAATGAGATACAAGGAGTATGACACTTTGGGTGTCAAATCGAAGCATATTTATACTTTTTCATGAGAATGACAATAAACCACAACTTTGGTTTAGTCGTTCTATTCGGTATTATCGATACAAAGAAGTGATAGCATATAGAATACAAGGTATAGATAGCAACAAATCATACAATACATGACCTTATAGCATGTCATCATATAAAAACAACTTATAATGGGCCTTTATAAAATAAGAAACATTTTTATCACTAATAAGCAAATGCATATAATTTATGTAATAACTTATTATGGTATAGCCAAACATAAAAATATCTTATATATTTTGAACACTTACTTTAAAACTTAAACATATATCTCTTTCAAGTTCTCAGATCATTTATTACTTGTATTTGAACATTTTATTTGAAAACTGTAATACTGATGAATTACATAACATACTCATTTTTTTCTTCTCAAATATTGATATTTAAACAACTGATGACATCATATAAGGAATCTATACATTGTACATATGAAGCAATAGCAATAGTCACTATTTTATACTAGCAATAGTAATAGTTAATATGCAAATAAATTGTTAAACATTATGACTACATAATGAATGCATGAGAGGTACGACATCGCTAAAAATATTTCTCTAAAACCAACTAATGATATCTAGCAGTATTAATCTATTATATGAATTTCTTATATGCAAAATTTGTTAAAGCATTAACCTTAGTAAAATTACCAAACGATATTTGCATAATATGTAACAAAAATAATAATATAATAATAATAATAATAATAATAATATATGCATTATAAGTTGTATAGTTTATTTAAAACTAAATCAATTGATGTTTATAAACAGTGATTAACATCCAATGAGCACTACTCACATAACTCATTTATATCTAATTATGTAAAAGTCTTTTGACATGCTATGTATTAACAATGACTAATAAAAACAATAATTACATAATTCATATCCATTTAAATTATAAGATATACAAAATGAAAATCTAGTACATACATCATGTATATATCACCACCAATACAAGCATATATACCTAATACAATTGCATTGTTTAGTCCATAAATATTGAGTTCCATACTTTGTAATATTGAATATTGATTTTAAACTGTTTTTCATGGATTCTAAAAGCACATATAATATTCTCTAGATTGCAAATTAACTTCCTCAAATCAAAATAATTCAACAATTTTATTTACAACTTAACAAGGTTAATAAAGAAGTATAAATATATGATTATGGTGACTCAAGGAATATGCAGGTGAGCATCATTAGATTGTAAGGTCCTAAACAATATATATTAAATTAACTAATTAAATGATAATCCAACAATTTCGAATAATAGAAGGGATCATTTGTAAAAGAGAAAAATAAAATAAATATTCGTAATATCGTCGTCGTCAACGAAAACTATAGTTATTCAATTAATTATGAGTATTAGAAAAAGATGAATTAGTCAATTGTAATGTCATAATTTATGATGTAACATCTAAATCCTGATGAATATATATTATATATATATATATATATATATATATATATATATATATATATATATATATATAATAATATAATAACTTCTAAAAGCAAATGAAAAAAATTTATAGATAAGAGTTCAATAATGAGACTATATCCTAGAATTTATATTATCATTAGTTTTAAGTTTATATATGTATATTAATAAGTGCCACCAGTAAGATTATTGTATCATCATCATCAAATATAATATGAAATAATTATACGAAGAATCATACCTTTATTAGTAGAGATTGCAGATCCGAAGATCCAACGTTTTGTCAGCAGTGGCTACGCATCTATGGTTTCCAACTTTCCATTGCATAAGAAACCATCTTTCATCATTTTGGATAATTATTGGGTTGTTTTCTCAACGTGCGAGATTGAGTTAGGCTGGAAAATAATGCACATCAAAGGGAAGGAAAAAGGGATACCAAGGGTGGCAAAACACATAGAGCACACAATCGTGCTGATAACATGTTGTGAAACAACGGTCTATTAGCAACTAATATATATGTATATAAACATGAGAGCTAGACTATAAAATCATGTAGAGAATAGAACATGAAGAATTCTAATTCATTGATCTAACATCATATACAAATGTCATTATATATAGGCACTCACATTAGTACAATAGTAAATAAGAGAAAGGGGTTATACATATGGAAAGTCGCTACATAATGAATGCATTCATAGATAGGGGTTATACATGTGGAAAGTCACTACACAATGGATGCATTCATAACAGTGTCAAAAATTTTATAAACTATTATGATTTTCTTTCCGCATACATGCTTATCACTTACCAATATTAAAATGAGTAAATTGCACAAAACATCCTTTATGTTTCCTCAAACTTGCAGGTTCCAGCCTTAATGTTTAAAAGTTGCTAAAAACAGCCTTTAAGTTTATTTTTGTTGCGGGTTCAATTCTTTACAGCTAACCACGTTATTTTCTTCAGTTAAGTTCCCTCACATGCATAACATGTGAGGGTATATTCGTCATTTTGGTTGATCATGTGAGGGAACTTAACTGAAGAAAATAACGTGGTTAGCTGTAAAGGATTGAACCAGCAACAAAAATAAACTTAAAGGTTGTTTTTAGCAACTTTTAAACATTAAGGCTGGAACCTGCAAGTTTGAGGAAACATAAAGGATGTTTTGTGCAATTTACTCTATTAAAATTAAAGTCATGCCACATTACTACCAATTACCAACTATAACCTTTACATGAAGCATGAAAATGGACCGCAAACATTTCATCAGTTACAAATAGACCGATAATATTTTATGTTATTCTTGTTTAATTAGTACAACATGATTTCCGATGGTATTATGTGAAACCTCTAGATTATAATTTTATAATATAATTTTTGTTTACGTTTGTTATGGCTATTATATAATAATTATAAACTACGTATCTACAAAAACCAAGTTTTGAATAGTGTAGTTTTAAATTTTACAGATTAGTCACAAAACATTTGTATAATAGTTTTCAAGTTTTATGCATTGATCACAAAGCTTTTTTTTTTTACTTCAAAGTTTGGCGATAAATTTATATTATCAGCAACTTATAAATGCTATCGTTTACACATTTTATTGAGTATAAAACTTTTGTAACTTAAAAGCTTGGCCACAATATTTCTTTTTAGATTTTCTTTTAAAATTGATCTCAAAGTTTGGCCAATATTTTTTCCTCTATTGACGAGTAATTTTAATTGAGTCTTAACAACTTTTATAATACGCTTCGATGCATATTTAATTGAATAAAAAACGTATAAGCCATCTATACTATTTTATGGTTCCGTTGCAAAGTTATTTTTTATCTAATATTTAGTTACTTTGTACCAGGAATGGCAACGGTCGGGTTCAGGTCGGGTATTGGTAATCTCATGCCTCTACCCGATTGTAAATCTTTGGTCCATATCCGGCGCGTTACCCGTCTGGTATTTGTCGGGTAATTACCCATCGGGTATCGGGTATACCCGTTAATTTATTAAAAAATACAATTAAGACTCACATGTGTGTTTTTTACTCTAATGTTTATATAATTGACTATTTTAATAACTACAATAATACATACATATCATACTCAAATGCATATTTGAAACATATACCTACATAATTAACTAATTATGAACTGCTACTTTGGAACACATAATATCAGTTTATATTTTTTGCATTTAATCGAACACACGACATGAAAAATAGTAGCATTGATGTCAGTTTATATTTCTTGCATTTAATCGAACACCAGATATAAAAAATAGTAGCATTAATCAGGACCACATTCTTCGAGACTGTGGTATTGTTGGGTTAGATTCTGATTATGTGTGCGCGTTGGATTGCATGCACATGTCCCTTCCTGATTTTGATCTTGGTGGTTTCTCTAATAAGGACACCGCCCCCTAAAGCCCAGAATGCTTTGGCGAGTGCCCTATTTAGTAGAACTATCCAGTGTTTGGGAGAGAAGTTTAGTCTATCCCCTCGTCAGAAAGCTGTGTTTGATTGTCTCCGGGCACCTCATTATCAGGATTTTCTGACAGTTATCCCCATTGAAGGACTAAGCCAACACATGTCAGCAGTGAATACCGGGCAATTCTTAAGTACCGGCTAATGATCCCTCTGTTTCCGGTTGATAAGCCCTGCCCAGTTTGTCGCAAGGCTTGTTTAGATACTTTTGGCAAGCATGCGGTCCATTGTAAGGAGTTACCTGGTTTTAAATACCGACATGATTTGGTAAGGGATATTCTCTATGATGTTAACTGGTATAAATTCACGAAAAAGGAGGCTCCGGTGAACTTTCTGACAGATCCGCTCGTGGCTCTCTTCGGCCAGTTGATATTCTTGTGTTTGGGTGGGCTAGGGAAAACACGCTTGTGTGGACCTTACAGGAGTGTCCCCTCTTGTTGGACTCAGGGATAATGAGTTTGTTGCTGGCCAGACTGCGTTAAAGGCGGAATCAGGCAAGATCGCTAACACGAGAAGGCTTGTTTAGAGAATTAACAGTGTTTATCCCATTCGCTTTTGATACATTTGGGTCCCTAGCCCCAGAGGCTGTGGAATTTCTAAACAGGGTCCAATAGGTTGTGAATAGTAATCTTTCAACCTTTAAGGGCCGTTTCGTCTTTAGTAGGATTGGTTTTGCAATTCAAAAGGGGGTTGCGGCGCAGCTTGTTGTCCGTTTACCTGCCACTTGTTTGTAATTTGTTACTTTGGTATTTTAATTTAATATAGGATAAAAAAAACTAACAAACATCTTTAAAGTGCATAAAAACAATATAACTAAATATAAAATATTATATGTGTATATTAAGTCTTGAAGATCACAAAATCTATGAATAATAAGTGTATTACAAAGTTTATATAAATGGAAAATTAAATTAAATAATATGCTTTTCGGGTACAATTCGGGTAAATGGGCCAGGTATCGGGCGGGTATCACTAAATCCCATACCCATATCCGTACCCGTTTTTTAAAATATTTTTAATCCATACCCGGCCCATACCCGTTGGGCTTCGGTATACCCAGACTATATGTTTCGGGTTTTGAGTATACTCGCGGACTCAGGCTTTTTTATATTTGTACAACTACAAGTCATCTAAACTATTTTATGATTTTGTTTTTTCATAAAAAGTCGCGGTTTATATTTATCATGTTAGTTATTGTGACGTTCTTTTTTTATGTATATATCAACATAAATTTTATTCTAAACTAAGCGTTACATACATATGTTCTGTCACATCAACACTCCCACTTCATGGTTTTCTATTTTTTATAGGCTCGCGATTTATCTCATAATTTTATATGTTGCAAAAATTTTAAAGGGTTTTGAGTAGTTATACATTTCGGCTTTAATTTTTAACGAAGCATAAATCTCCAAATCATCTAAACTACTTCATGTTTTGTTTTTTTATGTAAGGTGACACGATTTATCCTTTTATTTTATTTATTGTGACGTTCTTTTTTTATAGACGTTCAATATAAATTAATATTAAACCGAGTATTATAAATTTCTCATCGCATCCACACCCCGCCTCAACATATGGAGTTATTATAGCTACTAGTTCATCGTCATTTTGAGGAAAGCAAAACCATGCAAAAACGTTGACTTTAACTAGTCTGTTAATATAAATTAAGATTGGTCCATCGCTACATAACTAATAGCTTTCACAAATGAACAATTATGACGATGATTCGTCAGTTTATGCAGCTGATAATTTGCTTGATAATTCGCTGGTAATACTCCAACCGAAGCAGGTGGTGGTGTTTGGATTTGTTTTTTATTTTCTACAATATATTTTCGAATGCCGAGTCTAACGCTATAATTGTATGTTTTTTATCAGGATATCGAAAGTCGGTATTTTGAGGCGGTGGTAGCATAATCCTTATGGAGAAGTACACTGCATTCATATTTCAGATTCAAACGCCTACCTGCGTCCATATTTCAGATTCATGCACTGGGACGCCGGTCTAGGATGATGTGTAATCGGAGTGGACTACATTATGCTGAGCTCCAAGTGATGACAACTAATGTCCTCTGCCCTATCACACGGAATTCCATGACAGTGGTCTATAAAGTGTAGTCTTGAGGTATCCACCGATGGGAATTCCATGACACCCAATTCCAAGAAGGCTCGCGCCAGACTGGATAGTTGTCTCTGTTGTCGATTCGACACCCACTGCTCCAACCGCGCCACTCTGGGTCCTTTTGATGTGGTAGTTGGCATGCGGAAAGTTCATTGGAAGCTAGGGTACCAACACCCAATTTCAAGATAGTCGTTGTGTCTATGTCCATTTGTTGTTTTGACCGATGGGCGTTAGACTCATCGGTTTCGTGTATAAGAATTAAAGAAGAGTAAAGTGCCATTTTGGTCCCTGAGGTTTGGACAGTTTTGCCACTTTAGTCCAAATCTCAATTTTTTTTGCATTTGGGTCCATGTGGTTTCAGTTTTGTTGCCATTTTGGTCCAAAATTGAAATCAGCTCAAATTCTCAAATTAAATCCTGATATATTGTCATTTTGCTCAGGGGCATTTTGGTCATTTTCAAAAAACCTGTCTCTTTCCTCTTTCTCTCTATTTGCGTATTATCACCAACACACACATCCTCTATCTCTCTTCACCTTCTCTCACACGCACAAACATAGATTTGCATCTGATCTGCATCTGAATTGCCGGAAAAGTGTGCCGGAAATTCGAGGTTGGTAAGATCTGCATCTGAATCGCGATGAGGTTGGTGAAACAACATCAGGGGTTCAGGTTCCACTCACTGCTCAGATCTGCATCTGAATCACCGGAGCCCCTCTCAACAGATCTGCATCTGCATCTGAATCGTTCCGTTTTGAATCTTTTTGTTTGTTTGTGGATGAAACAAAGTTAGCAGATCAACACTAGAGAGAGGAGAGAGAGAACAGAGAGAAAGAGGGTGTTTAGAGAGAGAGTGTGTGTTTAGAGAGAAAAAGATTCAAAACAAGAAGATTACCGCCACCGTGAGTCACGTCGACGTCACTGCATCACCACCACACAACCTCCGCTGTCGTCGTGCACCACCCCGAACGTCACTGCATCTCTCTCGGTTCCACTCTCTCTCTAGGAATGTTGATGCGGTGGGTGGGAGGTGTTGGGTTCAGGTGGTTGTTGTTCGTCTTCGTCAAGATCATGTTCGTAGGTGGCGGTGGTGTTATAGAGAGAGAGTCAGGAGGTGTGTGTGCAGAGTTAGAGAGAGAGAGAGAGGTGAGTGTTTGGTTTTGTGTTAGGGTATTTGGGGAAGATGATGTGGGTCTAAATGACCAAAATGCCCCTGAGCAAAATGACAAAATATGAGATTTAATTTGGGAATTTGAGCTGATTTCAATTTTGGACCAAAATGGCAACAAAACTGAAACCACAAGGACCCAATGCAAAAAAATTGAGATTTGGACTAAAGTGGCAAAACTGGCCAAACCTCAGGGACCAAAATGGCACTTTACTCATTAAAGAATATGTAACAATCAGCAATTTAAGTTTAGGGTTTAGTCATTACATTTTGTATGAAAGTGACATGTTTGGTGTTATAATTAAATCAATGTTCAATTACGTTTTGAATTACGTTTCTTGTTGCGTTATGGTTAATAAATAGATAAGTGAAGCACAATTATAGACAAAATAATACTTAATAAATAAAAATTTTGACATTTTATAATATATACAAATTCTTTATAAAAACATTTTATAAAAAATATGAAGTTTTTATAATAATACTTAACAAATAAAAACTTGACATTTTATAATATATATACACAATTTTTATAACAACAATATATTAAAAAACTATGAAGTTTTTTATAATAATATTTCACAACTATCCCATTTTCAAGCATTAAACCCACAAACTTGTTCCATCTAAAAACCATCTACAATCATTCGATTACAGCCATGATATCTCATTAAATATGTTGCTGAGCTCAGTGTATAGTCCTCATGGTTTATAGTCATATAAGCTACGAATTGATGTGCCCCAATTTCAAGCGTATAACCCTATAAAAAGAGTATAGGATAGGGGTATATAGATAAATTGGGGATGTGTATATAACCATTCCGTTTTTTATTTGCTACATGTTAGGTTTTGTTTCCTTTTTTTCTACTTATTCAGATTCATAATTTTCAAACCTTAAAAAACCTTAAATATACTGAAAGTTGGTTTATACGCAAGACAATGCAATAAATTTAATTTTTAACTACAAAATATTGATTCAATATAGTTAGTATTAAACACCCAAACCAAAGACATTTTAAAGATACAACCGTGTATAAAGTTGTTTGTTTGAACGGCCATTGTTAATAAATAAATAAAAAGGAATAACACATTGAATACTTTAAACGTAAATAGTCATTTATTTAGTCAATATGGTGGTTACAACACCCAACGGTAAATGAACATAATATCTCTCAACAGTTATTTTTGTTTGAATCTTTTTACAATGCCTTTTACCTTTTTTAATTTCAAGCCTACTGCTGATTAGGCGGTCATACGTCATTTTATACGGGTGAGACATTTGTTTTACTTATCACTACACATTGTCTAAATAGAGAATGTCTCGAAGTTGTTGTCACTTTATCAAACCGTTGGTTTTACAGAAAAAAACCAATACGGTATTTTTTTTTGAGTGGCAACGCTTACATACTCCTAAATTACACAAATTAATCTTATATTACCGATACAAAGAGGTGTTGGTTGATTGTGGAGGCTTGTCCGTGGATCCAAGGGATTAATTTCGATTTCCCTCATGTGTTTTGAATATGTTTCCAAAGCTGATGTTGTTTATATGATGGTTAGTGCAACTACTGAATTTTTTGTGTTTCATCCATAGATAATTAATTAACATTAGATGTGCACAAAACGGTTTTTTCCCAACTAGTTTACTTAATCGAACTGTCGGTTTTTTCTCGTTTTTGCTTTAACTGGTTCGGTTTATAACAGTCTTTTCCTCATTTTTAATAATTATTCACTTTAAACTATTCGGTTAATAACCGGTTTTTCCCTATTTTTTGAATTTTTTTCTTTTAACCGGTAAATCAGTTAAAAATCGGTTCCTTCTAAATAATCCCTAACCGGTTACCATACTACGGTTAAAAAACAGCTTAACGGTTATCAGTCAATCAGTTATTAACCGGTTATGGTTTCGGTTAATAACCAATTTCGATTATTTAACCGGTTATTTTGTCCACTTCTAATTAACATACGCTAAAAGGGCTGCACTTGAATTACATTTGGGCTGAATTGAATCTTCTTGGGTTGGACCATCACAAGGAGAAAAAAACAAAACCGTAGCCGATGGCCCATGGTATAAAGTGGGCTGATCGGTTGGGAAAAAAACCGTAGCCACGATATCTTTTTAAACCTTCCTAAGTTGTTTTTTTATGTTATCATTGTTGTAAAATATATTTTGTACTATAAAATCAAACATTTTTTTTTCTATTTGATTTAAGTATATAATCTTATTGCATTAAAAAGAAAAATTGTGTGGTAAGTCAATATTGCACATGTGTAATACTAACATTTTACACATGCGTAACACAATATTTTATACTTGTAATACATGGTATTTTCATATTTAGCTTAATCTTGTTTCTTAGAATGATTTCACGATCGGACAAGATGCCAAAC
Organism: Scalesia atractyloides; assembly: GCA_947069175.1. Taxonomy (NCBI): domain Eukaryota; kingdom Viridiplantae; phylum Streptophyta; class Magnoliopsida; order Asterales; family Asteraceae; genus Scalesia; species Scalesia atractyloides. The sequence goes on from CAMTDV010001632.1 coordinate 87,352,317, forward strand.
CGGTCTTCTTACTAGCCAACTTGTCAGGCCGGTCTAACCGGATTGAATAACCGAATGACGTTATAAATATTATAAAAAAAATAAAATATAGAAAACTAAAAAAAATCCAAATAATTAAGGAACTTTAGAAATAACCTTAGGAATATTGGATTTTAATAATCCAAACTATTCGTCGTTGGCCACCAACAGTCCCAACTTTAAAAATAACCACTGGCAGTCCCAACTATTAACGTATTGGCCTCCAGTGGATCTTGACTAACAGAACCCTAACGCCAGTTAGTCTCCAGTCGCCGGAAAAACGTTTTCGGCCTGAAAACTCATTTTTGGCCGGAAAACTTAACATTTTCGTCCCAAACCTCTGTGTAACCTTATTACGGACCTTTAGGAACCTTTTTCTAGTAGAAGCCCAAATTATTGAAGTTGCCGGAAAACGCTTTTTTTTCGCCGGAAAACTCAATATTTTCATCCCAACCTCTTATTAACCTTAGATCGGACATTTAGAAACCTCTGTGTGGCCAAAAACAGTTTTCATGCGACTGGAGACTAATGGCGTTAAGGTTCTGTTAGTCAGGGTCCATTGATGGCTAGTATGTCAATGGTTGGGACTGTCGTGGTTATTTTTTAAGTTAAAACTGTTAACATCTAATGACGAATAGTTGGGATTATTAAAATATAATATTCTAATCATTAGTCATGCAAAGCCCACTAACAAATAAAAAAAAACCAATCCAAAATCACATGTAATCTAACAAAAGTAAAACTCAAACTAAAAACCATTAAGTCACATCAAGATGAACATTTGTCATCAACAAAATCCAAAATCCATCATTTTTATAGAGCATCCGGATTATCATCATAACCGCTACTAATATCATCATCAAGTTGAACCACATTATATTCTTTAACGAAATCTAGGCTTAAATTTTAATAATTTGTAATTCACTAACTACATAGTTTTGAATAAAAAATATTACACATCATCAATATCGTCAAATAGTCAATTTATATAAAAAAAATACTAACCTTCAGATGCTTATGTTTGTGAAGTAGACGGATCAAGGTTAATTGGTGGCTCTCCGTCTAGAATATTTTCTAACTCATCATAATTAAGCTCTCCTTCCGTCTCATCTTCCACCACCCAAAATTTGGTTTTATTTACGCTTTGATAATCGATAAGGTCATATGGCATTTTATTCTCACTGAGCCTAATACGTTCAAATGTCAATTATTCGAAAAAAACAAAAATAAGAAAGATATCACTTATATCGTACCTACATTGTAAACGTAAGTTGTAATGAACATATAGGAGGTCACTAAGCCTTTGATGCTCCAAGTGGATCCTTCTTTTGGTGGAATTATGTAAAAACACCCAATTACATGCACATCATAATGAAGATACAATTTGACTTAAAATTCTTAAGGCAAATGATTGTAACACTTGTACATCTCCACCAAACGCTTTCCACCACTCATCTAATAATACAATTAACATAAATTATAAAGTGTTATAATATATAACAATATCTAATAAAGACTAAACTAGTCTTACCAGGGTGAGTATTCTTTAGAGAAGATAATTGTCCATTTGCATCTAAACTTGATATATTCTCAAGCATATCAAGAACACTACCCGTGCCTCTTGCTTTTCGTCATGATTATCACTTTCATACTGCAAAATTGGATTGAACTAGTAAGTTGCTACATGAAGACTCTTCGTAACATCTTATCTCAACGAACATCAATAATATCAACATACAACGTATAAAGACACCTTTTCCTTTGAAACAACCCTTTAATTTCGTTCCTTACCTTAAGCATACCTTCATACACATAACCTAATGAAGGTTTTTCATTAGAGTCACAAATACGCAAAAGTCTCAAAATAGCACTCATCGCCTTCGCCGTTATCAAACAATTTTGCCAAAATCTATCATCTAAGATAGTTTCTCTCACATCCTTAGCTTTTGGTATTTTCAAAATCTTCTTGAATATCTTCTTGAAATCATGAGAGGTTACTAAAGCTTGAAAATTATATTTGTGATCATATAATGGCAATGAATGATGTACCAAATTGGGTGGTCATAGATCGAATGATTTCTATCCAACCAGGTATTTTTCTCAACTATTTTAAAGACCACTTATTGTTGTGGGTGGAAACAGTAATTCATGATGCAAGTTAGATCAAATTAGCCACATCTGGTACAAGGTACAAGACATCTCTGAAACATCATTCAAAATCACATTAATACAACGAGCTACACACGGAGACCAAGAAATCAATAGATATTATCACATTATTAGTGACCTAGTGAACAATACTCTTATGACCAACAATCTCGACAATTTCCCCAAACAAATTGCAAGCTTTCATATACTCACAATATCAGAGGCACCTACAAATTTGATGAATGTAACCCCATTTGGACAATACACCAAGAATTTGATTAGAGTTATTTGTTTAATATCCCTACAATCCACCACTCATTGAGTGCAATCTGTTTCTGACTAATGTTCTCTATAAGAATCAACTATTAGTTTCACAGTTTGCTTAACATCTTTCAACAAATCACATGAACTACATTGTAGAAAAGTCCTGTATATCCATGCCCCATGAAAGCTACTTTGCTCATTGCAATTGGAAAAAAGGAGAATTAACGACATTAATCAGTATACAAGCATCATATAACCATGTAGCTACAACTAAATCTGTATCATGCAGTCTTTCTTTACTTTGCCAAACTAATTTTATCGAAGGTCGAGAAGCATCATGTATACCTTTTGAGAAATATGATTGTGCGTTGTCAGATGTTGAAGAAGCTTTCCTTTACAAAGTCTTCTTTCTCTTTTTATGCTACCCGTCTCTCTTCTTGAACTGTATTTAATCCACCAACATACATCTTTATTGATTTTCGCAAACTCTCTTTATAAGTTATTTTCATGAGAAACCTAAGATCCGCTAGAACTTTTAAACAAGTGATAACATTTCCTTTATACATAAAAATCAGTGTTCACATCTTTCTTAATTAGTATAATCGGTGTTGAATTTGCAAAGCCACCAAGTTACCCCTTACCATCCCGTTTACCAAGAAACGAGATTAAACTGAAGATGAAATCTCATTCAACTAGCAAGGAGTTATGATCCTTTTTAACAATCATATTCAACATCAAATCATATCCATGTTTAAAGGTTCTGGTGGATGTTTGGTTTCTCATGAAAACTACTTATGAAGTGAGTTCATAAAATCAAAAGAGATTTGTGGTGGTGGCTTAAATACAATTCAAGAAGAGGAGACATGTAGCACATAAAGAGAAAAAAAGTCTTGGTACCAGGGCTTCAATATCCAACAATGCACAATCATATTTTTCAAGAGTACAAGATGCTTCTCAGTCTTCGATTAAATCAGTTTAGCAAAGTAAAGAAATATTGTATGATACAGATTTAGCAGTTGCTATGTGGTTATATCCTGCTTGTATACCATTGAATGTCGTTAATTCTCCTCTTTTTCCAATTGCAACAAACAAAGTAAAAGCATCATATTTCTCAAGAGGTATACAAGATGCTTCTCAGTCTTCGATTAAATCAGTTTACCAAAGTAAAGAAATATTGTATGATACAGATTTAGCAGTTGCTATGTGGTTATATCCTGCTTGTATACCATTGAATGTCGTTAATTCTCCTCTTTTTCCAATTGAAACAAACAAAGTAGGTTCCATGGGCATGGGTATACAAGCTCTTTGAACCATGCAATTCTGTGATCTTGTTGAAAGGTGCCAAACAATATGTGAAACTTTTAGTTGATTCTCATAGAGAACATTGATCAGAAACATGCTGCACTATAATGATTGATGTATGGATGGATATTAAATAAAGACCTCTTATCAAATTCTTGGTCTATTTTCCAAAGGGGGTTACATTGATCAAATCTGTTGACACATTTGATATTGAGAGTAATGCTGAAAACCTATGCAATTTGTTCATGGAAATCGTCAAGAATATTTATTATAAGAGTATTGTTCACTTAGTAACTAATAATGTTGCAAATTCCAAGGCTGCAGGAAGGTTTTTATATGATAAATATCCATTGGTTTCTTAGTCTTCATATGGAGCTCACTATATTAGTTTGATCTTAAAGGATGTTTAAGCTAATTTGGTCCAACTTGCATCATGGATTATAGTTTTCATCTACAACAATAAGTGGCCTTTAAATTGGTTGAGAAAAAGGCCTATTTAGACAGAATCATTTGATCAAGGGCCACCTGGTTCGATACATCTTTCATTGCATTGAAGAGTTTATATAATCACAAATCTAATTTGCAAGCTTTATTAACCTCTAATGATTTCAAGAAGATTTTGGAAATGCGAAAAGCTAAAGATATGAGACAAACTATCTTAGATGGTAGGTTTTACAAATTTGTTTGGTAACGATGAAAATATGCTTATGGTAAGGAATGGAATAAAAGAGTTGTTTCAAATAGTCTCTCTAAGTAGTATGCTGATATTATTGTTGCTCGTTGGATAAGATGTTACACAAGAGTCTTCATGTAGCAACTTATGGGCTCAATCCATATTTTGGTGTGAAAGTGATAGTCATGACGAAAAGCAAGAGACATGGGTAGGGGTTCTTGATATGCATGAGAAGATATCGAGTTTAGATGCAAATAGACAATTATCTATTTCACAATTAATCAAATTTTGGGATAAAAGGGTGTTTTAGTAATCTAACCAATGTAGAAGGGCCAGTCAAAATACAATTAATATTCAATCCCTAATACCTTATTAGATAGGGCAAGTCGGGTGTCGAACCATGGGTAGTACTTTGGAAAGTGTTATTGTTTAATTGTTTCCTTTAGTAATTATGAAATTGTACGGAAAGGAATATTGATTGTTCAAGAGTTGTTGAAGAACACGGTTGCAAATAAAAGATAATCGTTTACAATCAATCAAAACAAACCATTAAGTAACAAGCATCGATTGCTTAGATTGCATACCCCAAATACAATGAAAAAATAAGTTGAATTATCTACTTACAAGAATCTTACAACCGGAGGAAACCTCCAAGAAATTAGTCACTCATAATGTGGGTTGGATCTTCAAAATTGATTGCTAATTGCATGTTTGATGATAGAATGATGATAAATGTGCTTGGAATCTTCAAAAATCTCTTAACAATGCTCCCCAAGGTCGCCTCTTTGCTTCCCAAGTTGAATAGAATTAAAAGTTAAGTCTAAACCCTAATTTTAAGACTTTAATCATGTTTTCAATAAGTCTAGGGCCGTAGGCTATGGTTGAGTCATAGCCTATGCCTAGTGTGTGCTGTGAAAACTTGACTTGTCTGCCGGCATGGCCTACGGTTCAAATGCATACTCTGACATGATTTCTTTCTTATGACCGTAAGATGCGACTCATTAGTAGCTTACGGCCAACAACTTCTAAACCTCACTTTTATCCCTTGTTTCCTTTTTCTTGTGTTCATCCAATCGTTCCTCCTGTTTATACGCTTTCGAATACGTGTTAATCCTTTAGGACACCAATAAATCGTAGTCACACGATTCCACATAAATAAACACGTATAAACTCATAAAATTTAACGTTTAAGCTTAATAACACACATACTATTACCAACTCATCACATCCCCACACTTGACTTTTGCTTACCATCAAGCAAAATCCGTTTGAAATACTATAGAAAAAAAAGAAGAAATACTCCAACTGCCCCTACCATGCATTAGCTAAGATCCAAAGTCATATCCCATTCACATATTTGCACTAGATATGGTTTTGAGATGGGTCACATGGTGAAACTAAAGGAAATGGTACGTTGAAGCTATAATTCAAGAACGATGAACAAAGGTTACTCACAAACATCTTTTATATTTCTTGCCTTTGTTGCAGCATCTTGAGCTTGGGGTTAGGCAATCTAGTTGTGGGCAAAATCCTCATGCACCACGTCACGTGTGGATGTACGATAAAAGCAACAAGTTGATTATGAAAGTCCTATCTTCAATCAATTAATTATATGAAATAAAACTACCGATTGGAAGAACGGCTTGTCTTCATACGACTATGGATACTGACTCGTGGAATTGGCTTGAGAGGTTGGAACATCTAAATGTTTTCCATGAAGATGATGTCCTCAAAAGGTTTAATGACGGGGTTGCAACCAATATGTAAAACTATGTAGTTGTGTTGAATCTGTCTAGTGGGCAAACAAACCAGAAATTCATTTCCAGCAAAGACAACTTGCAGCGCTTCGAAACCATTGGAGTTAGTTTATGGTGACATATATGGTCAATTGCCCTTTCTACACTTGTTGACTAAAGGTATATCTTCATTTTAATTGATGATTTTAGTGGTTTTATACGGACTTACATGCCAAAATAAAGGATGAGGCATTTGGGGTGTTTAAGAAGTTCGACTCTTTAGTCGAGAAAGTACAAAGCTAACTTGGTGGCAAAGGGTTGTGTACAAAAGCATGGAGTTGATTTCGCTGCAGTGTTTACACCTATAGCTCGTTTAGAAACACTTCTACTACTTATTGCTTTAGTCGCTAGTATTGAAGGTGGGGAAGTTAATCACCTTGATTAGGTAGTGTTTGGTATGCAAGAATGAGAGATGGAATGGAATGGACTATTATGAAGGAATGAAAGAAATGTGTTTGGTTGGTCAAGGTAATGGAATCACCCAATACATGCATTCTATTCCCACGAAAAACCCAAGTTCATTCTATCCACCCATTTGTTTTTTATTCCATTCCCCTTCTCACACTTCATCACCACCACCACCACTCGCCACTACGCTACCAACCGCCGCTTACACCACCGACACCACCACCACCTACCACCACCACCCCCGTTTCCATCGCTGCCAACCACTAGCACCACCGCCACTGCCTGCACACACCCTCGCCACCGCCATCGTCTCCACCCACTGACACCGACTACTGGAGCCACCACCGATCACCGCCATCCACCACCGTCGCTTTTTTCCATTGTATTACCTCGTCCCTTCTATTTTCTCGTTAGGGATTCACTAAAGTTGGAGAAGGAAAGAAGGTTATAAGCTATCTGTCACTCCTCGACCTGCAACAGATATGGTACTGGGGATGAGGGATTGCCCATAGTTTTGACACTATTTAAAGTTTAAGTAATTAATTTGCAACTGTATTAAATGTCACACATAACATAGAAATTCAATTATTTATTCGATACATTATCCAAACAAAAACATGAAATAATTGTCTTGATTAATTATTCTAAGGCACAATTCTATGTGTCTTCTCTTCATGTAATCAAGCTTGTGTACCTATATCATGTGTAAAAATAGATTTGGTCAACAATAGTTGATGAATAGATGCTTGATTTATCTTTGAGATAAAATAAGTCATTTTGATTTATTTTATAAATATTATTTAACATGCAATACTAAATGAAATAGTGACATCATCAAATAATTCATCAATTAACACAACATCGACAAATAATATAATGAACATGAAACAGTGAAACAATGAGGCGATTCAAGCCCCAATGGCGAAAAGCGAAATCGCGAAACAATGTGGTGATACCGAGTTCGACCCATGGTCGTGGGGAAAATCGGTCAACTGGCGGTGGATCCACGCGAAACAGAGACACAAAGCGGTAAACACGTAATGCATGTATGGGAAACATCTAGCGAAACAATGCGAAATCATTCGTGAGCACATAAGACATTTAAATTTGCATATTTTGAAATAATGAGAAACGCTTATGAAAATAGCGACACATGATACACCCCGAAAACGTTAAAGCGACAAAAAGGGGGGAGATAAGATCTACTCACAATGTGCGTTCCATAAATCCATAGCTAAAACGCTCGAGGGGTCGAAGAGAAATGTTCCAAATGAAACAATTATCCTAAGTAATATATCACCAAAATATATACTTACATAAAACCACATTAAAAATATATAAAATAATACAACCTAATGCTTGGGTTTTTTAAACTAATATATATAACCAATCTATAATAATATTACTTATTTAATTAAGTGACATATTTATAATTTTTGTGTAACACACCATTTAAAATATATTGTAACATCCCAAATTTCCTATACATATATGTATACTTATGATTGAAATATGAACCTAGCTAGTAAACTAGTAAAGTATAACTAAAAGAGAAACTAATAGGCCGTAAAATATAAACACCAAATATAAAGGGGCAAAAGTGACACAAATAGAAAGGTGAATGATAAAAAGGAAATTTAACTCAAACACACACACATCTCAGGTGTGTGTGTTCGACAGGGGCTAGGGGAAGAAGGGGAAACCCCTTATCATCATAAAATCAACGAAATTGAAGAAGCTATCTTGATTAAATCTCATGCATGTCTTAAATTCTTAATCATCTAAGCACACTAGAACACAAGGTAAGAAGAATTTTATGTTTTGATGATTTTGCATGAAATGGGTTTCTAAGAAATCCATGAATTTATATGAAATTAGAATGATAATCCATAGGAATCAAGCTTGAAATTCTGGTACTTTGATGCTTTGATGAAAAACCCACATGTAGTAGTTATGATATGAAGATGATGATGATGAATGTGAAATATAAGTGTAATGATCATGTATGATGCTACTTATAGTGATTATATGCTTAATAAGATTGATTTAATGTGAAAGTTTGGTGAAATTGATTGTAGATGATGATTTTAACATGAACTAGTAAGATTGTGCATAAAATTCTTGTACACCATGCTTTGTTTATTTTATGCACACCAAGTGCTTGATAAAATGTTTTGAGTAGTAGTTCTTATGTAATGATGATGAATCCATATAGATATGAAGTTAAATGATTTAGATGGGAGAAATCATGATTTGTTGACCCTCTATATAATGTAAATACAGGATTGAATCATGAGATTGAGAATGTGGGTATGACATTGTAGGAGTAAAGGAAGAGAGCACGAATCAATCCGGGTCGCAAACAAAGCAAGATAAAGGTAAGTTCGTATGAACTTCGTTTACTTTAATACAATTCAAGACAACATTTTAATATATTGCTTTCAATTGTAAGTAGTAATATACTCATGGTAAATTGATGGGTTGAGCTTGAAATATTTATTAAGAATGGAAAGGTAGAAGATACGTTTAAACCCATTATTAACGGGTAAGTACGAATAGAAGATTAAAGATAATTGTTTTTGGGCATGATATGATTCATTGTTAATCAAACCAAGGAGAAAGAATTACTATTACAAGAATGGTCATCGTGTGGACTTGGTATGAACGGGTCAAATACTTCAAGTTTACAAGTTGTGAGAATGTTTCGGATATTGACCCAGAAAGAATGGAATGGTTGAAAGGTCAAAATTAGAATGATGATGAATGGACGAAAGGTAAACTTGTTGAAGTATAGTTGTGAAACAAGTGAATTGAAAATACGAAGTATGTTATAGAAGTATAAATAAGCTAACGGGTCATATGATAAAAGAATGCCAACGATATAGTTTAAATGATTCTTTTTAGAAGTACTTACTAATTATGTCTTTCTTTTGAAATGTGAATAATAGGTAAATCGCATGCTTAGGAATGATGCGCTCGAAACGAACACATCTTGTGGCCCTCTTTGCGCTTCCGGATATGATAAGTGATAAATGGGTCAAAAGTCCTTTTGTTGTAAATGTTAACTAAACATTTAGAATTTCCGTAAGTAGGTTGGGTACTTGTAAGTTGTTACGCTAGTTTTGGAAAAGCACTCATGTCAGATTCGTGTACATGGTGTTTACTTGAACTAGCGAATCAGGGGCATTTTGGTAAATTATATGAATTATGAAGAGAAGTTTTAAAATTTTCACATTATCTTCGGACTTTTCACTTTATCAAATTTGGGCTTTACATATATATTTCTTTTCCTTAACTCAAAACATACATTTCTTTTCCTTATCTCAAAACATATATTTATTAGGTTTAAATATAATATACATAATCTAGTTTCATGCTCATTACTAACATTTATAATTTACCAATTTTGGCTTTACCATATTTAGATAAAAAAAATATACTTAAATAGATTTTCCTATAAAAAGCTTCTATCCATTTATTAAAGGTTAAATACAACTTTATAAATTCATATTTTTATAAAAGTCATCTTTTTATTAATTTAGTTTTCCAAACATCAAGTTAACCTAATTATTCCTAAGTCATGACTTTCTACAACATTCAACTATCTATTCGAAATTTCCAAAAATTATATTTATAGACTTCATATTTATAAGAACCAAATTTTATATAAATTCTCAAGTCATATTATGATATCCTCATTTAAATAAAACAATACTTCATTTAGATAATAAAACTTATGACATTTAGGAAAGAAACTTATGACATTGAGAAAATAAAACTTATGATATTAACACAAATACTTTCCTGATAATCATCATCACTAAAACTTAATCTATATCAAAACACAAACTACGTCTAAAAATCAAAATGCAATTTATGACCAGAACCCCAAGCTCTAAGAAATGTAAAATTTTAAAAGAAATAGACACATGAACTGAAAAAGAAATGAGAAAGAAATTTATAAAAACTACCTTTTGAGATGTAGAATTTTGTAGAGAAAAACATGGTGAAGGTGGCTAGGGATTTTAGAAAAAGGAATGATTTATTTTTTAAAATGACAAATAATTTGGAGGTAATTGGCTTTTAATTTGAGCTTAATTATTTCATTGAATGAGATATTAATATTTGTCATAAAGAGGAGATTAGAAAATGTCAAAGGGTTGAAAAATGGATTTGAATATTATTTTAATATACTAAGAAATTAAATAATAAGAAAATTAAAATACTGACAACAATATAAAAGATATGGCAAAATTCAAATGTTCGTTTATTAGTGTTAGAGTTCGGCTCACAACAAGGTGAGTTTTAAGATCATTTTTTGATGGATGTTACAATATCAAAAAAGTTCTTTCACTAACCGGACTGTTTACTACCCACTTCACACACAACTTTACTAGAAAATGTTTTAGAAATATATAAAAATAGATATAAAACAAAAATTAATTTGCAAATCAAGCATAATACTTATTCAAATTAAAAAAAAATAAAAGACATAATTACAAAAAAAGAGTAAAATTTGTACATCACTGTGCTCTTTCTTCCAGTGTTATCACCTTGTAATTTTCATGTGTAATCAGAATCATCAGGATTGGCATGAGTCGTCATGTACCAGAAACATTATAATGTTATTTAAAAAGCCACATGGATTATTCAAGTGATTAAATACAAGATGATATAGCGAGTAATGTTCAGATGATTTATATCTTGTCATACAGAAAGCAAAAATAATTAAAGGATGTGGCATGAAATAAAAGATCAACGAAGGTAGGTCGGTGACAATTATTAATGAAAATAATAAAGCTATTCAATTTCTACAATTGGATGAAATAATTATAAACAAAATCTGACCATGCTATCTTTCTTGCTATTTATAGCATGCAGAATCTAACATTTTTTGTACCAATTAATTTGAGAAAAAAAATAATGGCAACAAAAACAAGAGAGCCAGAAGTGACACCACAAGAAGTAATGTGGAACCATATTTGTGGTTTTGCTCCCCTTGCTCTTCTAAGATGTGCCATTGAGCTAGGCATATATACCGGTATTCTCGAAAAGCGTGAATCCCCGATAACACTTGTTGACCTAGCGTTCGAGATAGGTGTTCACGTGCTTCATTGCATCGGGTCATGAGGTTCTTAATCCATTATAAAGTGTTTCAAGAAAAGCCAATATCCGAAACATCTGTCGGGTACATTCAAAGCGCCGTGTCTAGACTTCTAACAAGACATGGAAAGCATAGCATGGCTGACTTGGTGCTTTTGGTAAGCAATCCAGAAATGTTGGCTCCATGGGGGCAAGTTAAGTGGTTGGGTGTTGGATAACAAAATATTACCATTTGAGGCCGCATACGGAAAAGATCTATGGGAATTTATTGTTGCGAAGCCGGGTCAAGGTAAGTTGTTCAACGATGGATTGGCGTGTGATGCTCGAGTTAGAAGCTTTGAAGCACCATCAACATTTCCCCATTCATCCGATGCAGCCTTGCAAGAAAGTTGAACATCTTATGGACTTGAGACAATCTTTTGACTTCATATCCTGCCCGTACGCATACATGTCCTTGCATCTTCTAGCATTGAATAGCCTTTTACAATTGTAATATATATGCTAAAAGTCTTGAACAAAACTCGTGTGGATTAACCTGTCATAACTCTCATTCATAGGTTCCATCACATCAAGATTACAAGCATTTGAAATGTTTGTGCACACTAAAAACATAAATTATGGAACATCAAATTGATATATAAAAAGGCTTAGTATCATTAAAAAGAAAGATAAAATGAGAGGGTTAAGCTGTTACATATGTGTAAATGGATCGGGAAGTTACGCAAGTAATTGGAGTTACATATCAATAACATTAGTATCCATAGTATTATTGATTGCATCATACGTAAACATAATGAAACGAACATTTTGTGAACATATTTCAAATGTATGAATCTAAATAACAACTCTTGCACAAGGATTCATAGTATAATTAAGTGCATTGCATTTCAGACTTGTTTTCGGCCAATTTAGTCTGTTTTTAGTTGGGTCAAAACTGTTTGAAACCACTCTTAGCTGGTTCAGACATGTTGTATGCCGGTTTAGGCCCGCTTTGCGCCTTGTTGCACTCAAGGCACCTAGGTTGCGCCTCATGTGCTTCTAACTTACTTTAAATTAACTTTTTTTTGTTCTTGTTCTAGATACAAATACACAAGCACAAGTATGGTGCACTCTTAGATAACACAACAAAACAAAAACACGCCAAACGCACCGATAATTGTGCAAACACAAGTATGTGTGCAGAGTGAAGGTAAGTGACATTAAACTATTGTATGTATATAGAAGCTTCATGTTTTTCTAAAAACCAAAGAGTATCTTTAAATCTCAATTTGAGATTAAAGCACATTATTACTAATCGTCCATTACTTCATGTGAATATGATAAAAAGAATCAAATCACATTTCCTTAAATTTTAATTTTCAGTTTAACTCCAAACTCTAGCAATGTGTTGAGTTTTAGACTGCCAAATCACAAAAATGGAATCAAAAAAACCCTCATCTAGTAAGTCATTCGTCTAGATGTATCCTGTGGCACTATGGCAAAAGAAAGTTTACAATTTTGATACATATTATCTACAGATACACATCAATTTGTGTATAAATAAAGAAGATAAGTATATAGAACCTTGTATTGAGAACTAGTTCCACCTTGAGTTCCAGAATTCTCCTTTCTGAGTCACGTAGAAATATCTTGAATTTGCCAGTGATCGGAGATAGTGGAAATGATTCGTATCCATTGGCGATCGGAAACATTAGTGATGGTTTGTGTCTGCCGGCTATCGGAGACAACAACGACGGTTTTAGGCTTCCGGCAGAGTAGGGGTGTCACACCCCAACCGATGGCGAAAACATCGGAGTGAGACGATAACATGATTGCTCATTGCTCACAACACTAATAATGACAATATTTAATTTAAAGTCGAATTTCATTTCAAGAATAATTGTCGAAATGCAACATTGAAACAAATACAACAATTAAACTTAACACAATATAACAAAATTGATACAACAACATTAACCTAAATGTCTAAATGTGTGTATCTAAGTCCTTGCTATTTGATTTCATAGCATCCTCTTCATCAACCTGTAACATGTTTTAAAATAACAATTCAATGCAAAAGCAAAGGCGAATTCACAAGTTTAAACATGGCATACGTATACGATTAAAGTTTAAACGAATACTCATGGCAACTATGATTTTACGAGAGCATATACAAGGCATGCAATACTACTAGCCAAACCCTTAACGCAAACACGCTGTTTTAACATGGCCTCAAGTTTATGCGATGGAGGGGGATGCGCGACTTCCTATAGCGCTATACATGTCAAACGAAGGCTTTAAACAAGTTAATGACTAAAGTATCACATAAATAATGTCCAAGATATAAGCATGACGTAAGCGTATCAAGTGTTCATGTGTATAGGATTGTTTGTGCATTTCATAAAGTTTAAGTGTTGTGGTTTTGATATAAGTAAACATGTTACACCCAAAAGTGTTTTAAACGAAAAGTGGGTCGAGTGTACTCACGGTTTTGCTAAGTCTTCAAACTTGGCGAGTTCTCGAAGGTGGTTGGTGGATGGGTTGAGCGTCGAGTTATCTTTTGGGAGCCTTGATCTTTAAGAGGATAAGAGAGCTCTTAGAGCTTTTAGAGGAGAGAAGAGAAGATTGAGGTGTGAAATGAGAGTGAGAGGAGACTTCTTTTTATAATGGGGAATTAGGGTTTAGGTAATTAATGAAGTTGGTGGTGGTTGGGGGGTTGTTAGTTGAGTATTAAATGCAAGAAACACAATCCAACAAACACACTTTTGACCAATCCATGAACTAGAAACAAGAATTTGCGGATTATGTTATTTTTAGTCCTTGAACTTAGTTTATCTTTCATTTCATGGTAAAATTTGATATTTTCGCATGTTTTCAAGTGTATAATGTATATGTAAGTATATTTTAGGTATCAAGTATGAATGTATGAGTATTTGCACGTATAACAAGTATCGGTTTGTATGTAAACAGGTATTTAACAATTAAGTGCATGTAAGACAAGTATGTATCAGGTATGAATTTTATTACGATCAAAGTCTCAGATTATAAGATTGGGAAATGAAATACGAACGCGATACGAATACAAGTTTCTATAAATAGAAATACGATTACACTTTCTAATTAAGGAAAGTACGAAAAAGCGAGGCGTTATAGGGGGAAATTGTGCTTAACTGGCGGCCTTATTCATTAGGTTATACAATTACCAATTTAACCTTTCACTAAAACACAAGGGAAATAAAATGAGTTGCTGAGATTTGTTCTCATTGTTCTCACAAAAGATAGATGTTCTCATTTAAACCCTCCCCTATGTATATATATGTAGGGGAAGGATAAATCGAAAACCCCCTTAAGTTGAAAAAACTTAAAACCCTTTGTAAAAACCCCATGTAACATTTTTGTTTTTTCTAAAAAAATAGGAAATGTAACATACATATATTTGAACATTTTTATAAAAGAAACAAAAAAAAAACCGGCGAGTGGTTTATTTTAAAAAAAATGTTAAAAATTTCATGTTACATAATATATATGTCCAAAAAATGTAACATACAAATTTTGAACATTTTTTTAAGAAAAACAAGTAGACGCTTTTTACATTTGTTTATAAGATGTTCAAGTACATTAATGTTACATTCCCCTATTTTTTTTAGAAAAATATAAAAATTTTACATAGGGTTTTCTTGAGTTTTCTCAACTCAAGTGGGTTTTCGTTTTATCTTTCACCTATATATATAAAGTGTATCGTACAAAATGCCTTAATATATGCGATGACAAGTTCGCATGTTATTAACCTGTAAAAGAAATATCGCATGTTATAAAAACGAAATTTCGCATGTTCAAGAAAATACAATTCGCATTGCAAAAAAAATACAATTTTGCATGTGTTGTATAAAATTCGCATGTTGTTAAGGAAACCCAAATTCGCATGTTAATTACCAGTATTCGCATGTTGATAATGCATCGCGTACGTATCGTACATTAAGCTATTTTATACGTTAACCGGCCTCTCTCTCTCTCTGTAATATATATATGTGTGTGTGTGTATGCATGTATAATACGCAATGTGTTTGATTAAATGTCTAAAAAGAAAAGATTCCAACATCCATAGCACAAATACTAAAATTTTACTTAAAAATAGTTCAGATTCAAGCCCCTAACATTTAGATGTTACATCTTAATTATCGGCGCTAAACCACACTACCTAACGGTTACACAATTACAAGCGCGTGCCTCCAGTTATCCCACGACACTCGTTACTAAAAATTTACATATATAACCAAGATAATACTCAAGCTTTTTGAATATTAGCTAGTTCGAAGAACGCCCCTTTCTTGTTCTTGAGTTGGTTAAAAGTTCCTTGCTCGACAACCTTTCCTTCAGAAACGAAAGCAATGGAATCAAGGTTTCGAATTGTGTTCAACCTATGTGCCACCACGACCGTTGTCCTTCCGACCATAATCTGATCCAATGCCTCTTGAACAACATGCTCCGATTGGACATCCAAGGCGCTTGTAGCCTCGTCCAATAGTAATATTGTTGGGTTTCGAATAATTGCTCTAGCAATCGAGATCCTTTGTTTTTGTCCTCCTGATAGTTGAACACCTCTTTCACCACACTCGGTGTCGTATCCATCTTTGAGTGATCTATAATAGATAGAAAAGAACGTCAATCATCATTTGTTTGTGTAGAGTAATAATGATATATACAAGGCTAAATAATGACATCAAAATGTAGCTTTCACTTTGTAAGAAAATGATTTAAAATGTTTCTTTAATCCTAATATCATGTGTAACATATATAAAATAGTGACCAAACACCATGAGTTGTACCAGTTTGCAGAAAGTTACTTCTATTAAGTGATAAAAATAATTAAACTAAAACAAAATTGTGCACACAATAGATAATATATATATATATATACACACTCTTGTATAGAGATGAAAATAATGTAAATAAATTTTGTTTTCGCATAATAACCTTGTAATTAAGCGTTAATCACATAAAATGTTTTAAAAACTAGACCAACCAAAATTCAACCGTCCAATCTTATAAAATGGCTGACCAACATAAAGAAACAAAACCCGAAGTATTTCACAAACATTTTCATCGATTTCGTCAGATTGGATAAAAAGAATTGGTTTGTTTGTGCCAAGTACATTAGATAGTAATCAAACCGGTATAATGGTCCGTTTCGGTTAGACTGGTCAATTCGGTCCGTTTTTTCAAAAATAACTGTTAATTTTAGTATCATAAACTTTTAAATAAGCGTTAATCGTGTACAAGGTTTTGTAAACCATACCAACCGCAATTCAACCGCCCTCTCATAAAATGGTCGACCGCCATGAAGAGTAAGACCCGAAGTTTTTATAAAAGAGTTTTCATCGATTTTATATAATTCAATAAAAAAAAGGATCGGTCTATTTGTGCCAGGGTACATTGGCTTAGGGATGAGCATTTGGTACGGAGTACCGTACCGAACCCGTACCGGGTTATTCGGTACCGGTACCCATTTTACCTATTTTTTAGTACCGGTATATTCGGTACCGGTATCTACTTTTTCTTTTTTTCGGTATCGATACTTTCGATGCCGGTACCTGTTCGATGCTGAACAAATACCGTGCTCATCCCTAATCAAACCGACATATCAGTCGGGTAACTTACGAGATGAAAGTATGAGCGTTTGCAGCTTGAGCAGCCTCAATCAACTCGTGTTCCGATGCATCCATCTTCCCAAACATAATATTATCACGAATAGTACCAGAATACAGCACAGGCTCTTGACTAACGAGCGCCATATGCTTTCTGTACCACTCAATATTCAGCATTCGTATGTCCACTCGATCAACTTTCACTGTACCTCTATCTGCATCGTAGAATCGTTGGATCAATGCGATCACGGTGGACTTACCGCACCCGCTTTTACCCACCAATCCGATGCTTGTTCCGGGTTTTACTTCTAAGCAAAAGTCTCGTAAGATTGGGGTTTCGGGTCTTCCTGGGTAGGAGAAATCTACCTTCTTTATCTCGATTCCGCCGATGAGTTTTTCTAGTTTTACTCTCCTGGATTCGGTTTCATCCTGTGAACACCAGGTGTTTGATGAAATGCTTGATAAACATAAAGGGTGCGCATAAGGTGTTTGATGAAATGTTTGATAGAAATAAAGGGGTGCACATAGTGTGTTCGATAAAATGTTTGATAAAATGAATGGGTGCACACAAGGTGTTGGATAAAAATACTGCATACAAGGTGTTCGATAAAATCTTTGATAAAGATAGATGGGTGCACACAAAGTGATAGATAAAATGTTTGATATAAAATAAAGGGTGCACACAAGGTGTTCGTTAAAATGTTTAAAGGGTGTTCGATAGAAATACCACAAAATAAGGTGGTTACTTACATTAGCATTGCTGGAGATGAGTGACTGGCGATCGAAAATGGAGAAAACCGAAGCAACAGCAGTGGACCCTTTAGCAATATCAGAAGTCATACTTCCAGCATCAGCTATAACTTTTCCGGTGCTGATCAATATAAAGAACGTCTTAAAAACATCCCCAGCCGATATCTCCCCAGCATCAACCAGCTTCCCACCATACCAAAAATCCAAAGCCCAACAAATAAATGTTAACCCTTGAGCCAAACCGATCCCTATTCCGGCTAACCATGCCTTTTTTCTCGCTTCCTTTCTCGGGCCATCTTGAGCCTTGTCAAATATCTGAAGAACAATCCCTAAACTCCCGAACGAAGTCACGATTCCGTGATTGTAAACCGCCTCAACGGCGATCTGAGTACTTTGATTTTGGTACTTGATAAAGTTAGCCGACATTGTAGACAACAATACTTTTCTTGCATAGAAACAGAGAATCGTGAGCGGTTGAACCGCGATCATCACAAGTGCGAGCTTCCAAGCCACGACTAGACCCATAATCATTGCGATCAAGACACCCGAGCCCGTTTGGATTAGTAACGACATCCGGTCCGCCACTAGTGACTTAACCATCGAAGCTTCGTTACTTAGTCTCGAACACAATGCACCGCTAGCATTATGTTCATCGTCAAACCATGCTGGTTCAAATGTTAAAATTTTCTCAAGCATTTTTAATCTGATCCTTTTTGTTAACTGTTCGCCCATGTAAGCGAAGTTATAATGTTGTAAAAGATTAACTAGAATCGAAATGACCGCAAGCGAACAGAAAATAACCGAATAAGTTCTTATGCGTGCGTTCATCTCTTCGTGATTCTGTACAAAAAAAGCCGAAATCATTCCTCCAATTGTCAATGCGTAAACTGGTTGCACTGCCCCAAACACAGCGGCAGCAAGGCTACCGATCAACCCTTGTTTCCATTCTGGTGAGCTTAACAAAAGGAGCCGAGAAAATGACGGTGGAGGGTAGTTCGATGATGATAACGACTGTGAATCGTTACACGGCATTGGTGAATCGAACAGGGCCGGGCTTGATTTAGAAGTGCTTAACCTTGAAGCACTGCTTCGTACCGCCACTGGGGTGCTATTCTCGTGTTCGTTAAATGAACTGAATTGCCTTTGAAGTTTGACTAATCGAGCGTAATTACCCGTGTTACTATTGATCAACTCGTTATGTGAACCTTGTTCGATTACACTGCCTTCACTCATAACAGCAATCACATCTGCATTTCGTATCGTCGCGAGCTTGTGTGCAACAACCTGTTAATATCAAGAATCGAGATTTAGCGTGTGCTTAAACGAACGTTTATTTAAGAAGATTTTGAAATCGAAAAGAACATCTATTTTTACCATTGTTGTTCTTCCCATAGCTGCTTGATCAAGTGCAGTTTGAACAAGCTTTTCTGATTCTGAATCAAGTGCACTTGTAGCTTCATCCAGAAGAAGAATCACAGGGTTCTTAATGATCGCGCGAGCAATAGCGATCCTTTGTTTTTGTCCACCCGATAAAAGTGCCCTCTTTCGCCAACCTTTAAAATCAACAAACTCTTTAATACATCTTCTAAAAAGGTTGGGTTATGATGAATGTGTTAAACAGGTTAATGGGTTATGATAAATGTGTTAAAGAGGTTGGTGGGTTGTAATAAATGGGGTTAAACCAGTTGTAAATGGGTTGCTGGGTTGACTTGTTTAATTAAACGGGTTAAACATGTCAACCCCAACATGACCCAGGTTAAAATGTTAGATATAACAACCAAAACCAGATTATTTTAGTGGGATGTTGTGCGTCGTATTTAGAAGCTAACCTTTGTTTCGTATCCTTCAGGAAGCTGGCGGATGAAATTATGAGCATTAGCAGCCGTTGCAGCCGCGATAACCTCCTCCATGGTTGCATCAATCTTTCCGAACATTATATTTTCCTTAATCGACGTCCCAAACAGTGCGTGTTCTTGACTAACCAATCCCATTTGTGCTCTCAACCATTTCAACTGCAGTTTCTTTATATCCATCCCATCAACCCGAACAACACCGCGATCCGCATCATAAAACCGTTGAACTAAAGCAATGGCGGTCGATTTACCACTCCCACTTGCACCCACGAGAGCAACGGTGCTTCCCGCTTCAATTTTCAAGTTAAACTCTTTGAGAATAATGCAGTTTGGCCTTGAAGGGTATGTGAATTCGATGTTTTCGAATTCAATCTGACCGTTAATTGTGTCGGGTACAAGCCCATTGTTGTCATGGCCGTCGATTTCTGGGATTCGATCGATCCTGTGGAATATTCTTGATGCTGCTACTGATGCTTCTGTGAAGTGGTTCAGTTCTGGTAATGCCATTCCAAGTGATCTGCAAAACGGGCCAGTCAGTTGGGTTAATGGTCAAATAGTTAAAACGGGCCGGTCAGTTAGGTTAATGGGTCAAATAGTTAAAAAAGAAAGAAAGTTTTGAAGTGAAGGAAATTGCTTACAATCCACCCAAAACGAAAGAAAGCCCGGATGCATAAACCCGCCCGCCGCTTTCGCCTTTATACATAACCAAACGGCTTCCATACCAAGCGACCAAAGCCCATATCGCAAACGAAAGCCCAGTACTCCCAACCGCGAGACCTTTAGCGATGCCTTGCTTCAATCCCATTTCCGTTGTGCGGTCCAAGATCGTTGAGTACTTATTGACAATCGTCTTTTCGGCAGTGAATGAATAGACGGTTTTTATAGACGCAAGAGCTTGTTCCACGATACTGTTCGCCTTAGCGTACTCTTGGGATGATTTTTTTGACAAAAATAAGAGGTATTTTCCATAAATAAGGCCCGGGATTATTAAGAAGATTAGCGTCGGAAACGCGACTAGCGACAGTCTCCATGAGAAGTATGTGCAAAATGCTAGTCCTGATAAGAAAACTGATGTGTGCATCAAGAATTTTGGCACCTACAACATTGCCAAACAAAACATTAGTAAGATGGTTATGGAGGTTGAAAATTGGGTGGGTGGTCAAGCGGATGCAATAAAGACGATATGGTATAACCGTATAAGGGAGGGTAAAGAGGGTCCACTGATGCGTCGTTTTACCAGAACTCACTATATAAAAAGTGGGTTCTTCTTTAAGGAAAATGTGAGTTTGACCTTTTAATTGTCGTCGTCTAAAAAGCAAACGCGATTCCTTGTCAAAAACGTTTATACGAGGAAAGTTGGTGCTTTTTGACGAAAACATGAAATTTTCCACCGTATATAGTAAAATTATTTCTGATACCTTTTTTCGGTGAAAAAAACACAAATAGTTTTTGGAATATGAAAAAAAATTATGCGTTCGCCCTTAGGTCAAGAGATTATGATTGTGACACTGGTAATGGGTCAAAATAAGTCTGAGTTTAAATGGGTTGGTTGGAAAACACTTTCTTATGTCAAAATTAATACATAATTTATGCAATAATTAAGATTAAGAAACTCCTTATTACAAAGATAGTCTAGAATGAATTAAACAAACATATTGAAAATAGATTTTTGGTGACTTTATCATGTTTGATTCATTTAGCACTTACCTTATATGATTCGACTGATTTTGAACGAACATAACCCGTAAATCAACTAATTTATACGATAACTGAGTGTTTAATGTTATTACCTTCTCACTAAGGACTTCTTGTAGGAGTGAGGTGTCTTTAGAAATGCTATTGATGATTTCTGAAGTTGTTGCTTCTTGTGAATAAAAAAAACCAACTTCTTGTCTCAAAATAGCCTCCAGATACTTGTATCGAATCTTCAAAACTTGTCGTTCGCTTATTTTACTCCAGCAATACCCTTCTGTAAACGACAATTCCCACAAAGAAGAAAAACCGAATCTAGTTATTGGTTTTTCGGTTTTGTATGTTTATATAACAAGATCAAACAAAAAGAAAAGAGAAGTTTACCCATAAAAGCCATCAACATAACTCCTAATCCAATGTACACAAAAGCTAAACTACACTGTACAAAACAAAACCAAAGTGAAACGCGTTAAACAGATCAACCAGAACACCACCCTTTAATAACGAGTTAAATAAGTGAATTCAAAAACAATATTTTTGTTAAAAGGATTAGATATGATCACAACCCAAAACCAGATTATTGTTGTACAGTGTACGTTCGTGGTGTTTTTCATGTCGTGTCAGGAATTGCCACCACAGGACAACACAAACACAACTATAAAACTCATTTGCAACGAAATAATTCGTCGCATAGCTAGAATAAAAATGCATGCTAGCTAACCTCTCCGATTTCGTTCATGAAGTTTTTCGGGTTCTGTTGAACACCTCTACCATAACCCAAATGATTAAACAAACGACTAACAAAAAGTAGTAAAACATTTGTAGAGGCTCCATCACCAATGGCTCCAAGTGTGCCCAATAGTATGAGCAATTTGTCGAACCAATCGGCATACCGGAATATTATCCTTATCGACTGCTTCTTCTCCGGCGATTTTGTCGGAGAACTCATGTTTTAGGTGAGGCTTCTTAGAACAAGATGTAGCACAAGATGTATATGGAACACCCTATGCTTTGTTTGAATATTTGTGCATGTATATATAGATATAGATATTTAGATTTAGTATTATTGCGGTTGGTATATATGTTTTGTGAAAAGATGTGTAGGGAATTGAATATGAATAATTTGTACATGAGTATAGTAGAATAATAAGCATGGAAAAGATGTTGATTTTGGTCATTCTCCTTTTCTATTATTATATACTAGTATTTTTATTGGTTTTCATGGTGTCTTCCTTTTTTGTTTCTACCAATTTCAAACTTTACTTTATGATACTTATTTATATACACAAAAAAGATTGCTAGCAATTTAAATAATTATACCTTTCCGTCGTATATCCGTCCCAAGAAAAAGTTACACAACAAAATTAAGTTTTTTTAACAACAAATTTTAGATCCCTGACGTACCTCTAGAGTATTATCGTGTCATCAGTGGAACTACTCGATCATATCCAAAATTAAGTGAAACATACTTTTGTAGTGGTGATCGTAGTTTTGAGAAAAAAAAGTTATTAAACTAAACGGAGTTTTGTAACAAGTTAAAATATGTAATCTTCTAGTTTGAGTTAAAACGGGTTAGATAGCATACGTCACATCATACGATTTTAAGGGTGTTTTAGTCTTAACTAAAATAAAAAATTACTCATTCGATCAACCGATACAAAAACCTAACACAAATAAGCCATATATTGAATTGTCAAATGAAGACTTCTGGCTTTGGGTGATCGAAATGGGGACAATCTTTTCCAAAGGGTAAAGGGGACATCATGATAATCAATTTTGAGTGTTTACTAAAATTGACGATGATATGATATTTTTGATACCTAGAACACACATAATATATGTCGCGCGTTGCGACGGTGTAGTGCCTTTTTTACGTAACTAGAGGTTACATCCGCGCTCTGCAGCGGGGCGACCCAATTTTTAATGGAAACATAGACGTAATAGTAAAAATAACGTTAATAGCAGGAATTCGTTTGATATTGGTTCGGTTCAATAAGAAACCGACACTTACCGAAAGAGACACAAAAAAAAGTCATGATACAACCAGAAAAATATCTAGATGTGATTACATCGATCGAAACAATAAAAATGAATATCAATTTCGGTACTGACGTTGTTCGGTCAGTATTAAATCATTCGTTTTGTTACATGTACAACACAAGATTCATAAATTAGAAAACGAAAAACCAAAAATAGAAAAGAAAAAAATGATGAAATATATATATAATTTATGAACTTTTTATCTATAGTGATTTTTGTCATTATATATATATATACATATAAAATTCAAAGAGGCGGTTAAGTCCATAGCGTATAATATACGTAAACGCATGTATTACTTATAAGTTATAACAACCCCACCACAACATTCAGTCTAACAAACAAGAAGAAAGAAAAACACCCACAAAAAGTAAAATTATATTTTAGAGAAGAACCCACGATAGTTGGGGCTGTGTAGGAGAGTTCACACATGCTCCTGTTGCGGCTGTGTAGGAGAGCTCACACGTAAAATGTGATGTGACCAGTCACTATCTCGTGCTTTTTGCTGTTCACAACAGTTGGTCAATTTCGAACCATTTTACCTTTCAACCCTTTAAGTTGTATTGCATTCTAGTCATTTTATTAAGATTGAGTTACCTACGTCATCAACCTCCCAAGTCAGAGGTATTTGAGGTGTAAGCTCGGATGCTTCTAACTTTTATGCAATATTTTTTGTAGCTTAAAAGCTTCGAGGCTTGAAGGGATTTTGTTTCACCCGTGTGTTGTAATAAGCTTCCATTTTATGCTTATACTTTGCTTCTCTTATAGCGGCTTGGTCACGAGCTTCTTCTAGAAGTTCCAAGTTTAGCAAGGTTTCGACCTGGTTTGCCTCAAGGTCAACGTTGAGTGTTCGTTGTGTGGTAATTCCTATTTCTACCGGAATGACAACTTCAGACCCAAACACTAGGCTATAGGGTGTTTTCTTGTGACTTGTTTTTTCTGTTGTTCGGATCGCCCATAGGACGTTGGGAAGTTCATCAAGCCACTGAGTATCGTACCTTCCCAACCTGTTTTTTTATCCCCTCCACAATACTTTGGTTTGTTCTTTCGACTTGGCCGTTTGATTGGGGATAGGCCACCGAGCTAAACACTTGTGTAATTCTGAACTCCTTGCACCATAAGCTAAAAGGCTTCTCGGCAAACTGTTTGCCATTATCTGTGACCAGCACCACTGGAAGCCTAAAGCGGCAAATGATGCTTTCCCACACAATATTGATGACTTGTTTTCCCGAGATTTTCCCCAAAGCTTTGACTTCCAGCCATTTGGTGAAGTGTTCCACAGCCACCAATAAGAATTTCACTCCTCCCTTGGTGTTGGAAATGAACCAATGATTTCCATTCCCTATTTGTTAAATGGACAAGCTGAGGAGATGGGGATGAGATCGTGTTTGGACTTTTGCGCACTGGAGCATGTAGCTGATACGCTTCACACTTTCACAATTGTTCAGTGGTGTCTCGGTGCATGGAGGGACAAATTATCCGAGTTTCATTAGCTTTAAAACCATCGATCTTGTGCCATAATGAGCCCAACATATTCCTTCATTGACTTCCTTGATCAAATATTGCTTTGTTATGGGCTAACACATTGGAGTAGTGATGTCAAGGTAACCTTTTTTGTAGAGGGTTTCTCCTTACAACACATACTAGCTTGACTTGATACGAACCCTTTCAGCCTCTGTCTGTCATTAGGTAATTCACCATTTTTAACAATTTGACAATAGGAGTCATCCAATTTGGTCCTTCTTTGGTGATCACATCTTAAACCTCAGTTCCTGAATGGATGGTGACTTCAACACTTTAACTAATACCTATTTGATGAGATGGGCGAATGTGAGAGATGCAAGCTTGCTTAGTTCATCGGCTCTCTGGGTTTGAGATCTTGGACCTGCTTGATGGTACATGCTTGAAATGTGTTCATCAATTCTTTGATTTCTCTCGATATTTCTTCATGTTGGGCTTTTTGCTACATACTGTCATTTACTTGACTTAAGACAAATAAGGAGTCTGTGAAGACTTGAAACTTTTGGGCTCCCATTTCTTTGGCTATTTTTAACCCAACAATTAATGCTTCGTACTCGCCTCATTATTGGTGGTCTGAAATTCAAGCCGAAGAGCATATGTAAATTCTAACCCTTCAGGGTTGATTAAGGCTAGCCCGCCCCTGACCCTTCAATGCTGGAAGCTCCATCGGTAAAAGCTTACAGGTTTATGGGCCGGAGGGTTGAACGGAAGTTGTATTACCTTCTATTATGGTTTCTTTAGGGACTTCTACAATAAAGTCAGCTAGGATTTGGGCTTTGACAACTTTTTTTGGGGACGTAAGTGATTTTGTGTTCACCTAGTTCCACGACCCATTTGGCTAATCGTCCGGAATTTCTGATTTTTCAAGCACAATCTTAATGGGTTGGTAATGACCACTTGTATCGGGTGTACTTGAAAGTACCTTCGAAGCCTTCTAGCCGTTTGACTAAGGCTAAAGCAAGTTATTCCAAAGGAGGTTACTTGATCTCAGCTAATTTTAGTGTTTTACTGAAGAAGTAAACGGGTACTTGAACTTTGTTCCGTTCGATGGTTAAAACCGCACTTATGGATTCTTTAGCAACCGAGAGGTAGACAGAGATTGTTTCTCTTGTTTCCGGAGCCGCAATGGCTGGGAGTGAAGCCAAGTGTTGCTTCATTTGGTTGAAGGCTTCCTCTACTTCTTCAGTCCATTGAAAGTCTTTTTTGTTAGCACATCCCTTAAGTGTTTTGAAGAAAGGTAGGGACTTTTCTGCTAACTTCGAGGTAAAACGCTTCAAAGCTGCAAGCTTTCCATTCAGGCTTTCTACTTCTTTTTTGCTTTGTGGGGACTTGATTTCTAGGACAACTTTGACTTTGTTGGGTTACCTATTATGCTTTGTTTCCCCAACGTGCCTTAGAAACTTGTCTTCTTCAAAACCAAATGAACACTTGACTGTATTGAGCTTTAAGTTGATCTTTCTCAAGTTTTGGAAAGTTTGTTTTATGTTGTCGAGCATTTGATATTCTGTTTTGCTGCTTGATCACCAAATCATCAACATAAGCTTCCATATTTTTGCCAATTTGACTAGTAGACGCCTTGTTAACCAGGTGTTGATAAGTGGCACCTACATTTCTTAAACCAAAAGGCATTTTTTGATAGCAAAAGATACCTTTATCAGTGTGGAATGCGGTTTTTTCTCCGTCTTCTTCTTTCATGAGAATCTGATGGTAACCCTTGTAGGCATCCAGTAAACACTTGAATGGGAAGCCTATGAGCGAGTCAACCTTGAGGTCTATTTCTGGTAATGGGTAGCAATCCTTTGGGCATACTTTGTTCAAGTCTTTGAAATCGATACACATTCTCCAAGACTTGTCGGTTTTCGAACCATAACCGGATTGGCTACCCATGATTGGTACTTAACTTCTCGGAGGATCCGGCTAAGACAAGCTTTTCTACCTCTTGGCACGTTGCAAGGCTTCTTTCGGGAGCTTGACTTTGTTTCTTTTGTACAACGGGCTTGACATCAGGTGGATTTTTAATTCGTTTCCGAAATGCTTCGAGGGACGCCTATCATATCCTCCGGACACCAGGCAAAGACATCAACATAGTGTAAGCGAAGTTTCTCAATGTATGTGAGGGTTTCCTTGGAAAGATTAGTGTTTACTCTTATCCTTTGCTTAGAATATTTTGGGTTTATAATCAGCCCTTGTTCATCGTCTTCATCCTTTTTTAAACTTTCCCTTCAACCAAGAAAGCTTCTTGGGTAGGTTGAAGGGTTGCTATCCCTTTTTTCATTGGAAACTTCACATTGCCTTGGCCAATTGAAACTGCCATCCCAAACACACTTTTCCCTGGCCTTCCAATGATGACATCGAAGTTGGAAGGGATATTGATTACCACAAAAGTGAGTTGTTTGGTTGTTCCTTTGTTCCCTCCCTGAAACAATATCACGGGTTAGTTGGCCTAAAGGATTGATAGGTATGTTACAATACCTTTGATGGAGGATTCAAACTGGTGAAGCTTTGAACGTTCGTCGTTGCTGAGACGATTTAAGCATTTCTCAAACATGATTTCGGTGGCTGCACTGGTGTTAATGTAAACTTTCTGTGTCTTGATGTTTCCTATCTTGGCTTCCATGACCAAAGGATTCGAGAGTAACTCTCATTCTGGTGGAGGGAAACAGACACATTGGTGTTCCCATGCCTCCAAGCTACGACGTTTGTGGGAAGCTTTGTTTTCAAAGTCTACCATATTTACTTCCTCCCTTTTCCCTTCAACCATCTTGTCCTTTACCCCTTTAACTAAGTGGGTTAGTTCTCCGGACTTGAGGCTTTTTCAATCCTCTTTTTGAGCTGGAAGCAAACTTTTGCATGGTGACCTTTTTCTTTGTGAAACTCACAAAACTGGTTCGAGTTTTCATTTCTCTTGCTTTTTGGTAACAACCGAGGAGGGCGAAAACCATTCTTGACTTCTTCAGTGGCCAAGATTTCTTGTGGGGTCTTGGTTAAAGCTTTGAAATTTATTGTTTTTTCTCGGCTTGGAGGGTTTCTGCCTTCAGTCCTTCTGTCTGAACCCTTGAACCGTTTGTCATAAGAACCAAAGTTTCCTCTTTTCCTGTTGGGACTGTCGTTTCGCCAGTTAGGAGTTCTTTTTATTTGTTCTTTGATATCCACAGCTTCTTCTCCTCGAATGTGAGCTTCTGCCTTTTCGAGTGCTTCTTCAAGGGTTTTGGGTAGACATTAGTTGAAATCTCTTGTGAGATATTTGGAGTTTATGGCATTCATGAACCCTACAACCCTCATCTTTTCATTAGCACCTACATAGGTTAGGCCTTCCTTTTTTTATCTTTTGATGAAGTCTCTGAGACTTTTGTCATCACGTTGTTTTATCTGGAATATTACCGTGGCATCCTTGACGTACCTTCGTTGTTGTGAGAAGTTGGCAAGAAAACCTTTGCTGAGGTACAAAGGTCCGACTGCTTTATTCAGGGAGGTCATTAAACCATATTCGAGCCGACCCCACAAGGGTTTGCATGAACATAGACATCATTTGGGGTTAGACCATATCTCAATTCTTGCAGCCCCGGTGAATATTTGGAGGTGGTCTTCAGGATCATCGGTACCATCATTGGCTCTTATATGTGATGGCATCTTTATTCGGGTTTGAAACTCGTAATCGGCAATTTGTTGGGAGAAGCAAGACAAGTTATTGGGTTTGTAAGGCTTGGTGAGATCTTCTTCCATCTTTGATGTTGGGATACTGTTAGGGTTCCCTGGTGAGTGGCCAACACTTGATTGATGAAGTGCTGCCAGGGAAATTGTGCCATCCTTTGTGTCATCAACTGGGGCATGAGGTTAAAACCTTGAAGGCTTTCGGGTGACACTTTATAAGGCATTCCCATGGATGTGCTCATGACCGCACCACGAACCAACGATAAGGTGGCTATGGCTTGTCCCCACAAAGTGACAACAGAAGGGGGAATGCTTGAAGTTGGTGACTGCCATAGTTGATCAAGAGTGGTTTCATGCCCAATGGGTGCACTAGTGGTAACAGGTTGGGAGGTAAACAAGGGAAAGACAGTTGGGCTTGGTCTCCCAAAAGCACAAGGGCTTAGATTTAGGGCTGGTTAGTTGTACTAGGACCAGCTTCAAAATGGAATGTGGTTGGTCGTCAAACTGATAAAATGAAGTGGCGGAGGGCCAGGTGACAATGATGGTTCAAATTCATCGTAGTCTAGCCTTATCCTCACCCCTTTTTCCTTTCTCAGCTCACATGTTGGTTGAGAATGGATCTCAACTGTAGGAAATTTCTAGCTACTCCCTCGGGTGTTAGGTCTATGCGTTCCGGTGTACGCATAGCAATGATTTGAGGTGAGCCAACCCCTGATCGAGAGGGGGTTGGTGTTTGGAAAGAGAAGAAATCTGGGAATATAGTCCCCGTTGGAGTACTTTTGGTAGTAGAGAAAGGTGTGGATCTGGCGGTGAGATCCAACCAGAGTTCGTTGTTAACTCGGTGTTGTTAGTTACTTGATTTACTTCATCGGAGATTCGCTTTCAGACATGATGAAAGGCGAATTTGGAGCTACACAACTACTTTCGAGACAAAGTAAGCGGCGTAGCCCCACGGTGGGCGCCAACTTGTTTTACAACAAATACAATACCAAGGACTGTAGCGATATCTCCGGGGTAAAAGGGTTAAGGTTTCGATTAGCCTAACGCAGGTCGTGGGGTCCCCCATGTTTGCAGCACGTGGAGTTGGATAACTTTGTTATTATTCACTTTGAATTCTAGATTGAAGAATATTCAATCCAGAATGCTTATGTTTAGTGAGATTGTATCGTAGTGAGTGTAGAAGAGAACAAGCAAGATGCAAGTTCTGGAGATAAGGAGTTAGATCAGAGATCAGGAGAGATCTCAAGTGATCTGGAATGATCTTGTTGAATGACCATAGGCTGTCATTTATAGGGAAAGGATTTTCTATAAAGAGAAACCGTTGACCTAGTGATCCTTGGCTGCAGTGGAGGGCTTGCCCTTTTTGGTAGGTTAAAGGCTTTGGACCTGTGGGTAAAAGAGTGTGCTCTCCCACATGCTTCTGTTGCGCTGTGTAGGAGAGTTCACACGTAAACTGTAATGTGACCAGTCAATATCTCGTGTTTTTTCGTTGTTCACACAGTTGGTCAATTTCGAACCCTTTTACCTTTCAACTCTTTAAGGTGTATTGCATTCTAGTCATTTTATTAAGTTTGAGCTACCTACGTTATCAATTAGCTTTTACAGCAAAAGGGTAGTCCTTATTTAAGTTGCTTGCATCCTCTGTACCCTAAAAAACATTAGAATAACCAAAGTACAGGCTTCGCGAGGGGAGAGGGATGGGGTGGTTACGATCGCAACGCGACGAGAAAATTAGACGGCTAAGTCATCAAGCAAAAAATATTAGCCTTTTGAAATGTTCATTACAAATCCAAGTGCATACCATTACAGTACACACCAAACTACATACCATAAAATTAACAAAAGAAACCAATCTGAATGGTTAAAAATGGATTCAAATGGTTTAATTTATCTATTACACCTTTCATTATTTTTTGCTTGCGTATGGCAAGTGTAGGATTGTCATCTTTTGTTTGCCATAGTTTTATGTTAATCATACATTTTGCCAATGACGTATGAATATGGTTATCTATATTTTTCAACGATTTATCCTACATATTTTGGTTAATTGAAGTTTAGGTATTTATGTTGACACATAATGCTAAATCATACATGTATATAATAAGCATGAATGTGGTACATAAAAAGGGAATATTAATTGACAAAACCTATGTAACATCATAGTGTTACATATATATTAGCGTTTTGTTATGTATGTAACATCATGTTGTTACATAAAAGGCCAACAAATAAACGCTTTGTATTAGATTAACATATGTGATAGCATATCGATACTGATGTAATCAGAAAAATCGTTACATATCTAACCTTTGAAAAAGAGTTGGGAGAAAGTTCTATTCTTAAAACGGCTTTTAGATAAATCAAATTTTAACATTTAATATTGTAAAGTCATTATCCTATAAAATATATTAAAATTAAAAGTTACTTAGTAGGAACAAAATATATATAAACTTAGGTAACTAATAAGATAAAAAAAAAAAAACATAAAGCAAAATGCATCATGTTCCCAACAACTACATAAGTGATATTAATGTTCACTCCATTAAGTTATGTTTGTTGTGAACATTTATCATCTGTAACATAAACAATTATACATAAGGATTACATGCAAATATCCTCAAGTTTTCATATTTTATGGTTTACTTTCAATTAAAAAATGATATTTGATTTAAATAACCCTAACTTTCAATAATTGACAGATAACACTTCCAACTTTCAATTTGTACACCAGCATTCTCAACTTTCAACTTATTGGCCGGTAACACCCCTAACTAACTGAATTCTAACCCAGTTAGTTTTAGCTGAGGTGGCATCTGATGTGGCCATTTTTGATTACGTGGCATATGACGTACAACTGACGTGTCAGTTGACATGACATTTTTGATGATGTGGCAACTGACATCAGATGTGTTAGGATTCTGTTAGTTAGGCAGTGTTATCGGCCAATAAGTTGAAAGCTGTGAGTGCTGGTGTACAAATCGAAAGTTAGAAGTGTTATCGACCAATTAGTGAAAGTTTGGGTTATTTAAATCCAATATCCCATTAAAAATGTTATTTAGAAACAAAGTATTACTTACTATGAACATCCCATTGAAAAACTACAAAAGGAGCCTTCACAGATATTTTCAGGTTGTCGTCGTGCATATCCGCACCCGACCCTATTGTATACTAAGTGGATATGACCGGGTCGGGTTTGACAGGTCTTACCCGATTCATACTCACTCCTAAGAAAAAATCAATTTGTTTTTTTAGAAGTAAAAATCGAAACACATAAAGCCAAAAGCTCATAATCGAAAGTACCAGAAATGGATCGTGTTGAAGAAACAATTGCATATGCTACGAAAATAACGACTTGAAACCATAAAATTTTAAATTCATTCAAAGTTGGTACTAAAATATGTAAACATCAATTGCATGCCCAGTAAAAAACGGAGAATCATCACTAAGGAAACATCGGTACAATAAATAAAAAACAACGATCATCACTAAAGCAAACGATCGTAACATACATAGCAAAAACGAAGAATCATCACTAAAAGAAACGGTGACACAATCAATAAAACACAACGATCATCACTAAACTAAACGATCTCATAAGAAAACACAAACAACGATTATCACTAAAGCCAACGGTCGAAGAGGAAGACATTACCGTAGATATTGTTAAAATTGCAGATAGAAAACTGACTACAAAACAAACTTAAACTACACCCATCAAACAAGAGCTTCCACCTCACCCACATATTTGCCCCACGCCGGTGGAAGTTCTCAAGCCCAAGCACAATGCCATTCACAACACGGGGCACGGGGTGGTTTTGTGGGCGTGGGATAACAACAACGCCGTATTTTCACGCCCACACCGTATGGTCTAATTGGCAGATGAAACCTACATGGACCTAACATGCAAAATTAAAAAAAGGAAGAACCGATAATGCAAGCTTGAGGGTCCAAAAATTGATATTTACAAAGCGGAAGGTTAAACATCTGGAGTGTTTACATTACCGACTTTGATTTTTAGTATATATGGTAACTAGGTTTATAATGTTAGCCTTTTGTTTTTCATATTAATTTTTGAAAATATTATCGATAAGTTAATAGTTTGATTTGTACGTTATACACATAATTTTTGTCGCACCTTGGTTATTTTAAAAATATATTGATATGTGAATAGTTTTATTTGTACGTTATAGATATAATTATTGTTGCACCGTGCTCAGGGAAGCACCGGTGTAATTTGAAGACCGATTTCTTTTTAATCCTATCGTGTATGCGAATTCAACTCAATACCTCTGAACCTAAGTGTTTCTTATAGCTTTACCTTTAACAATGTACTACCAACCAATTAGAGCTAGTTAAAAATTAATAAAAGTAAAGGATAATGTGGGGCTGGAAGTATATGCTAAGTTATTGTATAGTGATTGTTGCTTTTTATTCCCACCAAGCCATTGTTGGCTTCTTTTTGTGTTTCCTATCACCATATTGACTTCCAAAATTAACCAAATTATATGTCTTTTCATACTTCCATTTACAAATAATCGAAAACAATTTAGTGGAAGAAGTTATCGCATCATCTTCCAATAATTAACAACCAAGAAACTAATTGAGTTTGAGTAAATTGTTAGATAGTTTAAAATCTTTGTTTAATTTTATTTGTTAAATAAACGAATATAAGTAGAATGAACATATGTTTTATTTATTACATTTACGTTTCTAATTTTTTTCGGTTAATCTATTCGTTAGTGTTTGTTTAAGTGCGATTACATACAGTTCGTTTATATCAAACATATGTATATATTATATGTGATATAGTTATTTTGGAGGATTTTTTATAAACTCATACAGTCATACAATGTGTATTTGATATACACTTGTTTATTTACATCTAATATAATATGTGAGTTCTATGTTATTAAACTTACCACATTAGTTTATGCCTTAATCCTAATATGTGTGTATCGATCTAAGATTTTATAGTATTTTATATATCAAAATGAATCAAAATAGAAAATAGAGCAAAACCAACGTATCGATTAGTTAATAATTTTTGTAAATTATTATACTTGTACTTATAAGAAAAGTTACGAGACCAAATAAATGGTTGTTAAAAGTTGAAAGTTGAAATCCTAAAATATATATTCAATAATTGAAATCAATTATTTAGATTTGCTTTTCTTAGTCCCTTTTTCGTCCAAATATATATAATGCACATAATGGCCTTCAACAGACGCAATCCGACGAAATAACTATACTTTTCACAAAAATAATAATTTTTTAACGTACATTGTAGTGTAAACTGTTTTTTATATAATAATAATATTTTGCTTTAGTACTGGTTAACAATTTGCTTTGTCGTTTCCGGAGAAATTTGTTTTTTTAGTTTTAGTTTGTTGTTAATAGTATGTTTTGGTTATCAAAATAAGGTAAAAAAAATAAAAATTGACCCGCTAAACCAGTTGTAAGGTAAAAAATATCGTTAATGTAAACACTTAAAACTTGGTTATTATTTGTAAAAACTTTAATAGTCCTTAAGAATCTAGAATTCATGCGTATTCATGTTATTTTATCTATGTTACAATTATCAACTATTGTGAATAGTATTTTCTTTTATATTTATAAATACTTTTACTTCTAAACTTTTAATATTTACACTTACAACCCCTTAACTTTATAATTGGTTTGCATGTTTATTTATATGTATGTATCGGTATAAATATTCAAGTGGACGTAAATTTATTCAGTTGGTCTATGTTTTAACATAAATTTTAATTTAATTTTTCCGCAAATTAGTCTGGTCAAATACAATACGTTTTCGTGCTTATTTTTATGTACGTTTTCAATTGATCTATGTTTGCCGTAAATTTTGTTCGGAAAAGAGTTAGGTCAAATCTAAGATGTTTTCATTAGATATAAAAATTCGAGGCACTTTATGTTTCGAAAACGCCACAATGCATCGTACCATTCTTTAACTTAAAAAATACTATTTTCTTACGCATTTCTTTTTATGCACGCGTCGGTATAAATTCAAATTGATTTACGCTTCAACGTAAAAAAATTCGGAAATATGTCGGGTCAAATATGATACGTTTTCGGGGTTATTTTTATGTACGTTTTCTGTTGGTCTACGTTTTGACGTAATTTATTTTTTTAGGAAACTAGTCAGGTTAAATATAACACGTTTTCATTAAACTATATAAATTCGAGGTAATTTACATTTTAACGTTAAGACAGCGCGCTACGTTACCATTCAAATTTTATTAAAAATTGGGTCGCCCCGCCACAGAGTGCGGGTATAATCCACTAGTTATACATATATACATTTGCAAGTTGGATGAACACTGGTGTTTATTTATTTATTTTTTGTGTTTTTGTGTTTTTGTGGTTTTGTTTTTTTTTTTAATTAATTTTCATCAATAACTCTTATAACCACTTAACTTTCTAAATACTTTTTAATCGAGTTTTGCGTCTTTATTTTTATTTACGTGTCGATATAAACTTAAGTTGATTTACATTTCGACATAATTTTTTTTATGTTTTCTCAACTTTCATCATTGATACTGACAACTCTTTAACTTTCTAAATACTTTTGTAATCGAGTTTTATGTATTTAGCTTTAGTTACATGTGGTATAAATTCAAGTTACGTTTTTACGTTATGTGTTTAGCTTTAGTTACATGTGGTATAAATTCAAGTTACGTTTTGACATAAATTTTATTTTTCTCCCGGAAATGAGTCTGGTTAGATACATTAAGTTTTCAGTTGGTCTACGTTTTCACGTAAATTTTGTTCAGAAACGTGTTGGGTCATAATTTAATACATTTTCATTAGACGGTATAAATTCGAGTCACTTACGTTTTGACACCGTCGCAACGCGCCGTACCATTCTTAACTTAAATAAACACTATTTTCTTACGTGCTTATTTTTATTTACGTGTCGGCATAAATTCAATCTGGTTTATGTTTCACGTAAATTTGATTCGAAAATATGTCAAATCAAATATAACACGTTTCCGTGCTTATTTTTATCTACGTTTTCAGTTGGTTTACGTTTTGACGTAATTTTTTTTCGCAAACCAGTCGGGTCAAATTAAATGATAAACGGAGTTCCTATGAATTTATATGGGTATTCTATGTCACACCCCGACCCGCAGCGGAAAAGGTGACCGGGGCATGATTGGGTTATCATCAAAGCTCATGACATTTATTATACGTTTCATATTCATTAAATACAATTTAATAGGAAATTTACAACTATAATTACATCATGACCTAACATCAATCTAAGCTTCTTTGTTTTCTTCTAAGGCATTTCCTATGTTTTCCTTGCTTCATCCTGTTCACCTGTATCATGTGTAAAAAGGTTTTTGGATCAACAAAAAGTTGCGAGTGAATCCTATGGAAAACATTTGAACAAGTTTATTTAATTGATTATGAAATGAGTGCACAACCACACATGAGTAAAAATAGATGTAAACTTATTCAACAATCATTAGATATTAAATAAGGCACACATGAACAATAATGGAACGTTTAGAGGCACGCGTTGCTCTACTCGTCTCTCACGAGGAACTGATGGGCCTAATGAATGAATTGCATAAACATGATAATATGAAATACATAACTACAAACAATATAAACTCAATGATACACACATGAACAATAATGGATTGGTTTTGAGGCACGCGTTGTTCAACTCGTCTCCCACGAGGAACTGATGGGCTTAATGAATGAATTTCACATAATTTGACAAAATGAAATAAGTAATCACAACAATATAAACAATCTAAGTTTAGATCACGATATGGTATGGCACAAGTTTAAATAAACGAGTTAATTATTTTGTGACACATGACACACCCCAAAACGTGTAATTAAAAAGGGGGAGTTGTAAGATTCACTCACAGTGGGTGCGTTCGGTTGATGATGTTGAATGCACGCGAAGTGGTTTTAACCACGAGTGAAATTAACCTAGATAAATAGCATTATGGTTCGGTAAGTAACGGATTTTATTGATCCATTTTAGTAGGATTGTTGGGTGTATTTTTGTGAGTTTAAGGCTATTTTCTAACCTTAAAAATGTTATTTTTAAGTATTTTTAATTGGTTTTTAATTAAAATAAATAAATAAAAATAATAAAAAAAATTGACTTTTTTGACCGTTGACTGTTGACTTTGACCGGTTCGAATGCGAGTATATGTGCGCTGAGTGAGGCTCGAACCCGAGACCTCCCGTACGCGTGCACGCAGCTCTACCAACTGAGCTACGTGTCTAACCCGAAATATATATGTTTTTAATTACATTTATATACTAATTAGATTAAACCGAAAATCATTTATTTTTAAAAACGATTTAACTGAATCGGACCGGTGCGCTCCACAGGTCTAGAACCCGGGACCTGTGGGTTGCGTTAACACACAGTCCACCGCTGGACTGTGTGTTTAACATGTTATATAAACCGATTTTTATTATACTTAAATACAAACTAAGTATTTTCATTTCTGACTTATTTAAAAAGGTAGATAATTGTCCGAGTCGGTGCAGTAGACCGGACTCGAACTCGTGACGTGTGATTTAAACATACACACAGTCCACTGCTGGACTGTGTGTCTATCTTGGTTATTATTCCGATTATTATTATACTTAACATATATATGAAACGAATCCGGTTCAGTTAACAAAAAAAGACATTTTTATTAAGGCAGCGTGTGTGGGACAAGATTCGAACTCGAGACGTTAGTGTGTTTATTGTGCACACAGTCCACCGCTGGACTGTGTGTCTAACCCGAGTAATAACTTGATTTTAATTATACTTATATGTTACCGAACTTCGTCTTCTTCGTCAGTTTTAACCAGAATCGGAAGTCCGACTGGTTCAATGTTTTAATCGGTTTCTTTAGCGTTTTTTAGTTAATTACAGGTGAGATTAAATAAAAAGAAGGGACGATTTAAGCGTGAGGTATACCGACTGGTTTCCTCTGTTTTCCGGCAGAACTCCGGCGACAGTAACAGGTTCCGGCGTCGTGTGTCTTGCAGCAGCGAGTCTTCAGAAAACTTGAAAAGGATGTGGGTGACTTCGGTATAAGCTCAGGGGGTTTAGTAAGGCTTAAAAGTGAAGGTCTCGGTTTTCCGGCGAGATACAGAAGTTTTCCGGCGAGTGAGTTTTCGCCGAGAAAGGGTGCGGTTTTGAGCGAAAATGTTTGCAGAGGTTCGAGGGGGTATTTATAAGGCAGGTTATCGATGAACTTGGTCCGATTTCCGACTTGATTCGTCGGTTATAATTTCTCCGGCGGTTATAGATGGTGTCGCGGACTCAGGCGTCGGTTATAACCGATGTGTGTTTAAAGTTTACATTATAACTGAAGGAATCGTTAAATTATTGGCGAGATCGCCGGGATTTCCGACGACTGCATTTGGGCGCCGGTTTTGAATTCGAAAAAGATGTTATGAATTAATTGATTCTAATAATTAACAAGATTCATCAGTGGCACAGTGGTTTAAGTGTTGAATGTTAAGTCTGTGTTGACCCGGCGACTGACCCGGGTTCGAAACCCGGCAGGAACAAATTATTTTTATTTTCTTATTTTTGACAGTTTTTCAAAAACAATTTATATATTCTAATATAATAATTAATTATGTATCGTTTAAAAATATTTTGGGCATTAAATTCGCAACGAAATTTTTAACTGATTGTACGGTTAATAAACGGAGCGGGTTTGGTAAAATCCGTTTTTGACAGATGTTACATTCTATGCATACACTTTTACGATGATATACATTTTTGTGATTTTCAAATATATAGTTGTTATCGCACGGGTATAACTTCTGGTATAATACAATTACCAAGTTTTATGAATAGTGACTTAACTTTTTTTTCGTCTTTTTGTATTTTGTATAGTTTTGCCCCTCAAATTTCAGCATTAACACTTACAACCCCTTAACTTTCTAAGATTTTGTAATTGAGTTTTGCGTTTTTTTATATATATATTCGTGTGGGTATATATTCAAGTTGATTTACGTTTCGACGTAAATTTTTTCGAAATGATTCGGGTCAAATGTAACACGCATCCTTTATTCTTTTTATATACGTTTTCAGTTGTTCTACTTTTTGACGTAAAATTGAGAACATCGCGACCATGCGGGAAGTAAAAACACAATCATCCATGTGTGATATGACTATACATGAATATGTAAGAATCACGTGGTAAAATCAAAGAAAAGGGTAGTGAGAGAACATGTTTTTTGGCGTGTGATTGATTAAAAAATTAAACATCTAAAAACCGTATACTATTAGGATATATAATCTTTAGAATTGGTATCATTATGTGTTTCTCAAGCCGGTGAACGAACCCATCTTCTATGCCTCTATCCACTATAACATCACTAAATTGTGGATTTGTTTGAACTTCCACATAGTCTAACAAAACATATGTATGGATCTTGTGAATCTCATGATCAGTGAGCATCCTCTATTTATCAAATAGTATACAGGATGGTACCTTAGATATGCTTAGTTGATGATCTATGGGTCAAATATAGTAAGTATTGATTGACTAGTTCAATTACCACACATACTCAACTATAAATCACTCTTAACAATTTGTTTCCGACATTTCCCTTCAATGTCCAACAGGGGCGGACCTACCTTGGCGCTCCGCTACCCCTTGGCGCTCCGGCGGTAGTGTAAATTTTGGAAAAATTTGACGTTTTTTCTATTTCGTTACCCATTTTTATAAAACGTCACCCCTATGAAAATTTTCTAGATCCACCACTGATGACCAAGGCAAGTGTTAAGGTATGTGCTAGAGTTTAAATTAGTTTTATGTAAATATATTGTATTTAAGACAAAATATTTGTCTCCATATATAGATACATCCACCAATATTTGACGAAACCACTAATAATGGGTTCACACGTAAAATGTTCAACGTGTGTTCCATTAAATCAAAGAAACTAAGTGGGAAGACCTTTCAACAATATTTTATTTTCCAATGTTTCTAAGTATTCTATGTGAAAGTGTTTTAAGATTTCACAAGATATAAATGCATGTATCCGCTATCACCTCCCATATCAAAGTTGGAAATCATAAACTATGGATTAATTGTTGCATAAAAACATGGAAATCATGACTCTTAAAACTACAAAATACACTTTTCAAGGTGTGCACACCCCATATATAATTGCAATTAGCAACTTGCTTCCCATGTTAAAGATCTACTCTCCATTACTATAGATTACATCTTCAAACGATATGTGTCGCTTAGGCGTTGGATTTAAAATGCATACCTACACCGATTTCATTTGTTGTTTCCTTCCATACATTCATATGATCATCTTATAAGGCAACTCATATTCTCTTGATTCCCCAACATCGCAAGAATAGTTTGTCGCTCCTTGAAAATTTGTGGTTTTATATTGGATTGTAGTTTCGTTATCATCGTATTCATTTGCAGACACGCTAAAAGCCTCTCTTGTATCTCCAGTACCTTTCGAGCTATATCTTCATTGTTATCAAACCACCATTACCATGCCTATTCTTATTCGGTTGTTGAATTGGCGTATCTTCTAGCTATGTGCTTCTTTTGATTTGGTTAGAGACAAAAAGAAAAAATATAAATAAAAAGATACAAGAAAGAGAGATGTATGCATGAAGAGTCCTTGGAGAAGAAGTACTTGATATTCATATGTTGGGAACATATAGAGATAAGTTTCTCTACACGATTCAACTACATTTCTATTCTTAGTTTCCAAAAGGTCTAACACTATAATTTTACCCGGTGTAACCTCGGGTGTTTGGTCTTCTCCGGTAGTACAGACTGCTTCGGCCGTTGTACCCTGGGAGACAGACACGTCGTCTTTACTAGAGGCGTGAAATCTATTTTAAAGGAAGCGTGTTGAACACGTGCCTCAGCCACAACCGCAAACATTTGTTTGTTCTTTTTGTAGGAAATTAATGTACAAGAAGACGTGGTTCAAGACCTCGTTGAAGCATACACAAAGGACTGAAAACATAACGGACTATACAAGAAGACACGATTAAAACTCTTGCTGAAAACCATAGATTGAATCAATTTAATTATATATGTTGTTTATACGTTATATTCGTAAGGATTTATATACGATACATCTACTATAATTTCTCAAATATGTAAAGAGAGTATCTTTACTATTTTATCTATATATTTTTATTAAAATGGTGACTTATGTCGTATATAACATTTCTAAACTATTGTCACCAACGATTTGATGATGTGGCAAATATCCTTTGAAATTGATAACATGACAACATACTCAACTTAAAATGAGTATGTGTTTTTCAACTCCAACATGTTCATAAGCCAAATCAATTAGTTCATATCACATTTTATGTCGAATAAATATGGATGATTTTCTAGTAGACGCGTATCAAATCCATTTACGAATGAAATATTACCATCACTATATGATAGTAGAAGAAATGATCGGCCTAAAGGAATTATGTACAAGCATACTCAAATATAACTGAAGACATTAAAAAAACTGAAGCAGCTAGTTCTCACGTTTTTAAACAAAGATCCCTGGGTCACAGTAGTCTTACAACGAAAAAGAAAACCCTAATTCCAAGCATACACAAGCAGACATCTACAGGATATACAGACCAGAAAACACTAGACAAAGAAAACACTAAAATCAGACCGTTTCAAA
Organism: Scalesia atractyloides; assembly: GCA_947069175.1. Lineage (NCBI taxonomy): Eukaryota > Viridiplantae > Streptophyta > Magnoliopsida > Asterales > Asteraceae > Scalesia > Scalesia atractyloides. The sequence continues at coordinate 87,393,838 of CAMTDV010001632.1, forward strand.
TTCCAAAATAAAAAAGCGCAAGGACGAAATATATACTTTACTTATCTTAAAGCATTGCTAGCTCACTTGGTAGAGAATCTCACCTCTTAGTAGGAGGTTTCAAGTTCAATCTCAAACAAGATGATAATTGATTGTAATCTAGTATTAAAAGTTGCGTACTATTAACGAAAAAAAAGTTATATATGAATGTTATGGGTAGACTTGGGATGAGTATGATTGGGTCGTTTATTGACTTATTGAGTTATCGTACATCCTAATTCAATAAAGTTGTGTCCACATTATAAAAACTAATAACAAATAATATTCAAAAGAATCATTTGAAATTATTCATTATATTTGTTGTAATAGTCTTCTAATCCTGTAACTTTTCTCTCTTTCTTTCCTTTTCAAGTATAATAGCACGAAAACATATCATCTGAGAATAAAACACGATTGAACCTAATATGTTATAAATAAATAACAACAATAACTATAAAATAGGACGGGAAGGTGTGTAACGGGTCAAAAGTTCAAAAGGTCGTTTGGCTAAGGTTTGTACTTGAATGTTCGGGTTCATCGAGACTTTATTAGGGGTGACCTCAATAGATTAAGTAGGTGTATGTGGCTAATCGTATCTATTCGACGATCACAACTGGTCAAAAGTTGTTGTCACTCTCCTAATGAGTCTGTTGGAACATCAGGCTGATATGGGTGAACCCATTTTCGAATGAGATCCAATGGGATCCAAGTTGAAGATCATCTGAAGATTAGAATAATATTTAATCCTTAATTATCGAGTCTTTATTAAATATTATATCTTTTATTTATTTAATTTATTCATGTTTATCTCTTAGGTTATTAGGTTTTAGTATAAATATTGTTTTAGGGTTCATTATCTAGTAGAGGTTTTGATTGAATTTTAAATGAAGAAGTTTGTTCTTGAATTTTCGGTTCGTTTATCGTCCTTGATTAATCATTACGTTTCTGAGTCATTTGATTGCACGCGAAACTGTATCAATGGTATCAGAGCTATGTTTTATCAAATGGCTCTACGTGAAGGCGAATGTTTTGACTAAGGCATCGACAAGAACATTGGTGATTCACGTTCTCGTGGAGAAGATTGACATGCTACTCGTAGATTCGCACTGATGGAGTCTATCCCGATCCACGGGATCTGAAGATCAAATGACTCCGACAACGAGTCCGAGATCTTGAAGAGATCAAACGGCTCAGACAAAGAGTCCGTGATCTTGAGTTACGACAGGAGATACATGTTAAGGAAACCGAATCGGGAACTATGGTGATGTGAATGAGGAAGATGAGCATCCTTTCTACCATCCCTACCCTCAGTTTGTTGAACCTATCTATCAGAAAAGTTTGACAGATGACGAAGCGATTCAAGTGATGACGGAGAAGACTGCTAGTATTCTTGATGAGTTTTTTAAAGGTTAAACCAACCATCAAGGGTGGTGTTGCGGTGAATACCGGTGACAATGAGTTAACCGGAGGCGATAAGTTGATTAGGGAAGGTCCATTATTTAAGCAGACGATCAAGGGAGTATCGCATGTCGACTCTCATAATTTTGAATCTCCTACGAATTTCAATATTCAAGAAGAAGATAATATTTGGCAGATACCTTCCGTAACTATATTTGCCAATAATATTAAGAGACAACATGTGTTCCATGCAATGCATTCCTGGTCTTCAAAAACAAAATGAAAAAATAATTCAAAAGGTGAGCCAAAGGTCATCGATTCATGTGGTAAAGGAATTGGTGTCAACAATGTAAATGGGTCAGCGGGTAAATGCATAACTACGCCATTACAAAATGTTGATGTTGAGCGGTTCAAGTCGATAGCGAACACTAATGCTCCATTCGACCCAGGTGGCATTAGTCCAAAAATAAAACTCGAGGACAAGTTTTTTTCGAAGACGAGGAGAATGATGCGGACGAACCCGTTTTCGAATGGGATCCAATGGGATTCGGGTTGAATATCATCTGAAGATTTGAATAATATTTAATCCTTATTTATTGAGTCTTTTATTAATTATCATATCTTTATTTATTTAATTTTTTATGTTTGTATGCTAGGTTCTTAGGTTTTAGTATAAATATTGTTTTAGGGTTTATTATCTAGTAGAGTTTTTGATTGCTTTTAAATTAAAAGAACATTGTTCTTGGAACTATTCGGTTCGTTTTTATCTCATTGAGTACTAAATGTTCTTGAGTCATTTGATTGCTTTCGTAACTGCATCAAAGGCCCTTGATTAAGCACATAAAAACAAAATTGAACTAATTCGTTTGACTCTTTTTTATTAATAAACCAAAATACAGAAATACAATAACGCTAACCATATATTTATACTAAACTCATTATAATCCTTACCAAACTCAAATTAGATTTTAAAAAATTAAATAACTAATTAAATAAAAGTACCTAAAAAACAACAATTATCCCAATATAAAAGACATAATAATTCAAGATGAACATCTTCATTCTCCCCCTTAATCTTGAATTAAACTAGTTTCTTCACATCCGCACTATTATCAAAAACTTCAATCCTATGATCAATCTCAATATCCATCTTCCTGGGTCACCTGAATTACACCGTTCTTAACCACCAATCAAAGAAAAAAACAAGCTCCCCACTTCTATGGCTTTCTTCTTCTCTAGCTAGATACGACAAGATTCAAAGTCTCCCGCTTTAACGAATCTTCTTCCATCCGCCTACCCGCAAATCCAATCTGCCAAAAATATTAACCTACACTACTTACTCCGTTCTTATCCTTGGCGGGAAGGACCGGGTTTGATTTTACCTAGATTGAAAGCTGCTAATGCGAAAACGTTCATCACCACGGAACCGAACTTAACTGATCACCTGTCATCATCATTTACCCAACGATACTCCTCGTTACACCAGCTGGCCCGAACCACCGTTCACCATACCAAACAACCGATTTCAGCCCCGAAACCATGCCCGAATAATCAAGTAACATCAGTTAACACCTAACCCCGCGGCTGAAATTGATGCCGCTAGACCTTGATCATTATGCCAACACCGAGCACTTCAACCACCATAGCTCGTGTTTGTGTTTCAACCCCATTTTTCATGCATAAATAACTACTAATACACTCCATGTTTTTCTTCATGCAAACAAGTAAACATATATACCTTCCCTTGGGCAACTAAATTTTCAAAATTTGTCGTCTAGAAAGGTACGACTTGCCTCTCTTTTCTTTTTCATAATTACACCCCTTTCTTTTTCCTTGTGTTGACCAAAAGAAAAAAACAATACTTTTCTTCTTGCTTGTTCTATGCAGTAACCTTGCTGCTTGTTTCTTTCTTAACTGTAACCAACAACAAGGAAAAACACTACACAAACAGACTCCCTTTTGCCGTCAATACAAGCCGACTATCGTTTGCCTTTAAATTCCACCCTTTTTTCTTTGGCGAAACCTCTAAACAGCAGTCACCTTCAATTGCCAAACTTACCATACCTTTTTTTTGCTTATTTTCTTCATCTTCATCTTCAACTACCGTGGTTTTACAGTCGTTGGGGCTGCCCCTCCCCTCTTCTCAGAAAACGACTTTCAAAAGCGTCGACACCATGCTCTGATACCAATTTTTGGTAAGTCATGCCCTTTATTGAACAAACAAAAACAAGATTGAACTAATATGTTCGACTCTTTTTATTATTCAACCAAAGCATACAAATATAATAACTCTAACCATCTATTTGTACTAATCTCGTTATAATCCTAACCACACAAACTCTATTTTAAAGAATAAAATAACTAACAAGATAAACATATCTACTAAACCAACAATTATCCCTAATTAAACTATAAAAGACTCAATAAATAAATCACCAGTAATTATCTATAACACGTTTTGATCTCTATCTCCTTAATTCAAGATTAACATCTTCAGAGTCCAAGGCATGACTAAAACCAATGATCCTTATCAAGAATGAGATGGATTGCCTTATCCTGGGGAAATCGTGGCACCACATGGACTCTCAAAAGATAACTCTGTGACAGTTGGTATCAGAGCAAGTCGACTCTCAGATAGATTGGAACGTTGACACTCAACCAAATGTGCTTAAACCACACAAGTAAAGTTACGAAATAGTGGTAGGAGAAGACTAAATGGGTAATGCTTCATCAATGGTCTTTGTAAGCCGTGAGTATGGGATTGTGAGCTCTGCTGTAGTCCAATATAAGTGAAGCTTATCATTATCATGTTTAGTTCCTACGGTCTACTAGTATCGTAACCTGGTTAAGACTGCTACAACCTTCAGGTCCCCACATTAAAACTATTGGCGAACATCTTCGGCACCACCTAAGTAATCGATAGTTTTCGAGTCGTTATTCTGTCATTTATAGCTTATACTTAGTGTATTGATGTTTTGTAGGTGTTCATGTGCAAAAGGAGCGGAAATGATGTCAAAGTCATGAAGACACGAGCACATGAGGAGAAACTAAGCAAAACAGTAGGTAGAACAGAGTCTAAACTTCAAACAACCCTATCTTGAGCTAGAAAATGAGTTATGGGGCTTATAATATATAAATTTGGGGTAGCTGGACGAGCCCAATCTAAATATGAGGTTCTTGGGCCTTAATTCTTAAGGTACGCGTCGTACACTTCAATATGGGTACGGATGGTACTTATCAAAAATCTTCTGCGCACTCGTAGTGTTATTATTGGGCTTTAGGCTTAGTATAGGCCGTACACCCTAAAAGAGCATGGAACGTACCTGACCCAGATTGAGCTAGACGCGTAAAAACCCTAGGGTTCAGTATTTAAGCCACCATGTTGGCCAAAAACGCAATGCAGACGACTAGAAGCTACTGTTTCGAAGCAATTAAAGAATTTGAAAAGATTTTGGCAAGGAAGCTGTTCGGGATCAAAGATTGAAGCTTGGAGTTGCAAAATGATTTGGTTGTCATTACTCGGTTTATTGTTTTGCAAACACCTTTATTTTTCTAGTTTATTGAACATCATGTTGATGACTTTTGAGACTTGGTTTCTATTTTTCACCATGATTGTTGGCTAGATCTTGATACTACTTAGGTTATGGATGAATCATTGTTGACTACTGTTATTTTTCTCGGTTTTATGGTTTTTATACATGGATTAACACTTTTGTAAAGAACTTATCAATGATTGATTTGTTGTGTTTGCATATTTTGATCTAATTTATGATTAATCTTTGTTCTATATGGGTCTTGTTGAATGTCTTTTAGTTATAGACGCATATTAGGTCACCTACTGTGTGTTTGTGATTAGTTTATGGTTGTTAGATGTCAACATCCATAAGAACATTGATTGAGGGTTATAAGGATCTTTATATTGTATTATACCTATCTAGAGAGTTGACAGGTGATAGATAGTCGGGTAGTATTTGGTGTTAGGTGTTTAGGTGTTAAGGCTCTGACAGGAGGTTTCCCTAAATTTCCTAGTATCTTTGTTATTCGTTGTCTTTTAGATTATTCTTAGGTTACCCCTTGCACTTTGGGGTGTATTAAGATTGTGAGACTCTAGGTACTTTAGTGTTGTTGGAGAGGCTGACAGGTAATCCAACCAACTGGTGAGTTTCACATGCCCCTTAAGGTTTTCTTTTAGGTCACACCCGAAGAATGATCAGGAATCCACTAGTTTGTCTAAGGGTGACGTATTCTAAGATCCTGGTTAAAGCATAGTTTCCATAATCGAGAGAAGTTCTAGATTCATAATTAGGATTTCTAACCTAGGTAGTGCTTTTCCCATTCTTGAATTCCTTTAAAGTAATCATTTCGACATTTAGTAATTCTAGTTTTTCTTAGTTTAGTTTTCTTTAGTTTTATTTAAAGCAATGAAACCTTTTCAAAACCAATCAAATCTTTTAAACCTCGTCTAGTTCTTAGTCGGCGTTTATTTTAGTTATTATAGTGTCTCTATATTTCAATATACGGACTTTAGTTAGGCTTTACTACATTCGATAAGTACACTTGCATATCTTTGTGGTCTACTTTAGGATTTTCCATAGTATTACCAGAGTGTCGAGATTAGTTGTTGTCTAGTTTTTAATAGACAGTATTTAGCACATCAAGTTTTTGGCACAATTGTCGGGGACACTTGGCAAAAGCAATATTAGCTTCAATTAGGACAATCGAGTTATTGTCTGTTTGCTTTTTATTTGTATTTAGTTTATTTAGGGTGTATTTTCTTTCTTTCCCTTATTTTCTTTTTGTGTATCTTAGTGAGTCTTGTCAATTCTGTCTTGAGTCATTCTTCTCATTTCCAACTGTCCAGATGGGTGATGCTAATCCACCTCCAAGGTGCACTATTCATCTGCAAGCAAGTGATGGAGTTACTAGGGCGAGATCTACTATCACTCGCCTTGCTATGCCTACTAATAAGTGGCAAATCAATTTGATATGTTGATTATAATCACTAAGGGGTTGTTTGACAACTTCTGAATGGGTAAGTGCTGAACCAGTAAGAGGTCTGAACAATTAAGTATTGAACTAATAAGAGGTCTGAACCACTAAGAGTTAGTATAATGCGTAACCATTCAGAGGCAAATGTATAACCAATTTAGATAAGACATCTTAACCATTCAGACTTAATATAATGCTTAACCATTCAGAGGCAAATATCTGAATCATTCAAACATCTGCTCGTGAAACAAACACTCTAAACCATTAAAGTGTTGAACCAGTAAGAGGTCTGAATCATTAAGAGCCTCATTAAGAGCTAAACAAACAGCCCTTAACTCTACTCAGTTCCATAGACTTGAGGATGAGGATGCCCCAGGGCCTTTGTCCCGATTTGTTTGATTCTGCAACACTTTCCGCCTCGCTAGTGTTACTAAGGACACAATCTACTTGTGTATGTTCCCATTTTCACTCTCTGGTTGTGTTTCCACTTGGTTAGAGACCTCCCAGAAGATTCCATCACCACTCGGGTAGATCTGTAGGCCAAGTTCATAAAGAAGTATTATCCGCCTTCCAAGGCTGCTAGTCTGAGGGACTAGATCCACTCCTTCGCACGGACCTTGACGAGCCTAATTATATGGCTTGGGATCGCTTCAAAACTCTACTGAGTAAATGCTCCCAACATGGTCTTTCTGATTGGGCACTTTTGAAAAGTTATATAATGGTCTGACCTTTGAGAAACAACAAATGTTCAACACTGTTGCAGGAGGACACATTATAGAGATAAAGACGGTGAGTGAGTGTGAGGAAATGTTCAAGGGCTTTACTTTAACTAAGCAACAACAACCTTCTACTAGGAATTCCATTCCAGTTACTAGGACCACAACCTCATATGCTAGAGGTGTTTATCAGGTCACTCCTGATACTAGTGTGGCCGCTACACTCGAGGCTATGGCTAAGGAGATACGAGATCTGAAGATGATTGCTCAAAAGTGTACGATTTGTAAGGAGGGCATGATACCATAAATTGCCCTTAGATCAACAGGAACATGTGGATTTTGTAGGATATTGTTTGATCTGAGAGTGTGTGTTTTTCTTAGACAACAATTTGAAAAATTGTAAATTCAATCAAACACTAATAAACAAACACATCAATCTAAATGTCACACCCCAACCGATGGCGGAAACATCAGGGCGGGACAAAATAGATTGCTAGAGACTTCATAACGCTAATTGTGACAATATTTAATGATCAATATTTAATATCATACTAAGAACAAAGTACAGTTTTTTGGAAGCAAAGGTACAATTGAACAAGGAAAATAAAATACAAGTACTAAAATTAAAAGTGGGTTTCTTGTTAATCCTACTAGATTTCATTCATATTATCATCTTCAATTTCCTGCAATGCGTATTAAAGTATTGGTCAATACATAAAGTATTGGTGGATACAAGTTTATTTACTAGCATAATTATAAAAATGGTTAAGCGAATCCGCATGGAATAAACGTTGTCTAGTCATATCATAACAATACTAGCACACAATCCTACTTGTCAACCCAAAGTTTCCCGCTAGCGTAATCTTGTCATAGCAACGACAAGACTATTTTGTTTACTTAACATGACCTCAAGAATACGGGCAGTGTGTTAATCTTGTAGCGCTATACATGTTAAGGGATGTTTGATCGAAGTTAATGACAAAGTATATCACAAATAAGTTTCTAGCATGTATGAATTCTTAGCATAAGATATTAAGCATGTATGTCAGATTGTTTGTTTGTGTTTCAAGCATAAAGTATGTGATTGTGCGAGTTTAATAGAATATACGTATTGCACCCAAAAGTGTTAAAAGTAAAAAGGGAGTCATGTATACTCAGAGTTTTGCAATCTTTCCAATTAAACTGAGAATTGATGAGTTGTTGCGATGCGAACACCAAAGTTACCTTATAGGGGAAATGGAGGTGTGTGAGTAATTGGAGTTGTAGGAAGTATGGATTTAAATTTAAGTACAAAAGTATATGTATGCAAAATTTATATCTCGTCTATACACTCGTTTAGACACTAAGTTTTAATGTATTTTCATGGGTCCTAACATGCCCATTAGAATCACCAACGAGGAATAAAGAACAAAGATAACATAGCCTAGTTCATAACACTTAACTATAAACCGGTTAGTATTATGGATTCGGCTAAATATATATATCTATATATTAAATATTATAATTTATATAATTATGTCCACCATGTATTATCATAGAAATCACGTAGGTCAAGCATGGATGTAGGATGATAAACATCCATTAAACCTCATTGTATGAATTCACCAAAGCATAAAGTTATCAACATAGTTGATAACCCGGTTGGTCATGAATGAAAAGAAAATACAACTAATCTAATAAAACACTAAGTAGCCAAATAAGAACAACCTAGGCGTGTCATACCCAACATGGCAAATGTTGGAGGCGAGGCGGTGTTAACTTACTTTAGGACTAGGAAACTACTTAGTTGAACATGGTAAAACATCAAGTGAGGTGGTGGAACAAGTTTGTAAAGCCAAGGCTTCCATGGTTCACACATTTACCAAAGCACAAGTCTTGCCATATGAACTATGGTGAACTTGGATGGTCTTAACACTTGTAGGTTGTCTAAACCTTGTCAAAACAGAAAGCTAAGAGGGTGCTTACACCTCTAAACTCATAAGAATCAACCTTAAGCAAGTCCCACAACAATAGGTGGGTTTAGGAACAAGTTAGGCACAAGATTCATGTAAAAAGTATAAGTTTTATAGAAGTTGTAACATAAACTTCCAAAAAAGAAAGTTTGGACCTCAAAATGGTGATATTCCAACTTAGTTTACCATGGTAAACTTGTGGAAACACTCTTATAGGCGTTCCAAGCTTTGAAGTGGAAGAAAAAGTGAAGAAAAGACGAAGAGAGGTGAATTTGGACCCACTTTAGGACTTAGAATATTCAGCCCTTTTCTTGTGTTTGCAACTGAATCGAGAGTATTTTGAGGGTGTAGAGGAGTTGGAAAAGTGAAATGGGGTGTGGGAGGCTTGCTTTTATAATGAAGAAATAGGGTTTTGTGGTTAGGGAGATTTGAAGGTGATTGGGGAAGGAGAAAGGTGACCAATGCATGAGCTGAAAACAACTCGCTGCGGATCAGGCCCCTTGGAGTCACGCGACGGAAAAAAGGGAAGGGGGTCTTGTGACATGGCACCCATTTGGTCCGTTCGAGTTTGATTTGTTATATTTTGGCCCCTGAACTTTGGTTCCCTTATAACCTTATGTTAAAACGTGGTATTTACATGTTCCAAGCATGGAATGCGTATGTAAGTATAATTCGAGTATCGTGAATGTATGTATGAGTATTTGCACATATAACAAGTGTCGGCTTGCAAGTAAACACGTATTTAAACATTGATTGTATGTATAACATGTATGTATAAAGTATGAATTTTATTATGATCGAAATCTCAGAATACAAAGTTGAAAATGATATACGACTATAATAAAATTACAAGTTTCCAGAAATAGAGACACGAGTACACTTTCTAAAGAAGGAAAGTACAAAAATGCGGAGCGTTACACTAAACGTAACTGGATTTAGGAATGATTGTAAAATGATTTCATGTGCCACACTTCTTTATCAAACAGTAATAAACCAACAACTCATCTTTCTAAAGTCAAGATCTTTTCTCATGTGCCATACTTCTTTATCCAAATGAAATCTTCACAATGTGAGGGCGTGTGGGCCTTCACATAACCGTCCATAAGGGGTATGGTTTGGATTTTGATTTGTTTAATGTCTTAGACATGTGATGAAATGGATTGTAAGATATATTGGTTGTTTATGGAAATTAGAGGTTTAGTATATCATTCCAGCATTAGGATATTAACTAGGATCACTAGTTTGCTAGAAGATGTTTAGTTGATGATTTGATGTTAATCGGACACTTAGTTATGTTTATAGATTGATTAATGATCACTTATGTAATGGTATTTGATAAATAACGTTTAGATTCCCTTAGGATATATAATACCCTAGTTAAGACTTTTGATAATAACATTATCTTGTGATCATGTGTTCTTTCCATTAATAATGTAATTGTAGCCGGTTGTTTGGCAATTGTAAGTTTCATGGCTCGGATTCAGACAATTATATACGTATGCAATTTTTTTGGAAAATTAGAAGATGTATATTTGTTCCCAATGAGGGTTTTGTTCATATATTCCATTGGACATGACTTAATGACTATTGTATGACGTTTCAGGTGTACCTGATGCGTCATGACATGATTAGTGTAACCAAATCATTTACCAACGGTCTCTAAAATTGTTTTCATCGTATCGCGATACGGCAAATACGAACATGTAATATGCAAAATGTAATGCACTTCCTGGATATTGCTAGACTTATGGGACTTAATAATATAACTTTAGCCTACTTGCACGTAATTGTATAGTTAATTAGTGATTATGTTGTACGGAATTACCTAATTTTTCCATTTGTCACATGAACATCGCTGCGATGGTTTACGAGAGTGCTCGCAACGTTTTATAGAATGTCCACCATGTGTGTTGAGATCTGATCGGAGAAAAGGAGAACATGAAAAACGTAGCCATGAATGGCGGCTCTTCGAGCATCAGAGGAGATTGAAAGGGTGTGTTGCTTTGTGTTAAGATAAAGTTGGGTTGAGTGAAGAAGACGAGCGATGGTAATTTGTTAGTGGTGGACCAAAATACCCTTCCCCTGTTTTCTTTAATTTGCCACGTGTAAGGCTGTATACCTTCTTAGATTTCCTATAAGGATCAAACTTCTTATTTGATCCTTGCCCTACATATAATAATGTATATAATTATTATTATTTTTATTATTGTGTATTATATTTTAAGTAAGTAAACACATTTTTATTGGAATGCCAAAAATTAGATTTGCTATTCGTATTAGTAATTGTTATATGTGTCGAATAAATGATTAGTTACTATATTGCGAGAATACACTGAACAAAATGAATCACCCATTTTTTAAATTCTAAAAAGTAAAGGAAATTGTTACGAATGTAAGATTTATTGTTTCTTACACTAGAATTTAAAATAGATGAAGAAAAATTTTAGTTTTTATATAACCTACACATATGTAGGTTATGTATAGGTTAGATTACCTACATGTATGTAGACTATGAGTAGGTAAAAATAAATGGTTTTTTATGTATATGTAATACACATATGAATGTAAGAAACATAAAATTTAAAAAACATGAACCTTAAATCTCAAAATTTTATGATTTAAAGTTGCTCTTTTTGTTTAGTAATGATACTCATCTTTTATTATATATATATATATATATATATATATAATATATATATATCACGAATAAATTATTTTCATAATTAATAATGAATATTTTATGTCACAAATGGTTAAAAATTAATAATAATAAATATGATTAAGTTATTTTTTCCTACGTATTGAATAAACATATATATTATACGAGTTAAATAAAATATAATGTAATAATAATAATTTAACATGTAATAATTACAGTAATTAAATTAAATTTATATTAAATTTCTAAAAATAAACTTCAAGTATTATTTGAAATTACATAGATACATGTTAATAAGATTCATGTTATCACATGACATATTCATGACGTCTATGCTATTGTAAAACTAAGCAGAAATATAAAAAAATAACCACATAGATGGTTTTATGAGTTATTATATGTATCATAATAGAACATAAACTACTATATGTAATAGATCATTTATAATGACCATTTATGGTCAAAAACAACTGTTATTGTGTGACATTTGTCAAAATATTTCTTTGATTAATATTTACAAAAATTTAAAAATTCAATAGGAGACAAAGACTGCATTTGTTGCATTACATTTATTCAAACCTCATACTTAGACATTTTTTGTAATAATTATGGATACTAAATAATAATATCTTTTTTTCTTTCAAAAGCGTAATCCTCCCGCCATTTCATACTAAAAGCCTAGAGAATATTAGTTCCGAAATATACACAGTTTTTTAATTCTGAAAAAATAAACAATATTTTGAGGGGTGGTGATTGATGCTAAACTTCTATTATTTCAAAATATTATAAAATAAAATTAAAAAAACATTTATTTACCTTCCATTAAAGATTTCAAGTCATTTAATAAATCAAATGTTACGCTAATGATGAAATATTAAACTTTATTATCGTAAATTTCAAGCAGTTTTTCTAATATAAAAAAGATTAAAAATGATTCTGAAAAATTAAAAACAAAATTGTTGAAATACATAGTTTAAAATATGATTTTTACTAAATGGAGAATGGACACCAAAAAATTATATTCATAGATATAGATGAGTTGCATGGTTAATGATTTGTGTGTTAACGGTCTCTTTGCTTAGATTTTAACGGAAGGCTTAGAGCATATACATACCATACAGTGTATATTTGTAAGTGGGTTTTGTATATTATAAAAATTAAAGGTGATTATGAATGGTTGTGAGTGGATAAAATAGAAAATATTATTATTTATCTGTATGTTAAGGGAGCACTATTCACCCGAATAAATTTTTTAATATTTTTTTAAAGTGGTTGTAATAGATAAGAGAGAAAAGATAATAACAAAGGTATAAAAAAGTATTACTTATCTGTACCCATTTTTCTTATTTTTCGATAACAATACTTTCAGTACTTGTACTGGTTCGAGTGCCATACTAATCCCTAAATTACAAAGGTAAATGGGTAAAATTTGTCCCACATATATGACTCAACAAACCATTGAGTGATCTATAAGTAGGAACCAATGTGTTGGGTAATCTTTTTTAATTTTGTTGTACTATAACTCCTATGCACATGCAACATGGTGCAAAACTTGGTTGGAATGGCAAAAAAAACTCCACTCGGCTTGTGTATTCAGATTTCGATGGTCTCTGAACAGCTAACCACAAAGTCCTGCTAACTTATTGTACTTATGTTGATCCGATAACTTTGTTGCTAAGTTCGTTGATTGGTTTCAGCTGGTTTCATGCACTCGTTACTAAGTGTTGACTCTGCCATTATTTGATAATTCTTAATGTTACATTTAATTTGGTTATATACGTTTTCGACCCCTACGGTCGGAAATTTCAAGCTTCGCCACTGGTAATGTAAGAGTACGAAAGTATTTTTTTTTGTTGGCAATCAGTTCCAAGAACACAAACACAAGATTTGATATCAACCAAGATCGACTCTTTCTTTTATTATGAAACTTTGACTTTACAAAATACATGAATGCTAACCATCTGTTTATGATAAATAACTTCCTAAACCTACTTAAACTCATAGTCCTATCTTCTAGACATTAAAATAAATAGATAAACATTTAAACTAATCATAATCCTACCAGATAAATCAAACAATTTAATTAAAAAGTTAAATCAATCTTTCACTTTAACCTCTACGACTTTCATTCAGCTTCGTTTTAGAATTAAAACCTTCATTTTTAAAGAAATGATATCGAGAAGAAAGTCTCTGTCAAAGTAACATAAACTAAAAAACTATTCATGCAATAAAACACTTATAATGACTCTCTAAGGTCAAAAACTATTGTTATTGTGTCAAATTAATAAAAAAAAATTAATTAATGTTTATGATGATGTATAAAAAAAACTCACATAGGAGACAGAGACTACTTTTGTGTATTCAAACATTATACTCAACATTTTTACAGCCAATCACAACACATGAAATAATTATGATCACAAAATAATAATCTTTTTTTTCATAAAGCATATTCCTTCTGTCTTTTTATATTAGAAACCCGGAAGAATAAATATTATGAAATACCTTAAATATAAATTTATGAAAAAATAATCCAATATCTGTTGGGTGGTATCCAAACTTAAGGAATGGTAAACAAACCTGAACACGAATCTAACGAGTAAACCTCGAATATTTGGAATTCGGAATAGGTATCATGTATGGAATACGGTATGTGATTAGTTTTAAAAAGTTCACGAGTATGACACCGATATGGTATTAGGCGATAGCAGGCCCAATTACCCGAAACATGTATACCCATTTACCCGAATCATACATATAAGTGTGTGTATCTATATATATATTTCATTTTTATTTTCGATTATCTTTGGATAATATACTTGTCTATTAATTCAGTAGGTTGGGTATAAAATACGATTATACCATTGATTATGGATAGGATTTACAATCAAGTTTAAAGATTTGAAGTACTAATACTTGTCCTCTTAGGCTACTCGGTGTGGGAGAAAGGTAGTTCTCAGAGGATGCTCCGTCATGTAGGATGGGTGTGAGAATGGGGCAAAGAGGATGTAACTAAGGAAATGAAGGATTGGCCTAATATATATGTGTGTGTGTGTGTTGTATGTATAGGTGTGTGTGAGAAGAAGGAGGGCCGTCCTCAGCGTCTTGAGGAGGACGTTGAAGACGTTGCCTGGCCGGTGGAAGTGGTGTTTGGAGCATCGCCGGGGCCTGGACGTGATGCCCTTACAATCTCTAGCTGTACTGATAATTTATTTAAAGTATTATACAACTAAAATAATAATAAAATAAAAAAAGAATTAGCAACCTTCCATTTAAGTCCTTTTTTAAATCATAGGTTACGTCAACGAATAATTTTTAAAATCTATTATCCTAATTTTTCAAGCAATTTTCTAAATATTATAAAGATTAAACATGACTTGGAAGATTAAAATAAAAAAAAACATCAAAGGAAATAGTTGAAAATAAGAGTTTGAACACAATAATTATATTCATACACGAGTGCCAATTAGTAATTACTAAATTGTGTCTTTGTGTTCTTTATATGATTTTAACATAAGATATTTTACGATAAAGTTAAGATTAATGAGAAATTGATACTCAAACTTAATGAGTTTGGTACAGGGCTCAAAAAAGTAAATGAGTAAAATATGTCCTACATAGCTGTGTGAACAATTAGTTAGGTTTTTTATAAGTAACTAGTCATTATGTTTGGTAAGCTTCTTCATGTTTTACTCCAAATCTTACGCATGCAACTACAATTTGGTTTCACGGTCTAAAAACTGTGAACTTGTGCAGACTCGTGACATGTTGACATGGATAACAAACGAAATCCCTCAATCATCACGTCAGGGTCCTGAACAAATTAAGGGTAAAAATATTCTACAAAGTCTTCTAAAAATAAGAAGTATACAAAGAATAATAGATCGTAAAATAATACCTTATCAAACACAAAGTCCCTGCCAACTTTTTACCGCATCTTGGTTTATTCCATTTTAACAAGTAAAAAATTGTTGATGATATTAGTTTAATATATTTTGTATTTATTTAAAATGCATTTTCTAGTTTGTTATAATTTATTTTTCAAAATGATATTATATTATATTTATCAGAAACAATATAGCCTCTCTAATTATTTTATAATATAAATAAATTTAGTTTCCCGTAATTATAGTGATGTAGCAACGATTGAACCAATTTGTATTATGAAAATAATTTTTGTATTTAACCAATTTGCATTATGAAATTAATATATGTATTTATCCAAATTGCATTATGAAAATAATTCATGTTATTCCCACTAATGAAATGTTTTTGGAATTAATTTATGTATTTATCCAATTTGTATTATGAAAATAATTCATGATGAGAAAATAAATTGTTATAATATTTAGTGGCCTGACGTTACCTGCTTTTGCTAATTTTAGATTAAAGGATCGTTTTCTTTGTCATCGTGAACAAACTGTGGACATTTAATAGTCAAATCCTTCCAAAAGAAAATTTTAATAGTCAAATATGTATATATACGTATGTTGTGTTAATACGATGACTATAAGTGGACAAGTATGTGCAGAGTTTGGAGGTGCATAAATGCATGAGCACGTGCAGATTTTGGTTGTGGAAGAATGTGATGTGTCAAATATTTCAAGATCACATATACTGAAACTGTGCTTAACCATTCGGGTTTCTTAGACTACTCTTGCATCTCACTTGAGTGTCTCAAAGATTATGGAAATCCGTGCAAGGGAAGTGCTTGCACTTTCCGCGTACACTGGTATTATTTGGTCGGGAATTCTGGCAACTCCCACCATGAATCAATTTCAGGATGAAATTATCAAATCATATCAGTAAGTGAGATAGGATATCTGGCCAAGATCTACTAAGGGTGTTGCCTGATGCCTGTGAGGATGACAATGTCGCACTTAGTTAAGAGTTCTAAAGGCTCAAGGTGAGGGCCATATACCTTCAGGAATGCTCACGTGTAGGCCATTTAAGCCTTGCTTGCCCTTGATCCTCTCTTGAATTTGGTCCTTACGGGATTTCGAAGTAGTACTAAGCTACACATATTAGGCTAGACGTAGCTAAATGTAATAAGAAGACTTACAAATGTATTAAAAATTGTTATCGAAAAAGATGATTAAAAATGTAAAATTACCAAAACATTTAGAGTAAATGTGTGTAAATCACTTAAATGTCATTTTCCTAGCATTTTTCATGTGTACTTTAGGAGACCTTAGGCATGTGTTATTGTTGTTTTGTGTTCATTAATATAACATACATACAAACGCATACTCGATGGATTGTGCATTGTTACAAACCTGAGTAGGGTCGGATCACACTACAAGTTGAAAGCAAAATTAATAGGGATATGAAAACCAAGAACCAAACTATACACATTTAGTGTGATATCTATTCATTCACGTGAACCCCATATTCATACTCGGCGAAGTTGGTTCAAGCATAGATAAAAATAATCAGACGCTTTAGACCCACATAAATAAGGGTCTCAACATTTTTTGTAAGGCTTTGCATTTGTAAGAGAAAAAATGAGGGAAACGTCATAATCCAAAAATTGGGATGTTGATGGTGTCAATAAACATTGACCTAGAACATAACTTCAAAGAGAACAACAAATACCTAAACCAAATGTTATTTATAATCCTAAAACAAGATCTCAATCTTCACTGATAACTATTACAATCAACAATTATCACCCAACGGTCACAAGATTATCAATGTGATAATCTTATCACGAATTACAGATTTACTTACAACCTAATACACAGATTCAAGATAAATCTGTGTAACTATCTATGAAAACCCTAACCGCCTTTGAGAGTGAATAATAGACAACTTGTTGACTAAATGAATGTCTCGAATACAGATCTCTCCTTTTGTATGCGGATATTCATATGAATAGTAATATGTATGCGATTGAATAATATTTTCAATTATGGGCGAAGGCCTTTAGCCGACCATTTTATTAGATGGATTATAATCACCATTGATTTCTAATTACTTGTATACATTAAAAGGTCAAGATTGTTGTATATCTTACCAATGGTTTCTCATGTAATTTCTCAATTCCTTGTATATTGTTTGTTGTATAGTTTTTGATAGTTATCAATGAATTTCATTCAACCAATATTGTTATGTGCCATTATATGGTATCAGAGCTCCTTTTGACTCTCACGAGAATAATCCAAACCAAAATTGTTGCATCACTTTTCATGCCCATCACTCCATCCATGGCCAATAAAACAAACTCAGCCCTTGCTTTTTATCTCGATCATATTACAGCAACTTCTCACTTTCCAATAAACTAACCGAATCAAATTTTCAACTATCAAGAAAACAAATACACTAGACCCTTATAGGCCTTGATCTTGCTAAATATATTGATGGATCCCAACCCCAACCACAACCACCGCAATTTCTTGATGCAAACAAATCTAAACCGAATTTTCCTATGTGGTACTGTCAAGATCAAATGCTTATCAGTCTCGTTCTTGAGAGTTGTTCAAACACCATCCAACCCATAATATCTTTAGCTACTGTTGCTTGTAAAGCCTAGGAACGCCTCACCACTAGCTACGCAAGCGTCTCTCGGTCTTGTATAATCTCCCGAGATCGAAGCTTATAAAGTATCCATGGGAAAAGTTTGGTAGCCAAATGCTGCACGATATGCGAGCCATAGCTGTTGAACTCGTTCTTACTCAAAGCCAATTTAATTTCAAAATAGATGAAAAAACATTACATTTAAACGATTTTCTTATATTTTAAGAGTATCTTATAACGAAAGAATGAATTATTTATATTCAATTTGCATTTGTTTGTCTTCTGAATGAAACCTTAAATCTGAAAAGTGTGAGATGAAGATACATATATAATTCACTTATTTCAATATAAAAACCTTTAAAATATAATAAAATTGTTGAAATATAATGTTTATTCACATATCTTGAAAATCAAGAAAACAAATATGAAAAAAGTTCTTGTAGTTCTACAACCTACACATGTTCATAACATTAGCTACACATAATCTAACACATATATAGAAAAAAAAATGTTAAAAAACATATGAAAAATTAATTCAATACATTTTCAATGTATATAACATGCACATGTGTTTGTAAAAAATAAAGACCTTTAAAAATATACGAACAACTAATAAAAAATAATGATAGATACTTCTTCTCGTACTAAAACCCTCTTTGGGAACTAACCTCATAATATATATATATATATATATATAATACACACATACATATGTATATACATATATACACACATACATATATATATATGTGTGTGTATATGTGTATATAAACACGTGCGCGCACACAAACATACACAATAGGTTAGAAACCCTATATTACATGGGTGGAATATAGAAAATATTTTATAGTTAGTAATGAAGATTTAGGAGTTTTAAAATGATATTCTGAGATAATATATGATTGAAATTACATTTTAGTATACATGTTTTTATTACTATATTATTAATTAACTTTTCTTTTTAAAAAAATTAAGATATAGAATATGAAAGGCTGAAATAAGTGAAACTGGAAAAACAATACTGGTGTTGTTGATATTGCTCAGCCCGGTGACTAAGAAATGGGTTTGCGCTTGAATTAAATGATATGTTTTTCAAAAGACAATGACTTTATGAATCGTGGGGTTTTCAAAAGCTGAAATAAAAGACTTCTGGCGTTGGACAATTTTAACCTTAATTAGTAAGTTCTTATATAAATGTGACACGAGATCTAATTAGTTATTTATGCATAGATACATAAAAATTCATATGAATACATAATTTAATCAACATGAAAATTATAGGATCACTAATCAAGAACAATCAATGCTTGAGATGTTAGGAGAGTCACACATGTATATAAGAATTTAAAGGGTGGGATGGTAAAATGAGAAAAGCCCCCAATTCTATTTTTAGGACCAAAGTTGTATTAAAAAGGAAAATCGAACTAGCTAGAAGCTAAACAAAATGTAATCCTGAATCACAGACCTAATAGAATCCAACTCCACAACAATTGAACCAACTCCATATCGCAAGGGAAAAACAACAAAGCTTAAAGATAAACACCCATGAAACAAAATAGCTCCAAGGAACCTGGAATTGAACAGAAAGTCCTCCCATAAGACGAACAAAAAGCCCCCAATTCTTTACTCTTATATACTTTCATGGTTTTTTTTAAAGAAAAAATAGCTTTTATATGGTTTCTTATTTTTTATAAAAAAAAATATACTGTAAAATTGAAAATTTAGTTATCTTTAGTTTGAGTATAGTGTTGTTATATAAATCTTGTTAACCAAATTATCTTATTAAAAAGATAGATATATTATGTGATAACCTGTGTACGCATAATTATAAATATAAATTATATATTTATTTATATGTTTTACATAATTTGTAAGCATAGGTTGTGTTATAAACGTATGTTACGTAACTTCGTATGGACACATATCCTTTCCTCATGACACGTATCGCACTATGATAGTTTCGTACATGTTAAAATGACATTATGCAAAGACCACTCTTGCAGTGGCGGAGTTTCTTGGTGGCCCAGAAGTGTCTAGGCCTCCATTGATTTTTCGTCCATAGTGTTAATTTTACTGAAAGTTTTCAAACTTTTTTGTAATGTAAAATATTTGAATTTTAAGAGTCCGACCTCACTGGTTTTTTGTTCAAGCTTCGTCACTGATCCGTGTATATTATGCATAATAAAGTAATATAAAATTAAATATATTTTCATATGATTACTTTTATTTAATTATCAAGTGCTGCTAAAAAACTAAAAATTTATCATATGATAACTTTGTTAAGAGTGTGCATCGTCATATTAATTAATTATTGTGTAAAAAGATAAATAAAGGAGACAGGTTTGCTTTCTCTGTCTCTTTTTGCACAACTTAACACATATTAAACTAAAATAATTATTAAAGGGTTTACCCGGTTTTTGACTTGTATAGCATTCGTTGAACACTTAAAAATTATAGTCATAATTAAACGGCCGAGGGGTAAATCACGGCATCTACATGTGTAAAATAGTGTCTAAAGTGTAGGATTCAAGGATTCATGTCGTGTGATAGACAATATAATTGTAGCATTATGAGTAGATTATATTGATGCTTAACAAATATTAAACTAATATAACTAGTGGTGTTTGTTGTTTTAGTTCTAACTTAAATTTGTTGATTTGATGGATTATTTGTATAAATTTCATAAATACTTTTTAACACAAAATATTTACATATATCATGCTAATACAATTAGAGGTGGCAATAACAAAAACCTCAACAACAATAACAATGGCAATAATGGAAATGGTGGTAGAGGCCAAGCTTTTATTATTGGTTCAGGTTAAGCTAGGAATGATTCCAACGTTGTGACGGGTAAGTTTCTTCTAAACGACTGTTTTGTTTCTGTAATTTTTTATTCCGGAGCAGGTGGTAGTTATGTGTCCTTGAGCTTTAGTAAACTACTTAAGCCAACTCCAACTCTTCTTGAACATAAGCATACTGTAGAACTAGCCAATGGTAAACACATCGAGGCAACACATATTCACGACTGTACACTAGAATTGTCTGGCCACAAGTTTTTTATTCTTATTACTCTTGGTAGCTTTGATGTCGTAGTCGGGATGGATCGGTTATCCACAAATCACGCTGAGATACTTTGCCACGAGAAGATCGTCCGTATTCGTCTTCCTAATGGCGAAACCCTAGACATTCAGGGCAAGAAGGATGGTGTCGTGGTAGGCATCATCTTGTTCGTGAAAGCCCAGAAGTGTCTACGTAAGGGTCATACATCTATTATGACCCTTGTCTCTGGTAAACAAACTGAGGATAAGAAGATCAAAGATATCCCTATCGTTCGTGACTTTCCTAAAGTATTTCCCGAAGACTTACATGTATTCCTCATCACCGACATGTCGAATTTTAAATTGATCTAACCCTGGAGCGACACCATAACTCGATCGTAGACTAGCACCGATTAAACTGAAGGAGTTGTCTACTCAATTGCAAGAACTCTTAGATAAAGGCTTTATCCGACCTAGCTTATCACCATGGGGAGCCCTACTCCTATTCGTTAAGAAGAAAGATGGGACTTTCCGCATGTGTATCGACTATTGCGAATTGAACAAAGTGACTGTTAAGAATCGCTATCCGCTTCCTCGAATTGATGATTTGTTTGACCATTTGCAAGGCTCAAGTTACTACTAAAAAATCAATCTGAGATCGAGCTATCATCAGTTGAGAGTCCGGGACGAAGATGTATCTAAAATTGCTTTCAGAACTCGGTGCGACCATTACGAGTTCCTAGTTATGCCATTCGGGTTAACCAATGCACCCGCGGTTTTCATGGATCTCATGAACCGAGTATGCAAACCCTACCTCGACAAATTCGTCCTTGTTTTCATCGATGACATTCTGATTTACTCGAAAAGCCAGGAGGAACACGAAAAACATTTTCGTCTTATTTTGGAACCCCTAAAGAACGAACAACTATATGCTAAATTCTTGAAATGTGACTTTTGGATTTCTGAAGTCCATTTCCTTAGACATGTAGTCAATGAAGCTGGAATACATGTCGACCCAGCCAAGATTGACTCCATTAAGATTTGGTCTGCACCGAAAACTCCTACCGAAATCCGTCAATTCCTTGGTCTTGCGGATTACTATCGTAGATTCATTGAGGGATTTTCGAAGATAGCTTAACCCCTCACTACTTTAACTCAAAAGGGTACCACTTACAAGTGGGCTGATGCCCAAGAATTTGCATTTCAACTCCTGAAGGAGAAACATTGTAGCGCGCCTATCTTATCCTTACTAGAAGGCACCAATAATTTCGTTGTCTACTGCGACACATCTATTCAAGGGCTCGGTTGCGTTTTGATGCAACGCGAGAAAGTAATCGTGTACGCGTCTCGTCAACTTAAAGTTCATGAGAAGAACTACACTACCCACAATCTGGAATTAGGAGCTGCGGTCTTTACTCTCAAGATTTGAAGACATTGCTTGTACAGTACCAAATGTACGATTTACACCGATCACAAGAGTCTCCGGTACATATTCGAACAGAATGAGCAAAACATGCGACAACGTCGATGGGTTGAACTCCTAAATGATTATGATCGCGTTATTAGATACCATCCGGACAAGGCTAACGTTGTAGCTGATGCCCTTAGCCGAAAGGAAACCAAACCTAAATGACTTCGAGCTCTACAACTTACCACTCATTCGAATCTTCCAGAACAACTTCGCAATGCTCAGGTCGAAGCATTGAAGGAGGAGAATCTACTAGCTGAATCCATGTGTGGCATAAGAGAAACAACTCAAAAATAAGGTATTCGCTATTTCGTGGAGTGAATATGGGTTCCATTGTACGGATCTGTCACACCCCGACCCGCAGCGGAATAAGAGTCGGGGCATAATTGGGTTATCACCAAAGCTCATGACATTTACTAATATGTTTCATATTTAATAAAGTCAAAGTTACATTTTCAAATATCCAAACATGTTCATTCAATACAAAGAAAAATAAGCCAAACATAACAATCCCAACTCTAAATCGTTTTATTCTTCTAGTCCAAGTCCTATGTATTCCTAGCTGCTGCTAGTTCACCTGTATCATGTGTAAAAATGGGAGTTTTTGGGTCAACATAAGTTGGCGAGTGAACCTTATTAGATAAACATTTATTAATAAATTAATTGTTAGTTTATCAATGAAAATTTGTGCATAATCATAGATGAGCAAATGTAAATAATCAAGCAATGGCAAATAGCAGTCACACTATAACATACAATAACATATGACAGCATACATGAACATACCAACATCATACTGTAAATAACATAAATGAAACTGTGCGATCAAGGCTCAATCAAACGGAGCCGATCGTATTGCATGTACTGAAAATGAAAATGTCTGTGCGATCAAGGCTCAATCAAACGGAGCCGATCGTATGTGGGCACGCCAGGGTCAACCTCATAATGAAATGGGGAACATGCTCAACGCTCATAATGTAATGGGGAGCGGCGGCCTCTGAAATTGCATGTACTGAAAATAATAAACTTGCATCCAACAATAGCAACACAACAGGAAACAAACTGTATACACTAGTTCATGATATGATGTATGCACAATGGTTTAAGTATAATATATATATCAAGACACATGATACACCCCAAAACGTGATTAAAACGGGGAATTTGTAAAGATTCACTCACCTTGGGTGCGTTGGATTGGAGATGGTGATATGCGCACGAATTAGATGAGCGGAACCTAAATAATAACGAAAAAATATATTAAATGGGTGGATTTTATTAAGGATTTTAATGAAATTTTTAGATATATTTTTGTGAGTTTATGGCTATTTTCTATCTTTAAAAATGTTATTTTTAAGTATTTTTAATTGATTTTTAAATTAAATTAAATAAATAAAAATATAAAAAAATTGTTTATTTAGCGTTGACCGTTGACCGGTTCGGTCAGCGTATTAGTTTGCGCCGGGTGAGGCTCGAACCGATGACCTCCCGTACGCGTGCACACAGCTCTACCAACTGAGCTACGTGTCTAACCCGAAATAATCTTGTTTTTATTTATTCTTGTACACTTATTCAGTTAATCCGAAATTCTCTTTAATTTCAAAAACATTTTAATTCAACGGACCGGTGCAAGTGACGGGTTTCGAACGCGCGACGTATGGTTCATGTTGCACACAGTCCACCGCTGGACTGTGTGTCTAACCCGGTTATTATCTCGGTTTTTATTATACTTAACAACTAACTGAGTTAACCCGGTTTAGTTTTTGATCAAAAAGGCATTTTATTACACAAGGTGTGCGTGTAGCAGGGATCGAACTCGGGACGTGTATGGTTTTTGTTTGCACACAGTCCACCGCTGGACTGTGTGTCTAACCCGTTTATAATTCCGATTTAAATTAATCTTATGTCATCTCTGAACTCGTCTTCTTCATTACAAACACAGACATCAATCAAAACAACCGATACGCGATTAATTTAGTTAATGAACATGATGTCCAGTTTGAATGCATTGAATCGAAAAGTTTGGGGAAAGAAGATACCGAACAGATCGTCTTCTTCAGAGAATCCGGCGAAGCTCGTCGGCTCTGTTTTTGGAACCTTCGGCTGTGAGAATCAATTAACAGGTTTAAGGGATTAGATGTGAAATTGAACTAATGAGTATTGATTATCAGCACGTTGGAATGAGCATACCGGTAATCAACGAGTTTCCGACAATTCCAGAAGTTTTCCGGCGAAAACAGAAAGTCCAGCAATGTCGTCTGTGGTTGATTATGAGCGATGGGTTAATGTTAGTAAGGTTCTAACAATTGATTGAAACAGTAAAGTAGAAGTATTTTACCGGTTTGAGTTGAATACGGTTTTCCGGCGACTTTTGCAGAAAATTCCGGCGAGCTGATTTAGGCGTTCTGATGGTCTGAAAATGCGACGAAAATGAAATGGAGTATTGGTATGATATCTCTGAGTCGCGAGAGTGGTCTGAAGTTGAAGAATTCTGGACTTGGTGATTTTTCGGTTTTAAAAACCGATAATGATGAGGTTTTAAGTTTAATCAATTCCGATTTGATTAGAAACCGTCGGTGCATCGGTTATAAACTGAATGTGTGAATAAACAACGAATTGACGATTGGTTTGCCGATTACCGTTTCTCAGATAGCGCAATCGGTTTTAACTGGGTTTGTGTATAAATTTCGTTTGTGTTTCTAGAGTTAGCAGAAAACACAGTGTGGCGGAGTGGTCTTGTGAGTGAGTGTTAAGTTGCTGAAATGTGTCTTGGCTGACCCGGGTTCGAGTCCCGGCAGCATCAAAATTTTTTTATTTATTTTATTTTAACTTTTTATCAAATGTAATTTTTGTAGTTTAGTTTATTTATTAATTATGTATTGTTTTAATCAAAATAATCATAAATATTCGACGTAACTTTTATAACTTGATGTTCGATTACAAAACGGAGCGGGTTTTGAAAACCCGATTTTTACAAATGTTACAGGAAACTTGTGAGATCTTGTGATAGACGAAGCACACAAGTCTCGATACTCGATTCACCCTGGTTCTGACAAAATGTATCACGACATAAGGCACTATATTGGTGGCCTAACATGAAAGCAAACATAGCCAAGTATATGAGAAAGTACTTGACTTGCGCTAGGGTCAAATTGAATATCAAAAGCCATCTAGCTTGCTTCAGCAAACAGAACTACCAATATAGAAATGGGAACAAATTTCTATGGATTTTATCACTGGTTTACCCAAAACCTAAAGCGGGAATGACATCATCTGGGTGATTATGAGTCACCTAACTAAATCTGCTCATTTTGTCGCAACCAAAGAAACATACAAACATGACAAACTTGCCAGCATCTGCATGAAAGAAATAGTCACTCGGCACGGAGTGCCAATTTCAATCATCTCCGATCGTGATTCTCATTTTACATCTCATCTTTGGCAATTGATGCAAAAATCATTAAGCTCATGCTTGGATATGAGTACAGCCTACCATCCTTAAATGAAACCGATGGTCAAAATGAACGTACCATCTAAACACTTGGAGACATGCTTCGAGCATGTGTAATAGATTTTGGTAACGGTTGGGAGAGCCACCTACCCTTGGTGGAATTCTCATACAATAATAGTTACCACTCCAGTATTCAGGCCACACCGTTCGAAGCATTGTACGGATGGAAATGTCGGTCACCTCTCTGTTGGGCTGAAGTCGGATACAGTCAAATTACCGGTCCTGAACTTGTACTTGAAACTTCTGAGAAAAATGTTCAAATAAGAAACCATATGGCAGCAACGCGGAATCGCTAGAAAAGTTATGCTGACAAACGCAGAAAACCACTGGAATTCCATATTTAAAAATTTTGGTATTAAAAAAAGAGGTATTGGGTATAAGGAATAACCGGGTTCCGAGTATCTTTAGGAATAAAGAAGGTCCGCTTTTGTTTACGGGCATTAGGTTCAAAATGTGTACTCTACCCATACCCTACGGGTAGGATCAGGTTTAGTTACGGGTATAAAATTGTTGGGTACAAAAATAACGGGGTACGGGTTTTTATGCACCTATTAACGAAGCTTCCTTAGGAACAAGGGGCACCCCCAACCCCTCTGTTTTTTGCCTCATAATATTTATTATACCAAAATTTTCCAAAAAATAATTGTAATGTAAAATATTAGATTTTGAGAGCCTGGCCCCTTTGATTTTAAGTTCAACATCCGGCAATGTAATATAGCATCCGGCCTCTCATTCCAGCATGTATTTTACATTTCATCCGATGGAAGCTCACAACTTTAGTTCCATGTTTATATTTATGGGAAATATCATAAAAACCAACAAACTTTCTCATTTTTCTCATAAAAGTCCCACAACAATTTTTTGCATATGAAAAACCAACACACTTTTTGTTTTGTCTCACAAAAGTGTAACGCTTCGCATTTTCTTGTACTTTCCATATTTAGAAAGTTTTATTCACATTTCTACTTTTAGAAACTTGTATTCTTATTTCATTTTAATCCTTATAATCTCGAGACTTTGAACATAATGGAAATTGTATTTTTATATCAACCTTGTTTAATTATACAAGTATAATACATAATCAATCGCGAAATACATGTTTTAAATTAAAACTGAGGCATACATCGAGATTATATTCTCTCGGAATCACATTCATACGTGTTTCATACTTATAACATGCTTGCATACAACTTTATAGCATAAAATAATCAACAATACAAGTGCAATGACTAAAAATGAAAATCCACCTCATTAACTACCAACCACATTCATTGACTCCCAAACCCTAATCCCAACTTATAAATATAAGCCTCCACCACCTCCTAAAAAATTTCCACACCCTCTAATTCTCCAAATATTCTTCAAATTCTCTAAGAACACTTCAAAAGTGGACAAAAAGTTTCAAGTGCTCTAGTGAGTTTCTAACTCACTTTTCTTCATCTTTTTTCTTTTTAGCTTTCAAACTACTTGGAAAACCTCTAGGAAGGTTTTCACAAGTTTGTCATGGCAAACTAAGGTGGAAACTCACCACATTTGAGGTCCAAAGTAGTATAAAAATTCTGCTTTGATGTATCTTTTTATTTCATGTATATTTTACTTAAAACTTAGTGGAATCTTGTACCCACCATGCTCCCAACTAAGCTCATAGTTATGGTTTTATGTTGTGGTTGATTTCAGAAACAAGGTTCAAAACCTTCATAAATTCTGCCCAAAAAGTCCCAAGTGACTTTAAAAGTGTTGGAACCATCCAAGCTTTTTACCTCCAATGTTGAAAGACTTTTCTTTTGGTGAATGTGTGAACCATGGAAGCCTTGGCTCTCCAAACTTGTTCCACTACCTCACTTGTTCATACTTTTAGCTTAGATTCATACACTAAGTTTCATAAGAATTTCCATTAAAGTGAAAGGGCTACAACACGTCCCCAAACACTTTTCATATTTGGGATGCACGTATCTAGCTTGCTCTCTTAATTTTTTTTTTTAAGATTTAGTAGTTTATGTACTTTTATTTTAGTTTATATTCATGACTAACCCAAATCATCAACAAAGTCGAAAGTTTTTGTGCTTTGGTGAACCATATAATGAGATTAAATTGATGGAATTCATCCTAACTCCTTGCATGACCATTTTCATGGTTCTTTATTTTATAATTGTTTATGATATTTTTTATAATCCTAATGCAATCCGTTAAATAAAAACCGCAACACACACACCTTCATTTCCCTCTTAGGGTAACTTCGGTATTCCAACACTCAAGAACTCGTCCGACTCACTTGCATGGAAACTCTATAACCGTGAGTATACATGACGCCTTTTTCGTTTTATCACTTTTGGGTGCAATATATATGACATACTAAAACTCACACAAACACTTATACGCATATACTTTAATCATACAAGCGAATCCGACATACATGCTTTATTCGTTTATACTCTAGAAATACATACATGCTAGAAAGCCATTCTTGCACAATACTTTATCATTAGTACAAGCCTCCCTTAACATGTAAAGCGCTATAGGAGTAGTACACCGCCCGTATTCTTGTGGTCATGTTAAGTAATACAAAAACGGTCTTATCGTTGCAACGACAATATTACGCTAGTTTAATCTTTGGGTTGACAAGTAGGTGTTGCATACTAGTTTATGTTATGTTATGCTCTATTATACGTTATTATCATGTGGAGTTCGTTAAATTCTTTTTATACATATGCTAGTATCTCAAACTTGTATGCTCTCCAATATTTTTATGTTGACATGTTACTTTAATATATATTACACGAACTTGATGTTGATGCGATTGAAAAAGAAATGTAGTAGGACGGATGAGATACGCACTTAGTTAAAATTATGTTTTTTGTTGAATTTGTTATGTTCTAATTGTTGTAATTTCCTTTGAAACAATTTACTTCTTTTAGTATGAAATGAAAATCGTTACTTTAAATACTTGTCACTAATAATCGTTATGATGTCTCTTGCAATCTCATTTTTGTCTCACTCCGATGTTTCCGCCATCGGTTGGGGTGTGACAGAAAGTAGCTCAACAATTTTTTGAATATTAAAGCCCCTTTCACATGTTAAATTTTAACAAAATTATGACAAAAATAATTTAAACAACTTGGAACTGTTGGACGTGTCTATAGGTTCTTTTCAGTTTATTCGATTATTTGGTTCCTTTTATTCGGTTTGAATTTTTTTGGGTTAAACTAAATGGAATTTAAATACTTTAAAACTGAATCACAAACTGCATTCGAATTTAATTTGGTTTTCAATTTCAACGGAATACAAAGAATTCATAAAATTGGGTTTATTTGACTAAATATAAAATATAGTTTACTTAGATTACCCAGTTTATAGGCTACATATAAACTAAATTCATTTTATTTGGTTCGGGTTTAATCGTTTTTTGCTCGATTTTGTTTTTTAGCTATTTTCAGTTCTGTAGCAATGACCTATAAATTTTCAAATGTATCTTAGGTTGAATCATAACTTCATGTAGCAAGTTTTAACAAAGTTTTTGTTATAATTGTATTCAAATTTAACATATGAATGGACTTTAATATTTAAAACATTAATATCAGGGGCGGACCTAGAGTAATAAAGGGGTAACCTACGTTGCCCGTTGACGCTCCGACGGTAGTGTAAATTTTGTAAAAATTTAACTTTTTTTTAATTTCGTTACCACTTTTCATTGAAACGTTACCCCTATGCGGATTTTCTAGATCCGCCACTGATTAATATTAAGATACTTTTGTGAGACAAAACAGAAAGTATGTTTGTTTTTTATGTGAAAAAATTGTTTAAAGACTTTTATAATAAAAATGAAAAAGTGTATTATTTTTCTATGGTATTTGCGTTTGTATTTATCTTATTTTTTGACATAATAATTGAATGAATGCTTCAGAGGAGGTCACTAACC
Source organism: Scalesia atractyloides (assembly GCA_947069175.1). Lineage (NCBI taxonomy): Eukaryota > Viridiplantae > Streptophyta > Magnoliopsida > Asterales > Asteraceae > Scalesia > Scalesia atractyloides. The sequence goes on from CAMTDV010001632.1 coordinate 87,424,022, forward strand.
TATTTCATGGAGTTTTTCGAAGGACGGGGAATTTAATCGTATTGACATAGCATGTTTCAATCATTTTGTTTCTTTCTAGTTGTTTATCGGAACATCTTTTTTTATTAATTAAATTAACCCGTCCTTAAAAAAACATGGAATAGTTTAAAATGAAAACTGATAAAAAATGCTAGAATATTGTCGTGAAAAGGTTATAGTTAAAACGTTAATGAACCATAACCATTAAATATATTATATTTTATATTTTCACTTGAAATGAAAAGATTAATGTAATTAAAGGTTTGTGCTAATTAATTAAAGTTCTAGTGATTACTTTGGCAAAGCGATAGCAGCTTTGTCAACGGCATTTACGTTACCTTTAGTCTTAACCATCATTGTGTTAATCATAAACTTTGTAACTATAATATAATCTATAAAACAAATTTAATAAAATAATTGTGAAAACTTTTGAAAAGTTTGTGATTTATTCATTTTATTTTCATGACGATAGATGGCTTAAAAAATTAATAAACCAATGAGTGACACGTGTTATTAATTGAAGTTATCTATTTTTTTACCCGTCTTTGTCTCCTGTTTAATTATAAATACTTATTTTTTTATATTGAAAAATAACCAGACAATCGACCTACTTTTAATTTTATTTATTACCTCATCTATTATGTTTACTTTAACGTAAACCTTATTTATTAACCGTTCCACTTTATCCAATCGTTCTCTCACATCCCTAATTCTCCCATTCAACAGGTAGTTCTTCACATTGATTTATTTATTAGTTTACATCACATCGAATCAATTTCAGTTAGCTGACCATTTGTCAACAAAATAGTTATTTGAATGTTTTAGGTTTTTACAGTAGGTTTATTCACATTATCAATTTAAAACGTAACTCTCAAATAATATACAAAATTCGTCGTCTCTATTTGAAACGGATAAGATGCTATTTTATTTCCATAAATGTTCAAAGATTTATAAAACTAATCGACAACTTCACATAAAATCGTCTTCAAATTATTTAAATAAATTCATTTTATTATGGATATTCCCTATACATCAAAATGGTCAATTTAAATATCTATAACTTTCTATAAATTAGTCAATATGTATGCTTGTCACCATTATTTAATATTCACATATATTGTCCATACATATTTTGTGTGTTCTTTTAGTTAAGAAATACCTAAATAATCATGTATCTCTTTGTTATGCGTATTTAATTAGATTACATTATACGGGATAAAGGAATATATAGTTAGTTATGCCAATAAACTACAATATATATTATTAGTTATATCTATATAATAAAGATTGTTTTGTCATAGTAGAATCAATATATTGTTTAGTATACCGGGTTATTTATTAATATTAATTTTAATGATTATTGATATATAATTATTTTATTTTTTGCTTATCTCTTATTTATTTAATATTTCTTTTCTTAACTATTTCTTTTGCTTTTCTGTTTATTAATAGTTATTTAATATTTCATTGATTCAACTACGTGTAATACTCAAGTTTCTAACCTATTAATAAATAAAAACAACAAAGTAAAATGTTATAACTTATGTAATACACAAATTTCTAACCTAATAATAAATAGAAAAACAAAGTAAAACGTAATAAAAAGTATATAGTACATTAAAATTCTTTTTTTTTTTCAAAAACATATATTGAGGACTGTGTGTGTTAACCAATTACATTATATGTATTCAAGCTGTAATTTTCTTTTATTAATTAGTATATAAAATTATATATGTTTAACGTGTGTAATACACATGGTTCTAACCTAGTATTTATATACAAGCAAGCTGATTTTTAACATCAACCAATACAAACCATTTTTAAAATCATTTTTTCATTGTGATCATCGCCAAATACAGGTCATGATGCACTATTAGCATAAGAGGATGAAAAATCGATAGTTTATAGTTTTGTAATTTATTTACTCAAATCTGTTTATTTATTTACATTATTATTTATTTCTTATTTTTTTAGTTTAATTTGAAATAATGGATTTTAATAATTCAAACTATTAGTCATTGGCCGGCAACGTCTCAACTTAAAAATAACCAGTGGTGGTTCAACCTTTTCACATATTATAAACCAATGGAAAGATGGGACCATTCACTGGTTATTTTTTAAGTTGAAACCGTTGCCGGTCAATGGCTAATAGTTTTTTTTCTTTTTTGATAGGCAAAACGAGAGAGATATATTACCACAAAAGCCCGATGTAGCAAGACACTACAAGGGCAGAAAATAAAACTACATTCACCAAAGGATACATTGAAAAAACATACTACAATGGCTAATAGTTAAGATTATTAAAATTCATTATTCTTTTAGTTTTTTTATAAGAGAATATGTTTAACTAATCACAACTTATAAATGGGGCAACAAGTAAAGCACTTGGCGCCCGTTACCACATTCACGAAGGTGTTCTTTGCACCTACGACTTGATGTTTAACGTGTCTTAAGCTGATGTGGCTGGTGACATGACGCCCACAGACTTGGTTTAACTTGTAACAAAAGTACTAATTTGACACCATCGTCAAGATTCTTTTACAAAAACGAAATTATTGGTTTATAATAATAATAAAAATATTAATATTAACAATAATAGTTTTACTTTTAAAATAATCCAAAGCAAAAAGTTATAAAAATACAAACAAAATATCAGTTATCCTTTGTTCAAGTCATCTGATGTATACAATAGTAGATTAGTAGAACTGTAGGTTTCATGTATATTGAAATATTTCGTGTGATAGATATAACTACAATACCTATAAAAATCGGTATATATTGGTATAAACATGATATCAATATTAAAATAACTAAAATTTATATTTCTTAGTTTTTTTTACTTGTCTTTTAAGCATGTGCGTACTAATACACCACAAATGAATAAGTGGTCAATAAGAATTCACACAAGATTCACGAGGAACATGTGGGAAAAGATGTATCCATAAATCCTTTGTATTTAAAAAAGAATTAGAATCTTTAACTTTTGATTTATTAGAATAATATCATTGGACAAGTGGCCATGTTTTTTTTATAAACTGACGTTTATTCAATCCATTGTTTATTATCATGAAATAGTGAGATTCCTTGCGTTATGCAGCAGAAATTTGATCGGTATCAGTTTAGCTCGTTATGATATTGACACTAACTGTAGCAGCCGAAAGGAAAAAAACCTAAACAATAAAGCCCCGATATTCTTTAGAGTTAATAATATACATAATCTTAGATTAAATTAATATTAGCATGTGATTATATTAAATAGTAATGAAGACGTTCATGTCGCAATATCACAGATCTTAATCCAATATCAGAGGGTGAAAGGTAACTTCTTTAAATAGTTTAATTTTTAGTCTAAAATGTTAGTAAACCTTGCAAAGTGTTAGATTAATACCTGATGTAAACCTAGCAAAGTTTTTTATTAATACGAAAATTGAAAAACATAAAAGGGCAGAGTCCAAACTCACCAATCAGATGAAAGCACCAAGATAGTATTTTAATAGATTATTATAGAATTCCTACAAAAGAAATATACAAATTCAAAAGGGCAAAGGCTAAAATAAAAAAAAAGTAAGTAAAACATTATGGTCAAAATTCAAAAGTAAAAAACTCTATTGTAATTAACAACTTGTTATATATATATATATAATAGTACTTCATTAGTAAAAAAATCTACTATAAAATAAAACATTGTAGGCTAATGATCTCTACATCAAATGGTGGAAGACTTGCATTTGTCTTGAGAGATGCAAGTTCAACTCTCACTTGGTGCAGAGTGAGTCATTGATGGACAATGATGGGAGACCTAGGGAAACCTGGGTTGGATCTTTGAGCCAAACGGGTTTTACCGGTAATTTCATCGTCGTGTCTACGGCGGATGGGTTACTAGGTTTTCCCCGGAATTAGTGGTGGACCCGGGTTACTCTCAGAGTACTCCGTTTGATTCAGTGGATGCCCCGAGAGTGCTCGAAATTGATTGTTTTGGCCGTTCGAAAAAAAAATAAAACATTGTAAGGAACTGAATGGTTATTAAAATTTAGAATAATAATAACATATGAAGTTTTTGAAATTAAAAAAAAGATGAAAAAACTTGATATGAAAATACATCAATATCATATTAGAATAATAATGTATATAATTTAAGAACGATATATTGTGTATACCATGAAAATCGAATCAAAAGGCATGCCATTTAAACACGTTCGAGGAACATATAATGGTAGTACTCATGGCATTATATAAATGATTCTTGGTTAGCAGCCATTGCTTTTTTAAGATTTTCGCAAATGAGTAAACAACTCACTAGGAATTTGACTTGAAAGTGGCCAACAAATAGAACATGAGCTTTTAAAATTTATGGCTTTGACCATTTTCTTCAATCATAATCATAATATGCTCTTTGTTTTCTATTTTACTTGTTGCAAAAACAATTGATGATTCTACGTGTTAAAAGACTATCCAAAACATGACGGATCTAGAAATTATTCGTAGGGGTAACGTTTTATAAAAAAAGGGCTAACGGAATCGAAAAAACGTCAAAAAAATATCAAATTCTCCAAAATTTACACTACCGCCGGAGCGCCAAAGGGTAGCGGAGGCTACCCCTTCGCATAAGGTAGCTCCGCCCCTAATGTCAAAGCATAATATATTTGATCCAATCAATTTCAATTTAAACTAAGATTTTAAAATAAGCTAACATTAAATTTTTATTCTAATCATGGAGAAAGATTAAGATAGTTCAGCTAACTAGATAAAGGGTTGGGTCAAATAAATATTAAATCAAATGGTCTAAAAATCATGATTATTTTAATATTTTTAAAAATGGGTTCGAGTTTAAATAGATCGCATTTTAAAGTATAAAAATGGGTTCCCCGCAAATTTTGTTTTTATTTTTTGGGACCAGTAGCGAAAGGGGTAGAGGCGACGCCAACGACATGATAAATGTTATGATAAGGACGGCAAACGGAGGTCTTCGATTGTGATGGTAGTGGCAATGACAGTAGAGGTGGTGATGACATTGGTGGCAACGGTGATTGTGGCAACGATGACGGTTAAGAAGATGTGGTAGCAGTGGTGTCGAAAGTTGCGACTATTACGCAATAATTGTGTTATGACATTCAGATGTAGTTTATTCATATAGTAAACATGTAAATGATTTAGAAAAAAAATGTAAACACCACTTAAATTATAAATTGTGGTTTGATACCCGACTCTCGAAGTCTACAAAAATAAAACGGTTCTTAACTGCTTCTTAAGCCGGATCCAACCAGATTGCAAAACTGGTTTGAATAGGAACCGGTTTAGTTCCAACCCAAGATGTTGTTTGAGATACGTTTTGATATTTCTAAGCCTAGAAATCAGTTAGAGTCGTTGGGAAATGCGACGTCAAGATATGGTTGAACTTACAGTAATCAATTAGGAATACAACATCAAGTATAGCGGTTGTAGTGTGAATTAGTGCTTAGTTTATATAATACTTTAAGAAATGAAGATAGTAAACGGGCTCGGGGTAGCACCATATATCTTCACCTAGAGGCGAAAGTAGCATAGAAGCGGAAAGATACAAGGAGGTTGCACGAGAATTGTCGACCTCGCTTACTGATTAAGAAATCGCTTATGATGAAGAACTAAGCAAAAATTCGGGTTCCATCAATACTATTAGACAGTAACGATTGAACACAAACAATAGAAACGAAGATTAACACCAAAAAATAATATGTATTGTGCCTTCTATGTTATGTTTTTGTGGTTCCTAAATTGCATAAATACAAACATCTTTGTTTTCTTATTATTTTTCATAAATATAAAGTATAACAAAAACCAGTTTGGAACAGGTTCCAAACCCTCTCGGTTCCACTTGATTTTGGTTTTAATAGTCCTTCAATTGTTCTAACCTGAACCGGTTCCAACAAAAACCAGTTTGGACCACCTTTTACTTAATTCAAAACTGGTTCTGAATTATAACCGGTTCAAAAATTAACCAATTTATACACCTCTCCTCAACTTGTTAGTCAAGTGTTAAGGCCCTTTTGTTAGTGGCCCATGGTGTTCGTTAGTGCCCGGGTCAAATCACTCAAACCTTCACATCATCTCACATGCATACGAGTACGTATTGAATATTATCATATTAAGTTGTACAAATTACATACTTTGGTGTGGTGGTATGCCAACTCAAAAGTGTTTGATATAAACATATCCACTTTAAAATACTTTCACGTAAACCAATCACTTTTAAAAGACAACAAGATTTGTTGCATGTTTTCAAAGCTCAATCGACCAGGTGGGGATTCTTCACCATCACATCACATACCACTAAAAGGTCACCTTTTTAGATTTTTATATCTCCACTTAAATAATTTGTATATCATACATTATCATGTATCATTAAAAGTTTAAAACTATGATGGATACCCATCAATCTCTTCAAATTCAACACGAAGTTGGTGGCATCGAATCATTTTCTATTATTTAAAGCATACAAACAAATTCATCCAACTATTAGCCTAGTGATATCATGGTTCAATTAATATTCATCAACTAGTAGTTCGAATCATGAACTATGGAATTAGAGTTATATCGTATCAAATAACCATGTGTTGTGATCCAAATTAGAAGTTTTAATGGTACGTTTAGTTGATTTTAACAAAAAAAAATATCAAACAGTTAATTTTCAGAAAACAACAAATCAAACTGGCTGCTTTTAAAGCCCTTGCTTAATAAGTTGAAATTTTATATAAATTTCGCATATAAATGAATTTATACAAATACACGTCCGTTAAAAATTTCGAGTTTCATAAAACTTCTTAAAAATAAAAAAAAACATTTAAGCATATTAACGATGAATAGTTTCGTAAGTAACTAGACATAATACGGAAGCTTGAATTTAATTGTGTTCGGTTCTTCGTTGAGTTTGATCATCATCCGGTACTTCCAATCTTTACCTATATTTCATAAATCATGAAATACGTTAGTTATACGAGTTTATAACATATCTAAATATACCCGAAAGCCAAAAACAACAAAAAACAAAATTTTGCCAAATACCCGCCCCGCCGTAGGCTACGGCTCTGTACCGTAGCTTACGGCAGGTGGGTTCTGTCTCAATCAGCAGATACCTACCGTAAGCTACGGTAGGCCACCGTAGCTTACGGTGGTTGCTGTACAATTTCTCAAGTTTGTCGTTTTTGTTACAAAAACTTCTGTAACTTATTCTATTTTCATTCGTTTCATTTGAAACTTGTTTCTAAATGTCCGTAAAATGTTTACCTACATATTTAACCAGAAATCCTTAACCGGGATTCATAACTTTTATGAATTACGCAATTATTACCCGGTTTATGCGCATATTCATTTTGACCCGTTAAGATATTTAAGCACTTAAGCTTAAATCTCGCTTCTTCTTTCCTTACCTCTTATTTCCACACTAAGACTACTTTTTGTCTTCCACCACGACTATATTTGTGGTGGATTAGTCATGAATAAAACATAGATTCCGAATTCTACCGTTCGGTTTGACAATTTACGAAAAAGACCTAGTACGAGTCATTGGACCAAAAAGGTTTATACCTATCACTTTTACACTACGGAAAGAATTTATTCAATTATAAAACTCATTTTCAAACTACCCTTAAGGGTCGTTTGCCCGGTTTGCAAATTAGAGGGCATTTTGGTCAACTTTAGTCATTTTTACGACGAAAGACTTTTAAAAGCATATTTTGACCAATTGAGCACCTTTTATCCATGATCAATTTAAAATTCATTATGTTCCCAAGAACATAATATCTATAATTCAAATTATTAAATATACCTTACTTTAGGTAATCCAATGTCAACCCATGATTTATTTAACCTTCATCGGATCTTAAGTTCTCATTGAAAAGTCAACTACATATTTACATATGCCATTGCACAATTAAATTCAATAAACTCTTTTAGGCATTTCATTAAATACCCAATAGGCGTTATTCTTAGGCCACTATTTTAACTACCTTCTCCAACCAAGTTCACGCAATTGTTAACATAGTTTCTGCCATCATATGCTAATTATCTATTCATTGTGCTAGAGTTAAGGGTTTTCATTTCTATGTAAACTCATTTCATCATATTACTAGACATTCATCCGAATACCTAATATCATCAGGTTCTACATACAAATTAGTAGACAACATGATCTTAAGCACTTATTAACATTGACATGTCATCAATTTCATTATATCACAAAAAACTCATTTCAAGTCATGTATGATCATTTCAAGTTTGTTCCCTTTTTATTTAAAGGGCTAGAACTCCATTGTTTTATTACCCTTTCCATGTTACTAACTAGGTTAATTTGTTCCTAGTTATTTGTTTACGGGTTTGCTTTTACCACTAATGCTATGTTTACCCGCTTATTCTTAGTTAGTTTGGTTTAGTTACCAAGTCCGTTTTTGGGGTGTTACACTTCTTTGGATAACTCAATGAAATACTTCAGTTTATACGCTTTAATCGGTTCCAAAGAACTATATACTTAGAGTTATATCGTATCAAATAACCACGTGTTGTGATCCAAATTAGAAGTTTTAATGGTACGTTTTAGTTGGTTTTGACCAAATCTTCTTTTGAACTATTAACTATGGTTTCAGAAAACAACAAATCAAACTGGTGTTTTGGATGACTCGGTTTATGCGCTTTAATCGGTTCCAATGATTTATGAACACCCGTATCCAATCTTATTGACAAATATTACAACTTTACCTCTAATTAGATAAGTGCATCTCCAAACCGTGGGGATTGAGCTAAAAGGAGCATGTAATTTGGCAAAATGAACAAAGTATTTTTGTTCTTTAAAGGAGTAAGTGGTTGAACCTTACCACAAACAAGAGGAATAAATTAATCCATAAAAGTTTTATATACAAGGACCCAAAATGTCAGTGTCTAACCGAATTAAATATGTTAGGCAACATATCAAAGAGTGTTAAAGTAAAAGTGGTTTATTTTAATACTCATTGAAATGAGTCGGATTTGATTTTCCTTACCCAAAACCTTTTATCCTTAAAAAATATAAGTGTGTGTGATAATAATATAAAAAATACTATATATTATATATTATGTATTTTAATCATTAAATATACATATATATATAGGATAGGGTTCTAGAGTAAACACTAGGTTGAAAGTGAACTGTGTGAACTAATTTGAGCCATCGGATTATATCATCTAGAGATTTTTAAACAATGGCAAGATTGTAATTATAATGTTATAACTTCCCTTTAAATTAATTAACAGAAGGGTATTTGCGTCTTTTGTAAATTGCACTTATTAAATAATATAATTAAAATTCCTAAAATCTTACTAGTTTCCATATATACAAGATACACAGTTGTTAGTGTATACACATGTGTACAGTCTCGATAGTATCAGTTTATACAAGATACACAGATGTTAGTTTATACACATGTGTACAGTCTCGCCAACTATCAATTTATACAAGATACATCGCTGTTAGTTTATACACATGTGTACAGTCTCGTTAATTATCAGTTTATACAAGATACACAGTTGTTAGTTATACAGATGTGTACAGACTTTTGATACATCTGTGTATTTTGTAGTCCACGACCTAGTTCCGTTAGGAGTTTCATATACGGTTTGAATCCGGGAAGGACATTTGGTGTCTAGTACCTAGTTCCGTTAGAAGTTTCATATACGTTATTAGCAACTGATTCTACACGAGTTTAAAATAATGGAGAAGTAATTAAAAATGTGTGAGAGAGAGAGAATTAATAGATGAGAAAATTAAGGGATTTTAATTAAAAGAGAGAGAGCGTAAATGTCAATCTTACCCTTTTAATTTAAAAAATAATCAATGGTCAAGATTAGTTCACTCAGTTCATTTTCAAAAAGTTGTTTACAAATGATCCTAATCCTAATTATTATATATATATAGCAAGGACGGCTCCTCCTTTAATCGTATTTTTAATGAGAAAGAGATTTCAAAAAGAATAGGCAAAAAATGATTGTTGAGAATGGTCATCTTTTAACAACTTTCCTCTTAAGCATGGATTTAAGGAAGGTTCACCTTTTAATTTTATAAAAACATACATTGTATATTACAATTTGTTAATTTAAGTAAAAGCGTTGATATAACGATGAATTCACTTTTATGTGCTCTTTGTTTTTCTAAATAAAATCTGGGCAGGATTCTCTGCATGTGCCACGCAGACATTTTCATATGTATCTTGTTTGTTTTTCCGAATACGTTTTATTAAAAAAAGTCTGTATGAGTTTTTATTGGTGCAGACTTGGTCCAGCTACATCTAAAATCTTCTAATGTCTGCAGAGGGTTAAACACCACCACCCACCACCATTTCTTCTACAGATATCTGCATATGTGATCCGTAGACTACAAACATTTTACCTCTTAAAAAAAAACAGCACCTTAGTTTTTTGCGAAACTATATGAAATAGAAACCGGCTCTATACTTCCGTTTTTTTAATACAAAAAGCCTTTAAACTAGACTTAAAAAATTTACTTAAAATGCTAACTGATTTGATAACTAGCATCATTTAACTTATATTTAACGAATATATGTCACTCATCGATACATGTTAAGTACCACGTAAATTGTCACATGCGAAAATGATCATATGTAATATACCTTTACGTGTTTGAAAATCTTTTTATATTTTTTTATATTTAAGACTAGGACGTGGCATATATACATATACATATACATAAAGATGATCAAAAAAAAATTCCCCGTATGTATTTTAAGAAACAATGTTAGTAAAAATAGCTTTGCAGCCTACATGCAATAATAACATGCAACTAAATTGTCACAACTAGTATAACAATGAAATATAGTGTAATCTGATTTCTGTTGTGTGCCTATTTAAAACTTCTTCTTTTTTCGCTAGAGTTGGAAAAATGATTATTTAGATTCTATGTACACAATTTGCCATAGTTTTAGAAGGTTAAGTCTATATGTAAAAAAAAATTGGTTATAAACTTGTGTATTACGACAGTTAAATACGACATGGATTAAAAAAAAATTTGTTGGTCAACAAAAAAATATCTATAGAAATATTAAATAGATAGTAACAAAGATTTAGTAATTATAAAATGTGCCGATGATCTCTAGATCAAGTGGTTGAAGGCTTACATTTATCTTGGAAGATGCAGGTTCAACTTCTACTAAGTGGAGAATGGGGCACTGGTGGACAATGATAAAAGACTCAAGGAAACGTGGGTTCGATCCTTGAGCCAAACGAGTTTTACCGGTAATTTCACTGTCATGCTTACAGGCGGGTGGGTTACTGGGTTTTCCTCGGAATTGGTAGTGGACTCGGGTTACTTCGGAGTACTCCGTTTGGTCTAGTAGGTGCCCCAAGAGTGCTCGGGTTTGATTATGTTGCCGTTCAAAAAAAAGTAATTATAAAACATTATTTTAAGATTAGATATTTATTTACAAATATAAGAAATGAATTATGAGGGGAAAAAATAAGATAAACGAGAAAACTATATAAAATGTAGTGCGGCCATTTACATGTTTAGTAGGGATAGATATTGCACTTTTCTTTGTGTTCCTAATGTAGGTAACATGCCTAATTAAAATATAACTCTAGTATACATAGTTTTCAAAGTTTGTTATCGTAGAGCCATCATTATGGTGACCGATTTTCCTAATTACGTGGAAATTTGATGATGACTAATGAGGTGACATTTGTTCAATAATAACAAAAATATACATGAGGTGACATTTTTTTTCTTTTTTTTTTCCACCACATGGTTGAGGATTTCGTTTATAATTGAACGATTTTATGATAGTTGTGACCGTGGTGGTAGCAGGAGAAAGGAGTTTATGTTTCGGTGGTGATAAGTCATACCAAGTTTTATATATTATTATATATATATAACTGAAGTTAGTTACAGTAAAAATTATGGTGACACGTAGTGATTTATAAATATAATCTTTTTTCAACCATGTGGAATGTGATTTCATCTTAATAAGTAATACATGAGATCCAACTGAAAAGTTTGATTTGAAACAGTTCATGAGATCCAACTACGATTAATAAATATAAAATTGTGGTAAGATGTGGGTTCAACCGCATTAACACATCGTTAAATCCGACAACAATTACTTTCTCAAACAGTTTTAAAAGTATTTAAAGGGTTAGAAATATAATCGTCCATTATTTTCTCTTCAAAGACGATTGCAAAAAAATAATCTATAGCCTCAAATTATATTATAAAAATGGCCCCACAACGAGAGGAATCAATTTTAACTCTTATAAAACTTACAAATTTTTATATGTATATACCAACTTTACTATAGATTTCAAGTTTTAAAAGAAACAATAATAAAAATATCTATTTCAACCTTGAAGTTAGGTTTACAAATATAAAGAATTATATTTAAAATGTGGGCTATTTGAACAAATTGCCAACCAAATTCCTTTTATCAAGTTGGACCCATTTTTGCAACCCAATTGAAAATATCAAAACCCTAAAAGATATGTAAATTGCTTTTGTGTTCTTTCGTATTCGAGACCTTCTAATGAAGGTCTTCCATTTGCAAGAAAAAGAAAGTGAAGAAACTAAAAGGACAATATTGACGTTCGTCCCCACGAAAAAAAAAAGAAATAAATTTAAAGGAGTCTATCCATCGTTCTTTATCGCATCCATCACCACAAATGAATCCATGGTAAAGGAGAATAGACGACCCTTTTTAAACATAAAATCACTACTAACTTTACATATTTATATATATATGTATGTTAATCGATCTACGATACTTAAACTATATATATATATATATATAGTCACATCCCCAACCGATGACGGAAACATCGGGATGAGACGAAAACTAGATTGCAAGAGGTTTTATAACGCTAATTGTGTCAAGTGTTTAATAATTACCTTTTTACATAGTTTAAATCAAATAATACAAAATTTAGATCCCGACACATAACAAATATAATTTATTTCATTGATAACGATTTAATACAAGATATTGAAACGAAATATATGTTTGAAACAAATACAATACAATAAGTATTTAAAATTTAAATGCGTTTCTAGCAATCCTACTAGATTCCATGTGTCATCAAAATTCCTGCAACATGTATTAAAAGCATAGATCAATACAAAAGTATTGGCGAGCATACAAGTTTGAAATTAATTATAAGTATAAAAGTTGGTTTTGATTGTGACAAGTATATATTCAAGTCGAATCGTACGATATGTAGACCCACATTCGCATAACAATAGCATATAATCGAATTCCTTAACTAGCATGCATAGTATTCTAAGCATAACAATATCATGAGAATACAAGTCAAAACAATAAGCATAAACAAACTCAAGCATAACAAGTAGCATGTATAGACGAGTTAAACTAACACATATAACTCACATAAGCGTAACTGATGGCACATTTGGTATTGTGAACACATTTAATTTTGTTTAAAATAAATTTTGTAATTTATACATGTTGCACCCCAAAATGCATTAAAGTGTAAAAATGGGTCGAGTATGCTCACAGTTTTGCAAAGTTTCCTTTGGTGATTCCGTGAAGAGTTTGAGGTTGGAGCTTCAAAGTTTCCTTTAAAACACTTAGTGTTTTATTTTAGAACTCTTAGAGTTCTCTTTCTTGCTTGGAAGATTTGAGAGAAGTAGAGAGGTTGAGAATAGAATGGTGTGCATAAAATGGTAGAAGGAGGTTGGTATTTATAGGTAGAGAAAGTGAAAAGATGATTGGTGTGGAGAAAGGTGAGGTGGAAAATGGTGAAATATGATTGGTTAAAAAAGGTGGAAGATAATTGAAAAGATGATTGGTGGAGAAAGGAGGTGGAAAAGAGTGAAATATGATTGATTAAAGAAGGTAAAAGAGGATTGATGAGGTGGAAAGATGATTGGTATATTTCTTGGTATTTCTTGAGTATATATTATGTAATTGAGTATATATATAAAAGTATAAAAAGTATAATTCAAGTATTGAGGATGTGCGTATAAGTATTTATACGTTAATTGTGTCGGTTTGCGTATAAATACGTATTTAAATGATCGGTTGTGTGAATAAAAAAATATGTATAAAATATGAATTTTATTATGATTAATGCCTCGAGTTGTGAGATTGAAATTAAAATACGAATGTAAGGTTTCTAAAATTAGAATACGGATACGGACATTTTTAAAATAGAAATACGAAGATACAAGGCGTTACACGAATAACGAATAACAATTAATAATATATATATATATATACACACAGATATATTTTTATTATGTTTTAACGCCTCGAATTATGATATAAAAAATAAGGATACTAAAATACGAGGCGTTACATATATAGGCACACGTGTGTATATATCATATCACCAAAAGAAAATTGCATCCAAAATACATGTGTATTAATTTATTGCTGATATATAAGGATTCAACTTACAAACACGTATGCATGCTCCTACCTATTTGGCTCATGTCATGTCCCAAGCTAGGGGTGTAAACAAGCTGACTCGACTAAGATAAAGATCGTCTTGTGTTGTTGCTTAATATTAGGGCTTGGTTTGTTTCGAGTCTTACATGTAATTCGTCTCGTTTTAAGCTACATATTCGAAGCTCGAGTTCGACTCGTAAGTAATTTTAGAATTCCACATAATTTTTTGAATAAATATATTGAAATATATGAATATAATATAGTATTTAAACTTTTATGAAATAAACTTATTTTGTAAAAAAAAAAAAGAACTTAAGAATTTATATTTATCTTTACAAATATATAAAAAAAACAACACCCGAAATTCGTTTATTCACTTATTCCTCACAAGTGAAGACTATAGATCAAACTACCAGACTCTTAAATCAAAATCCCTATACCCAAAATACAACTAATAGGACTTCATGTTATATCTACTTTGGAATAGCTCATTTGTGTTGATGAGTTAAATAAATTTAGATTATAAATGGTCAGAGGTTCAATCTTTATGATGTGCAAGTTTAGTCGTTAAAAGAATTAATGTTTTATTAGGTATTTAGTTATATTATATTTGGATTGATTAACAAGAGTAACTCGAAATTTTGATTAGTTGATTGTGACGTCAGAAGAAGTAAATGGGTAGAAGCATGTCTCTCGTGTATGGACCAAGCACATAATAAAACATAAAACAAGAAACCAGATTTCTTAAAAGCTAGTCCTTCTAGGCAAGAGTCTAATCAGAATCCATTGAAACGACAAACCCTCTCAAAGCAAAATATATGTAAAGTTTAATTAAGTGTCACCTTATATAATTCATATTATAAAATAAACTAGATCTCAATTAAAATTTATTATTTTAATTTCTCATTTATTATATGTAATATTGAGTTATGGCTTTTATAAGGTGCAGTTTGTTTTTTAAAATATAAAATGACTGCAGTTTGCAGATTACATCGCAGACATCTGTAGAAGAAGAGGTGACGATGGTGGACGTGGATGGTGGGTGGCGGCAGGGGGTGGTGTTTAACCTTCTACAAACCTTAGAAGATTTTAAAAGTAGTTGGGCCAAGTTTGCACCAAGATGAGTTCGTGCAAACGTTTTTTTTTAATGAAACGTCTTCGAAAAAAAAAAACAATCTGCAAATAGCAATGTATGTGTGTAGTCTACGCGGCGCAGACAGAAGAGTCTACACAAATCTTTTTTATAAATATAAACACCACCTAAAACTTTTTACTGAATTTGTGATATTCTTTAATTATTATAAATTCAAGTACTAATGTTTTTACAAGTGACTCCCAACCCTCAAGAAGTCGTGTAATAACACTTGTAAAGCACTCTTGCAACCCTCTCTTTGTAAGCAACATGATCCATTTTACTTACAAAGCTTGAAACTTCTGCTATAGTTGCTCTGCATCATTATTGTCTTGGATCAAAATTTAATCTCAGAACGCATCTACGACGTAGCAAGACATTCAAGAAGATTACTTCGTGACGCCTAATTCTCTGGACGATCAAAATTTCGAAGAAAGTATATAAGCTTATTGATTGCTCTTGATGGCTACATATTTACATACAACTGTTATTCATTATTTATCTAGATATTTTTTTATTTGTCTTCCTTGAAGAATTCCTGTCCATCAAAGCATATCGTGGACAATTGTAACCTTAGAATTACATTGATACCTAAGGACTTTCAGCCTAATACACATACTACGCTGAAATTCCTTAGATATCAATTTTATTCGAAGGTTACAGCTATATGCTAGAGCAAAACCGACACTTGTATAATTGCATGAATATAACCAACAAATTACACTAAACCTAAAACAAGAAATTCTTTTTTGGCAATTAAATTCATTATTCAGCAAGCTTTACAAGATCTATGAAGATCTCTCATAGTTATAAGTTTCTTCACAATTCTCTCATTAACTATTTGCTAAATAAAGTTTTATTGCTTATTTGGTACATTTTTGCTCCAACACTACAATAGTAATTTACATTAAAATCTAGGTTTATGTACTTAACATTATACTAACTATATGTTTCCTCACAATTCTTCATTAATTATTCAGTAAACAAGACTTTATTAGTTTATGGGAATATTGTAGCTCCAACACTATAACATAAATTTATATTAAAATCTAGGGTTCATATATCTAAGCTAATCGAGCTCAAATTACTCTACTGCTATCTAATCTCCAATACAACATCTAAAAGTACTTAAAAACAAAATACATGAGTTGAAAAGGTGGAAAAGGAACTAATAATTTAGAATCTATAAACATTAAGTAGAATCGGAACACAAACACAGATAAGTACGGAGAGAAAACAAATCGAAGTATCGGATTAAAAAGCCGAATGAGGAAGTTAGAAATCATCATGCCTTGTACGACGAAGTGGTTGATTGAAATATTACCGAAAAGACTTTTGGGAAAACTTTTTAGGGTTTTTGAATATGATTTACAGGTTTGAGGATTAGATAGAAGAAGCGGCAAGAGGGAAACATGAAATTTTTTAAATTTTAGAAAATATGACACGCAAATACGTGTCATAAATTCTTCAGATTTTATAAACGATGACTTTTTTATGACATTATAAAATTCGTGGTGTCATAGATCTTATGTCATTAAAGGCCTTTTTTCTAGTAGTGATTATTGTCAAATGATCCTAATCATATATATATTTATATATATATATATGATCCCTGTAACTTTGTAACTTTAAAACCTATTATCCACTTATTGATGTTACAAGGTAAAGAGAGAAGTTTCGAAGATTTGATAGAACTTATCCATGAGACCATTAGACTAAAACTTATGGGTTTGAAGTTTACGTAGAATAAATCATCACTTTGTATTGTTTTTAGGCGAAAAAAAATACAACGACGACAATATTTCAATAGCAACCCAACAACAATAATAACTGTAGATTTTTTTCCATTCCTCGAAGAAATCAGAAAAAAAAGTCACCCACTTATCAAGATTGAAAAATCTTAAAAGGGAATTTATGGAATGATGTATTCAATTACCACATGATAACTAAACATGTTTTTTTTCATTCCATCAGAATGATAATTCCATTCCACCTTCAATTCCTTCATACCAAACCTACCTAAGTGCCAATGTTGGGTTGTCGGGGGAGGAAAGTGCATCGTGCCGAGTTTAAAAGGCCAACATAGTTGCAACTGAAAGGGGTTCATTAGGCCTTGGTGCAACAGTTATTTGGGTGTGGGTGAACATGTAGTTGGGTTGTGAGATATATACATACACACATTGTTGTTTATGTGATTTGGGCCGTCAAGTTCCAACTAAAATTCTAGGTGTGGGAGATGGATATACCAAGCAGGTTTAGTATATTACAAGAGGTTTGTGTGACAGTTAAATGGTGGTTAGGAGGGGGCGGTCTCGCAAAACGACCTGTGGCCACTTAGTTCAATCTGAAATTCATCGTTCTAAAATTTACTGGTTGGTTTATCTTCAAAGTTACACCATGGTTGGGGGGGGGGGGGGTATAAAGGTTTAAGCAAACTTGTTGAGAGGCCGATATGTTCAAGACAATATGAATCTATTGTTGAATTTCGAGTTTTATATATGTTTTGAATGGTATTTTGATTATATACATTGTAAATTTGTAATAACTATTGGGCCATGTGTAAGCCCAGTAGGATTATTCTGATTAGTGTAAAATATTGAATTTAAGAGTCCGGCCTCCATCGATTTAGATTTTGAGAACTGAGTTTTCGTTCAAGTTCTAACATTAGTCACCACCACCATCACACCACTACCACTCCACCTCCACCTCCACCTGTCGCCATTAGCTGCCATAAAAAATATAGCATGTGAATCTATGTTGATGCTTTTTCTTCTAAACTAATTTCAAGCAGAGCCCATTTTGGTCAGAACCCATTTTAACCCAAACCAAATTGTTTATTTAAAAAACGATCCGTTTTAGCCCAAACTCATTTTCTCAGCCTCAGTTTTGATCCGTCACCCAACTCACTCGGCAGTGGCGGATCTAGAAAATATTCGTAGGGGTAACGTTTTATAAAAGGGGAAACGAAATCGAAAAAACGTCAAAAAAATGTCAAAATTTTCCAAAATTTACACTACCGCCGGAGTGCCAAGGGGTAGCGGAGGCTACCCCTTCGCCTAAGGTAGGTCCGCCCCTGTCACTCGGTTTGCCATTCTTTAAGTTCAAGTAACAAAAGATGTCAAAAAGATTATAATAGTTATACGTGTAAGCAGTCACATATCCAGCAATTTTACACTCTACTTACTATTAAAATTACACAAGCCATTAACAACCATAATATATGTGCACAACACAAAGATGATGAGTAATAACATTGCATTAATTTGTTTGTAAATATAATAACAACAATGTATTTAGCGAATTTTAGCAGCATTCCTTTTAAGGCCATTGGAGACAGTAGATGCCGGAGTGATTGCCTTTCTAATCTTGACAACGTTCCAAGCATGCCGGCGACGTGCCCTGCAGTTGCAAGCACGTCGCCGGTTGCTTCTCCCGCACTCTCACCAAACCTGTTTTGAACATATAGTGAATACACGACAATGATGAGAATTATTGGTACAAATGTACTTTTAAATGTCTTAAAAAGAAAACGCTAAAAATAAGTTTTAATTAGGGTGTAAACGAGCTTGTGTTTATCTTGCTTAACTTACGGTAGCCCGGCTTTAACGTTATTTTAAAATTTTTCAAGCTGAAATTCGGCCCCTTTATTATTTGTTAATTAGCTAGTTTTTTAGCAATATATATTTATAATTATTCTTTCGTATATATAGTTACAGTTTTTGTTTTTTGTATATAGCATAAAGCTTAAATATTATTTAGTTACTTTTATAGGGAGTTGTTGGTGTTCAAAACCGGATATCCGAAAATTTGGAAATAATCGGATATCCGAATATCCAATTATTTATTTTAAACCAGATATTTCGGATATCCGAAATATATTTTCGGATAATTCGAATATTCGATTTTTTATAAAATCACTATTCAAATCCGAAAAAATCGGATATCGGATAGTTCGGATCGGATTTTCGGATTCGGATACTTTTGAACATCCTATGTATTAATAACTATTGAGTAAATATATATTTAATATATCTAAAAAAATTGTAAGAATAATATGCATGTTTAGGTTCTTAAGCTTCATAAGTGAAGCTTGGGCTCATTCGAGCTCGTTTAAACTCTGCTCAGTTTGAGTTTTTTATTAGTCAATCTCGAGTAACTCACAAACAGTTAGACTCGTTTACACCCCTATATTTGGTTTACCTTTCGCTGACCATCCTAGTTGCAGCACCAGATGTGGCAGATAAGGCTTGCTTTTGAGCAGCTTCAGCTGCATCCATCACTGTGTCTGGTATTCATCAAGAAACTTTAAGTTTTGTAAATGACGATTTTAACCTGTTAATATGAACACGAGTCAACTCGTGGCTCGTTTTCTCAATAAAATGGTGAAATTACAACACTATGATAAAAATTAAAGACATGGTTTTATAGAGAGTTAAATCATCACTAACTTATGGTATAAGTGTTTTAAAAACGAAAAAAAGAAATGGATAAAAGAAAAGGTTGGGGTTAGCCCAATCCGGCCCAACTCATCTGGGCTTGTTAACTTGTTTTAAAAGTTTATCCAGTTTGACCCAAACTCGTTTACACTCCTGTTACCCAACCTGCCAAGTTCCTACCTTGCCACTCATAGGAGTTCCGAGATACTCATGTGACAAACGGGCTGGTTGCGTAAAAATGTAAAATAGTTTTACTTTTTATATATTTTAATAACCAAAAATTATATATTACCGTAATCATTTTAATACGCTTTGAATGATTTCTGACCCGTTTGATTCATTTTAACGTTTTTCCTTTTTTAAAATTTATTTTATGGGAAATTCAAATTGTATGATCTGACCGCCAACAAATAATATTAGTGCGTTAGAAAACAACTTTTACCGACCAATAAAAAGACTCAAGTTAATAGAGTATGAATGGAAGTACTTACTAACTGCATCAAGTGAAGCTAGAAGGACCTCCCCTGGAACCATGCTAAAAAAGGTCTTTCCGGCTTGTGACCGAACCACCGGACCCATGACCGACCCGGTTGCTATTCCGACACCATTCAGCATCGCTTTACTCATGCTTTCGGTCATCTTCGAGAGCTTTCTTACACTAGATATACACACGGGACGTTTAGTGACCAAATAGAATACCAAACTACAAGAACAAACCGCAAAAAAAAAAAAACCAAGGTTTATCGCACCTTATTAAACTTTTATTGATCCCATTCTCCTTTCTTGAACCATTAATTTTGTTGCTTTCATTAGAAGTAGTTCTTGATATGCCATTCTTTTCCTCCATTGCTTGGTTTAAGATCATATTACCTCCCTTTTGCACCTGTTTTGGATCCATTAATCATACTTGTCAAAACAAGCATAGCGTATAACTATTAATGAGTCGCGTATCCAGGATTTTTTTTTTAATTAAGAGTTTACACGACGAGAAAATTCTCAGTTAGTGTATAGGGATAGGACTGAGCCAGATACAGGACCGGTTTTGGTTAACCCGGTTATCTAAAACTGTCTCATATATGTTTACCCGCATCAAAATCGAATATATTAATATATTATATAATTTTAGAAGTTTAATGATTTTGTATATTGAAGTTATTCGGAACTTGAAACTATCTTTGATCCACACACAAAAAAAAGTGCAAAAGACCTATATATATATAGTTTTTTTTACCTTTTTTAGACACCTCTTAACCCAAAACTATAATCTTTTACCCACACTTTTTAAAAATGTCCCTACACATTACATTTTTCATTAGGTGTTACTAAATGTCACTAGCCTATATATTAGTTTACTACATCTTATAGTACCATGATGCGGCGATAGCGATAAATAAGTGATTACATCCTAACCTAAACTGACCCGGCCCGTTTTAGTTCATACTTGGAAGATGACATTTTTTGATGAACCCGTTTACCCATTATGCCATGTGTTTAACGAACCTTGTTGGTATAAGCATTACTACATATAAAGATCCCTTTAACAATCTGGCCAGTTCCTTCAGCAATAGCCTTTGCAATAACATTATTATAAGCATCAATCTTTGGAGCAAATTCCTTCCAATCAAGATCGGTTTTTCTTGATGAGGATGATGAAGTCGAAAAACACGAATGTTCTTTCAAGAACTTATCCAGCAACTTGAAATCCCCATGACCCGTATCAGAAAACGTGACACCATAATTTAACGGGTGTTCATCTTTAGCGACTTTCAAAGAGAACAGGTAGTGAAGACGATCAAGCTTCACTACTGGTTCATCTTTGGTTAAAGGCCATTGAAGATCATCGTTAATTTTGATTATGGTTGCTAGTAAAACATCATCGGATGACTGAATGATTTTGAAGTCCCCCGTGGCGAGGTCTATGGCTTCTCCTTCATCCACTAGATGGACTTTGCAATAAGGGATTGATAGCACGGTTTCATGTTTGGCGGTTTTTGGTTGTGGGTAGTTATTGGTTGTCGTTGGTGGCAGCATTTGTGGCGGTGGTCGTGGTGGTGATCGGGTTGGGGAGAGTGTTTTTGGTTTCCTGGCTCCACAACAACTCATTTTGTTGTGTTTTTTGGTTGTGGTCCTGATAGTGATGTTGAAGTAGAATGTAATAGTAGGATGGGAAGGGGTAAAAGGGTAATTTTAACAAGAGGGAATTATGGCTTTAATTGATGCTTTTTGAGTTTTTTGTCAATGAAAGTTTATCCTATTCTTAACTTTGGCATATTTAGCTTTCGGTGGAGGGAAGATGAGTTTAAAATTAGGGCATTTTCATCCATTAAATGACTGTTTATTACATTAGTACAAATCTTTTTTTTTAATGGCAAATTTGGAACAGTGACAATACAGGTAGGATACAGAAAGTAAGACCATAGATCCGAGCATGTTTGTGGCAATACGTTATTTGTTTGATCACCGTTTTGCCCTTTGCGATTTCGAAAAATGAATACTTTAGATAAGGTTTCTTTGATGTCAAATGGATATTATTCTCACCTTGGTTTAAAAGGGATCTGATTCTTGACTCCACACATGAGCTAAAGTCGTGATCTAAAAGAGAATAATTCGAATGCTATTCGAAAAAATGAGTATAACAATGTGACAAGCCTTGGGGTTGTAGATGGGCCCCGGTTGTAAATTAGCAATTGGGTCCGTGCTGTTAAATTTGTGGTGAGACCAGGTCTTAACCGGGTTTTAAATGGTTCGGGTTGAGCAGATCGTTCAAATACTTAAAACGGGTAACTTTATGCCTTGTAAAAAAAATGTCAAGTTTGGGTCAACCCACACTTTTTTTCTATTCTCTGTTTTGTAAATGATTGAAAATAAATAATTTACTTAAATATTCATTATTAATTATAAAATATTAAACAAATTCTGACCCGTTTGAACCATTTCGTTTTACGCTAATTTCCTACATTTGACTAAGCCCAAAACCAAAATTGACGTTTTTCCGTATAAACGGGCTAGAAAGTTGCCAGATTCAGAATTTTATACCTGAAGAAAATATAAATAAATAATGCAAACATCTGGCACTTTTCCATTCAAAAAACGGGTCTAACATTCGGGTTTTAAAACGCAACAGTAGTTCCTTTAAATTACACAACAATAAACTTTACAGGTCACAAAGCTGAAAGCCAGAGAATGTGAATCAATCAATTGAATTGAAATATTTTTCTTTAAAAATGGACCGAAAGAATGGCTACTTCATGGACTGAATCTTGAATCAATCAAACCATAAATGCAGATGGATGAACTACATTACCTGGTTATATTTTTTGACCGAAAACCAGATAATGTTGATCACAAGAAATTTGAAAACACGGGTTTTTTTTCTACACGTCGTATTTCTTTGGTTGTCTCCAGTTTGCCAAACTTCTTGATAAAGAACCGAGAATCGAGATTTTGCTTTGGGCTTTTCTACCGTATAAACGCTTGGCTGCCAAATCTGAAAACTTCTTACCCTTCTCCATTGTTCGGTCAATCTAACAACAAATAAATAAAAATTATTAACATATTTTTTATTCAGTGGAGAAAATGAAGAAGTTGAGACCGAAAACCAGACCAGGTAAGGTTCACTAAAGACCCACTTTATATTTATATTTCTTAAATCTTAACCCATTTGACTTGTTTCATTTGTATAATACTATTTTAAAAAAAAACAAGTTAACAGGTTAAGTATCCAAATATATAGAGAGAGAGAAAGTGTTATACCAGAATTTGTTTCTCTCGTACGGTCGTACAATAGGCCTTATCGTACGACCGGACGAGAGTTAAAATTGCATGTTACAAAAAAAAGGCGCATGTGTATAATCTGCAAAATCGCATGTTTGTGTGTATGAAGAAATCGCATGTTGTGGTAAACAATTTCGCATGTATTATATCAGAAATCGCATGTTGAAGCAAAAACTCGCATGTTGAAAAACAATCTCGTACGCACCGTACGTTAACCCCTATTGTACAATAACCGGTCTCTCTCTAAACTTATAAGGGTGAGGTTCCTGTAAAAAGGACCTTTTTCGTGAGAAGTGTGAGAAGGTATAGAAATTGACATGTAGGCATCATGTTTTGGACTTAGGCGTGATGTTTTGGGTTGTTTTGGTAAAAAAACACCAAACATAGCAATTTAAAACACAATACAATGAATTGTAGGCATGAAATTTAAGACACAACTAAAACACACTAATTAACACTTAAAACACACTACATAATGTTCTTGGCATGGTGTTTTAAGTTTTAAGCCTAGAATTCATTGCATTATGTCTTAAATTGTTACCTTTGATGTTTTTCTTGCCAAAACAACCCAAAACATCATGACTAAGTCCAAAACATAATGCCTACATGTCAATTCCTATGCCTTTTCACACTTCTCACGAAAAAATGTCCTTTTTACAGGATCCTAAACCTATATATATATATAGGGGAGGGTTATCTTGAGAACGCTAAATATTGCGAGAACCGTAACCAATCAAAATCATTTTTTTAAACAAACCTCATTATTATTAAGATACAACATAAAAAAAAATTACAACATCAAATAATTCATTTCTCTTCCCAATCACTCTTATTAGATTTACACGTGTAAATATAACAAATTTACACATGTGTTAATGGCAAACGTACACGTGTAAAATTTTCTTAAATTTAAATTAAATTAATCTAACATTGTATTCGAATAGTAATGATAAGTGTAAAAAGAAATTGTGAATTTGAATTGTTTTTGACCAAGTTCTCGCGGTTTTTTCATTCGTTCTCACGGTTCTCACAATATTTATGGTTCTCATTTAATCCTTCCCCTATATATATATAAATATATATATACACACACACACGTACCTAAAGGTACGATAAAAAAAAACAGGGGTTTTAAAATAAATCACATATTACAATTGTAGTCCAAAACTATGCAGTTAATGCAGAAAAATATCAACCATATGTCAAGGACCGATATTTGAGATATCGGTTATCGCGGTGGGATATGAGGGGAAATCGGTGACTTTAATATCGGCGAGATAACCAATATTCTGAAAGCAAAATATCAGCGATATATCGGTCTATATCGCCAAAAATTATCGGTATGTCGGTGAATTGCTATTGAACCACAGGACCGATAACCAATATATCGGTGATATATCACCGATATATTCCGATATTCACTGCAAAGGTCCAAAATAAAAAACAACACTATGATAACCAACTAAATTTTAGATTGTGATATCTTATGTATATGTGATTTTTTTTAATTGGTTTTTAAATAAATGCCTATTACATGTAGAGATTGCAATGCAAAAAGTATGAGAGCATAGTTTATTGTATCTTAGATATAAAAAAAAAATTTGAAACGGGGTACGGATCTAATGGATTAGGAATATAACTATGAAAAACATGCATGACATGAAATCGAGTCAAATGGGTGTTACATATTAGATTAGGGCTAAAAAACAATTAAGTCAACTGGAGGGTTTACGTGGATGTGACTATTCAAATAACACTAAAACAATTGTTACTGGATTATAATAAATCCTACCTTGTGTATTTTCCCATTCCTTAAATGGTACCGAATACCAGACCAATTAATAGACTGAGAAAAATGCGAGCGGATTGCTGAGATCGGGTATAAGAAGTTATCCACCACCATTGCAACAAACACCTGCTCATAGTCAGTTTGACTGGATCAATACAAACAAGGTTCATGTTTGACCTATTTAGGGTAGAAATTATAATCCAGCATAATAATAAATAAAATATGTTTTATCCATTTAAAGTTTTTATTAGAAACTGCGAACCACTCGAGTATGTATGTGGTTTGGTTTATACCAATTAAGGTAAAAAAACAAGTCGGATGATAAAAGTTCCCTTATAGCACTTGAAAATAGAGATTTTTGATGCAGTGTCAACCTGTTATGAATAACAACTGATATTGTTTATAAAAAATAAAATAAAAAGAGTAAAACGTCATTTTCGCCACTAAGGTTTGGCTAGTTTGCGACTTTCGTCCAAAGGTTTGTTTTTCCGCATTTGAATCCAAAAGGTTTGAAATCTTGCCATTTTCATCCGGCACATTCAACTCTATCCGTTTTTCTCCGTTAAGTCAGAGGTATATTCGTGTTTTTGTTAACTCAAAGAGCAATTCAATCTTTTTCACTTTAATGTACAAGTATTCAAAATACCCTTAACGAAGAAAAAAAACAAAAAATACCCCGAACTTAACGAGAAAATGGATGGAGTTAACGAGCCGGATAAAAATGGCATAGATTTCAAACCTTTTGGATCCAGATGTGAACGAACAAACCTTTGGACGAAAGTCGCAAAACAGGCCAAACCTCAAAGACAAAAATGGCATTTTACTCTAAAAATAATAATAATAACCGCATTTTAATCATTCAGCATGTTTTGGTTGAAGGCATTAAATGAAACAAGAGACATTACTTGTGTGACCTATTAGAAAGTTTACAAATCTTGGGTGGCCTTAATGAAAAATGTTCACCAAATTCTAATTTCAGCCCGGCCAATCAACTTAACACATACAAAAAAGGACGAATTTCAGCCCAAACCCGTGTTGACCCATTTACAGACCCGCCCATGAGTTATGACAGCTTACCAGGCACCAATTATAAGCACTAAGCGAGAGTGGAGGTGCTTCAGGAGACAACATATTGCATAACCGAACTTCTACTCTTGTCAAATTCCACATTGAGAGAAGTTCAATGACAGTGCATATGACAAGACAGCCAACGAGTCTCAACCCTACAGGAAACAACAAAAAATTAATAATAAAATGTAAATGTATAAACGCTTTCACAGTTCTACATGATTTATTTGTATGATATATATGAACAAATGTGTAATAGCGACACCCGCAAACAAAAACTATCATCTGTTATGTAATAAGAAGAAAACGATGCTGAGCTTATTATGGTTTAGAGGTGGCAATTTTGACACATTTAAGAGTTGACTTCGGTCAAACAAGTAAAACTAAATGTGGTTTTATAAAGAATGGGTCATCAAGCCAAATGAGGCTGGAAATGTTGTTAATCTATATTCTATACACATCCGGAATCATTTTAATCAAGAAATCATGATATCTTTTCAAGTATTATCATTTATTGTAATCATATATGACACTAGCTATTATAAAAAAAACGACTAAAACAGATAAAAGTGTTTACTTATAAATGGGTAGATTCAGGTTATGTTTTATCTCTGAACAGATCAGATTGTATAGTTTATAAATAATAAAACTAAATTTAAAATAAAATATTAAAGGGAAACAGGTCAAATGGACAAAAAGGCATCCAAAGTGTATTTTAGCGTAGAACATTAACAATGTCGTATACAAATATATTAAGTTATTATTGAAGTAATATAACTATATATAAGTAAACTAAAACAGACGAAATCATTTCAGGTCAACCTAGCACAAACGCAGACCGTACTGAAAATTACTCGCTTTGATCCGAACCTATTTTGACCCGTTTAACCATTTTCCCATCTCAAATCTGTACTTATATAAAAAAGCAAACAAAATTATTTCAAGACAACATAGCACAACCCATTTAGATCTGGCGCATAAAGCGAAAGAAGAAAGAGAACTTACCATTAGGGTTGAGAACATGTTCTTCAGCAGAAGTATACTTCAAATGAAATCTTAGTGCTGCTGCAACATGAAAGATAGCCATAATATACGGGGATACGAATCCCCAAGAAAGGTAGCAGTGCACTGAAAATAGAGCTCGGTTCATTATCCAGTTTACATATGTTGTGTAAGACTCCAAGACGAATGTTTGTTTCCTTAAATAATTCCAGTACCTATACAACACATATAACAGATAAAAACTTTGTTGGTCTTATAATTAACTATCTAAGAGTGTTCTACTGTGTATATTCAGACCGTGAAAACGTAAGATCACTGGCAAGAGGATGAGGGAAAACTGCAACAGGAGGTGATGTGATGAGCCTCTTATTAGCACCTAAAGAAGAAAAAAAATATGATAGATATATAGTGTCATGTACTCATGACATGATATGGAATCACAGTGAAATTGTAATGATAGCAAAGAACCATTCTGTAATGATATACGGTTCAAGACATACATTGAAACGGAGCCACAACCTTGGTTTTAAAATGTGTGCATCACATGATGCGACGCCTTACGCAGCTGACCAGTATTTGAACAAATTGGACTGTGATTGCAAAGGGTCTGAGTTTTTTTAATCTGATTGAACAAATCTGACCATTGATTGAGCAATTGGTTTGAGTATTTGAACAAACTAGACCATCGATTGAACAAATCTGACTAGAGATGATGAGAATATCTAATATTTTAGCGTTTAAATTTTAGCAAGTTCAAATATTATCCATACATACTTTCTTCGTAGTTTTTAAAAACAAATGCCCCACATACGTGATGCTCACGCATCGACTTTAGGGATCAAAACGCATCGAATCGCTACGCGCTTGTCAAAACCAAGGCCACAACATAACACATATCTTGCTCGAAAATCTTGATAACAAAATAAGAAATAAATGGATAAACAATATATAAAAAAATAAATAATGTGATTACCAGCTATAGCTGCAAGAGTCATATCATCAGAGTAACCACCATCAGAAAGTTGTGTCACAACACCATGTTTGTCAGTTCTGAAATCATCTGCATGCATCTGCAAATAAGAAGAAAAGGTCCTATATATCAATAAATATATAAATAGAACTTTAATTACAAGTCAAACTAAGATAAATGTTTCTTGCCATCATGCAGCCTCCCCAAAGAAAAAACGTCCTTCCACCAGTTGCAAAACCCATTGAACATGGCTGTAAAGATAATGATGTTAGTTGAATAAACAAAAATTTTAAACTTAAAAGATCTCAACTTGAACAAATTGAAGAGTCTTGACATTACAATTACAAAAAGAAAAGTAAACTAAACATAAATAGTGAATGTTGGAAACGAACAGATTGAATGAGCCAGGTAACGGATCAGACGGCTAATTCTTTCATGTCTAAGGGTATCAAGGTTGCTTAAAACACCATTGCCCTAATAAAAGAGTAAAATGCCATTTTCGTCCATGAGATTGGCTGGCTTTGCGACTTTCGTCCAAAGGTTTGTTTTTTCGCATTTGGATCCAAAAGGTTTGAAATCTTACATTTTTATCCGACCCTGTTAACTCCGTCCATTTTTTAACGTTAAGTCAAGGGTATTTTCGTCCCTTTACCTATTTGTTTGTTTATTTATCTATATACAAATAGGTAAAAGGACGGAAATACCCCTGACTTAACATTAAAAAATGGATGGAGTCAACGGGTCCGATGAAAATGACAAGATTTCAAACCTTTTGGATACAAATGCGAAAAAACAAATCTTTGAATGAAAATCGCAAAACCGGCCAAACCTAAGGGACGAAGATGGCATTTTACTTCTAATAAAAGATATAAATAAGTGGTTATTTAATGTATATTGTATAAATATTCTTATGTTTCCATAATAATCTGTTGTTATGCCAACTGATCAGAAGATTTTATGCAATTAAAATACACTTTGAGCCGGCTCGACATACTTAGTCTGTTTCCTTTGTACCTATTTAATATAAAACAAAACCCGAATCGACCCGTTTATAAGTAAATGAGTTAAAACTGCCACTTTATAGTAATTACAAATACAAGACATGAGAAAAAGGATGTGTTTTACCATGTGATATTCATAAATACAGTAACTTCCCAAACTTCCAGACGGTAAATCAAGCGGATAACCAGTTTGAATAAATATCTGCATAAATTAAAAGAGATCACAATTAAGCCAGGTAGGACAACTTTAGAAACAAAAAAAAACATTATATTCAAGAACTAAGTACCATCTATCAGTAGATGGGAGAGATGTGCATCACAGCATGATTATACCTCGGGATTCTTTATCATCTCTGCAGTTAGGGCTCCAATTGACCCGGGATGCAACCTAACATCATCGTCTAGAAACAATACGTATTTGCTGTCTTTATGCATTTTTTCCACACCAACCTGCATTTCAAAATAAGTTAACTACTTTATTTAATACTATGGGTCTATGCTGGGTCAAGAAAGGAGAAAAATAAAATGCAATTTATCGTTTTGTAAGGAGTAAGATGCATTTTTCGTCCCTGGGGTTTGGTCAGTTTTACGACTTTCGTCTAAAAGTTTTTTTTTGCATCTAGATCCAAAAGGTTTGAAATCTTGCCATTTTCATCCGGCTTGTTAACTCCATCCATTTTTATCCATTAAGTCAGTGGTATGTATGTCTTTTCTGTTAACTTAAAAATCAATTCGGTCTGACAAATTCAGTCAGGGGTATTTGAAATGCTTGTACATAAAGTAAAAAGGACTGAATTGCCCTTTAAGTTAACAAAAAAGACGAAAATACCCCCTGACTTAACGAAGAAAAATGGATGGAATTAACGAGCCGGAGAAAAATGGAAAGATTTCAAACCTTTTGTACCTATATGCGAAAAAACAAACATTTGGACGAAAGTTGCAAATCTGGCCAAACCTCAGGGACAAAAATGGCATTTTACCCATAGTGGGTTTGTGTTTCATGCCGATATGGCATGAAGAGGTCAAAGTCTTGAAGCAACTCAGCATTTTTATTCTAGCTTCAAAAAGTCAAGATAAACAAACCATGTGGGGACCATATTCCCATATTAACCTATAAAAAGCTTATAAAAGGATATAGGTTCCTAATAATGAAAAGAAAAAAGAATTATCTATTATAGAAAGGATATAGGTTCCTAATAATGAAAAGAAAAAGAACTATCTAAGAAGGATTTGAAGCACACCAACTGATTATGAACTTTTTGACTACATGTTGTGGATGGGCCCGCTACAATTAATCTTGCATTAACATCATCCTGCACAAATGCGAATAAGTAAGGAAGAGGATGTAAACAGACAAGTACTCATATATATAGTTCAAAAGTGCATATATTCACAGCAAAGTTTATTTAAAAAAAAAGATGGAAGTTGAAGAGAGTCCCATTACTTTACTTCTTAACAGTTAAAAACAAAAGTAAAGTAAGATAAACAAGAAAAAAATATATTAGTGGTGAAATATATAATTACCTTAAAATCTAATAGCAAGCGAGATACAGCATGATAAGCTGGGTCTTCAGTACTATCCACAATAAATAGGAACTCCAGTGGACCACCATAAAGAGATGTTAACTGCATGCAGTAATCAACACTGCTAACCGTCATACGTACAATGAAACTTTAAAGCTTAAAGTAAAGAATCCCAGAGAACCTATCCTGAGTGGGCCACTATAGTTTGATATACAGGGATGAAAATTAGTCATAGGCACTATTATGATATCTGTATTACCAATATTTTATAATGATTGTTAACAGATAAATGGTAACATTAACGAGTAAATTGCACAAAACGTCCTTTAAGTTTCACCAATCTTGCTGGTTTCAGCCTTAATCTTTAAAAGTTGCCAAAACCAGCCTTTAAGATTAAATTAGTTACGGGTTTCATCCTTTATCACTAACCCAGTTATTAAATCATGTTAAATGGCATCACATGCAAGCCATGTGAGGGTAAAACCGTCTATTTCATACTTAAAGGACGTTTTGTGCAATTTAACCAAATTTTTCATCCTCTTCATCCTCCTCATCCTCGTCTCCTCCGCCACTTTGATAACATACGCCGACCCTTCGCCTGAAACCCTAACGGAAGTCGACACACTTCTCGATTTCAATATAGCATTAAAAAAACTACCTTCACAGTCCCCTGCACCTCATGAAGTTCCAGCTAGTACTTCTTTAATCAAAACGATTCGTCGGGCTCAATCGCTACAAAAATTGCGCGGCGACACTCATTTGGCGGTTGATCAGTTGATTTTAGGGCTTCTTGAAGATTCACAAATTGGGGATCTTTTGAAAGAAGCTGGAGTGAGTGCATCCAGGGTGAAAAGTGAGGTGGAAAAGCTTAGAGGTAAAGAAGGGAAGAAAGTGGAAAGTGCTTCTGGTGATACTAACTTTCAAGCGCTTAAAACGTACGGTCGTGATCTCGGGGAGCAAGCCGGAAAGCTTGATCCTGTGATCGGACGCGACGAGGAGATCAGGAGTGATTAGGATTCTATCTAGAAGAACAAAGAACAACCCGGTATATCTTCTTGATTTGTACAGTAATTGATACATAGAATGATATATTGCTGCTTTTGTATCACACCTAATCGAATTCCACTTTCAATTTTGAGCTGAATCACTAAAATTGCTGCTCTGTTACTCTGTTTTTGCATATTATACAGAAACAGAGTATTCTAAATCAAGAAGACGACTCTGTTTTTGCACTGATGTGCGGGTTGTGGCATTGGATATGGGTGCACTGATTGCTGGAGCTAAATATAGAGGTGAGTTTGAAGAGAGGTTAAAAGCGGTTTTGAAAGAAGTGGAAGAAGCTGAAGGGAAGGTGATATTGTTTATTGATGAAGTTCACCTTGTTCTTGGAGCGGGTCGAACCGAAGGGTCAATGGATGCTGCGAATCTTTTAAACCTATGCTTGCTAGGGGTCAACTAAGTTGCATTGGTGCAACTACTTTAGAGGAGTATAGGAAGTATGTAGAGAAAGATGCAGCCTTTGAGAGACGTTTTCAACAGGTTTTGGTGCTGAACCTAGTGTTCCCGACACCGTAAGCATTCTTCGAGGGTTGAAAGAGAGATATGAAGGCCACCATGGTGTTAGAATTCTTGATCGTGCTCTTGTCGTTGCTGCTCAACTTTCAAGCCGATACATAACGGGTATGATTCATTTCGTCGGATGGTTGATTTAATTAGCGGTTTAGACATTATCTAGTATGATGATACTTATAATTGGATGGAAACATCAAAAACACAAAAAGGAAGTATGTGATAGCCGTAACTCGTCCACTGCCGTAAAACTTTGGACCTCACATCTAATTACCAAATTGGTATCATTGTCAAGCTTCCACCGCCTATACCGATACCCAACGGAAGCTATTTCTTCACCTTCACTCACAAACGAATTCAACTCATCAAACCCCACCTTATTCTCATCTTCCACAATCGACCACCATCTCTAAAATCAGATCTGGTTCAATCATCATCTTCATCTCCCCTCTCTCTAGCGTCAACCAATCCCCA
Organism: Scalesia atractyloides; assembly: GCA_947069175.1. Lineage (NCBI taxonomy): Eukaryota > Viridiplantae > Streptophyta > Magnoliopsida > Asterales > Asteraceae > Scalesia > Scalesia atractyloides. The sequence continues at coordinate 87,457,193 of CAMTDV010001632.1, forward strand.
ACACCACCTGTGACCGCCACCACCGGCCACTATCTTCATCGCACCACCACCTGTGACCGTCACCACCGACCACCATCTCTAAAATTAGATCTGATTCGTTAATCGCACAACATCATCTTCATTTCCCCTCTTTCTGGCTGTGAATATTTGCGGATGTTTCAGGTGTGTGTGATGGGCGGTGGTGGCAGGTGGTGTGTGTACGTGGGTGGCGGTGATAACTGGGAGGGATAGAGAGAGTGGGGTATGAAAGAGAGAGAGAAAGAGTGACTTTTTATTAGAGTAAATTGCACAAAACGTCCTTTAAGTATGAAATAGACGGTTTTACCCTCACATGGCTTGCATGTGATGACATTTAACATGATTTAATAACTGGGTTAGTGATAAAGGATGAAACCCGTAACTAATTTAATCTTAAAGGCTGGTTTTGGCAACTTTTAAAGATTAAGGTTGAAACCAGCAAGATTGGTGAAACTTAAAGGACGTTTTGTGCAATTTACTCTAACATTAACTGGAGCATTGCCAAAAACGAAATGTAGCATTCATTTCTGGGCATACCAAAAAAAATTATGGCATTTATATTGGGATAAAGGGAGTAAAATTTAGTTATTATATCAGAGGCGATATCTTAATATGTATGGAGCATTAAAACATGAATTGAGAAGAAAAAACAATTATATTTATATACGTAACAAAGTTCATGCTTGTGAATAGTCAATTGGTGCTAAAATGCACCATCTCCTTTTGCTAAAATAAGCCGCTCTTTGTGGTTTTTGTCTTTTTGGGTGTTTTTCTTAACCGTCAATCGTACCCGTATTTTTTAAATAACTTGTGTTCCTTAATTATACCGATTGTCGGTATTGTACTTTTGGAGTTTTTCCTTTCAGTTGCTAAACCGAGTGTCATTACTGTATCGATACCGTAACGAACTGAACTGATACCGGCTGCATTCCCGCCGCAACACGCAGGGAAACTTACTAGTTATCTTGAAGTCCAAATATATAGAGAACTAGCTTCTTATGTGGAACGATTACATTTATGTGTTTTGTATGGTACCTGGGTTCTCCAGTTGTGCAGGTTGTGTTCTCCAAACCCTTTCAAGGGCATTACAACTGTGACACCTGGTAATTTCACCTGGGTTGAATGTTCAAGGTCATGAATATCATGACTGAGAAATGCAAAGGGATTGCCCTCTTTCATACATTTTTTCATCTGTCTTATTTCTCTGTTTCTGCAAGTGATAGAATGAAGTTTTGTTAAGTTTCAAATGAAGTTTTACTAAAAAAGTAGATACATATAAAAGGGTTTTTGTAGCAAATGTCAAGAAATGATAAATGATAGGTTATAGTCTTATGGATCTCCATTTGATACCTCACATAAGCTGCACCAGCCCATCCAGCAGCCAGAAGTAAGCATATTACACATCCCTGCAGCCCAAATATATCCTCATATATAAGAACACAATGCTAGTGTGACACATGAACAATAAATAAAAATGACAGCTTCCCAGAATAACTTTATAAAAGACATTTTTATATTCAATAATCAATATTACACCAACAGTGCCCTATGCAATATAATCTAACAACCTATGAACAGCAGGGAAGCTCCAATTAAAACACCATCACCGTCCTATAGCTAACAATTAGTTCAAAAGAATTTGAAAACAAAGCACCGTTTCCTTCATTATTACATTTACTATGTGTTTCACTGTGATATTAAACCCAGTTATTCTACCCACAGAGAAATAACCCAAGCCTTAGCTTAATCATTCATTCAATCCTATAAATGTGATTAAGGATGCTTCTAGAGTGTAGACAGCTATAGACACCTATCTTAATTCCAAGTACTAAACCACGAATCCGTGTACAACAAATCAACAAATGTGGAGTGCAATTTCTTACATGGCTTTTGAGTTGATTTCAAAAGATCAATAAGCAATCAACAAAAGAACCTACTCTCAGTCATAGCATTCTACGCATCAAATCTTGCACAACTGCTTTAACAATAAAGAGTAGGTCATTCTAGAACCCAGAAAAGATTCAAGATTGGTTATCTCATTGTTGCAGCCAACCACCGAACATACAAATTTATTCTACACATAATTACAACTACACATTAAAACCTAATGTCTAATGGATTTTGTGTGCTGTTGCTAATATACAGATTGATGAATCAAAACTCCATTCTAACCAAAATCCCAAATTACGGATATATCTACCATAAAACAAAGACAAAATCAAACTACAACAAAGAATTGCAAGTGAAACGTAACATAACCTAACATTACCACATTATCATTATCATCAAAAAATTGAATAAGCTAAAAAATGACAAAATCCAGACCTGGATCTGAACAAAAACGGCGAACGGGCTACACAGAGCTCTGCTGATGGAGAACAATAACGACTCTATCGAATCTAAAGCTGACATGATCTCTACCATGACTAATCTATGAAATTAATCCTGTAACCCTAACCTGCAATCAGTGATGTCGGACATTTTTCATATTGAGGCGAAAAACAGCTGGAATTTGAGCTAGAAAGCTTACACCCTTTGTTAAAGTATAAATAGAGTTATATCATTTCACTTTGATGTCCAGTACACTAACTTATAGAACTTGGATTCCTATTTTGAACCTCTCCAGTCTCCAATATTCAGCCACTGCATTAAACCTTTTAACAAAAACCACAAACCACAAGATAATAAAAAACTTATGGCTACTTAAAACAAACTCAAAATCAGTCTTTGATTCTGACTACAAGTACCATATTCAAACCTTGCATGTGTTTATTAACAAGCTTAACTCCCAAAAACAAACTGTTCTTAAATCTTAATTGTGCAAAACACTAAAACCTAAATTACAATAAACTTCACTCTCATCACTAAAACATTAACTTAAACAACAAGTAACCTCTCTAGTTTCCGATATTCAGCCACTATAGTAAACATTTTAACAAAAACCACAACTCCACAGGATATAAAAAATTTTGTGGCTAGCTAAAACAGACTCCAAATAACTAAATCAGCCCTTGATTCTGAACAAGTACCAGATTCAAACCTTGCATACGTTTATTTAGCAACTTGGCTAATGCAACAACAAACTGTTCTTAAATCTTAATTATGCAAAACACTAAAACCTGAATTACAACAAACTTCATCCTCACCATTACAACATCAACTCAAACCACAACTAATTTCAACTCAAATCCAACTAAACTATAACATCGCATCAACACAAAAACACGCATCACAATTCATTAATCCATACGCATTATACACACAATCATAATCCGATTCAACAAAACAATCACCAGATATAATCCTTGCATGTGTTTATTTGGCAGCTTGACTAATGCAACAAACACTAAAACCTAATTTGCAATAAACTTCCTTCTCAACATCACAACATCAACTCAAACCACAAGTAATTCCAAGTTAACTGTCATATCTCATCCACACAAATAATTCAATAATTCACGAGCATTATACGCGAATACAATCCGATTCAAGTAAGCAATTACCAGATCCATTACAACAAAAAACTAAAAGTAAATCTAAACCTAACATAACATCATCATTATCACTAACATTATCGATATCAGATCGTAAAGGGAACAAAATAAGCAGAAACCACACCTGGATCTGAACAAAAACGGCGAACGGACTACACAAAGCTCTGCTGATTGAAAACAACAACGAATCTATCGAATCTAACGCCGACATGATCTCAATCATACTAATGTATGAAATAGAGTCTGAAAACCCTAACCTGCAAGCAGTGATGTTGAAATTCAGTTAAAATTGGGGCGGAAAACGGTTGAAATTGAGACAGAAATGGATAATTTATAGGTGTTATTGTCACTTTCTCTCTCTTTCTCTCAGATCGCCATGATCGTCGAAGAAGAAAGGACAGTGATGGAGGAGAGAGAAGAGAAGGGTTAAATGTGGAGACCGCGTAATTTATATTTTCAAAGGACCGGATGGGATTTCAGAAAGAGGTTCCGTCACAATATCTACAGTCGTAGCTTAGTGGTCCCCGGTTATAAAAACAGCTGTTTTTTGAAAAAACTTTTGGCTCAAAATTGTTTTATTTTATTTTATTTTATTTATAACAGGGTGGTGACCACGTCATGCGAAATAATTACATTACATTACAGTGACATAGATACCGGTAAAGTGTGTGATCACGTAATATGTTAATCGTCATACTCAAATCAAATAGAATAAAATGTTCGTGCTTATAGTGTAATTTTCTTAAGTATTAACATATGAAAATGTTATGATTGTTTAAAATCGTGATGAAACTTGCATGTGTTAGAAAGCTTTAGCTCTAGAAAATTGTATCATATGCTTTATAACTTGTAATTACTTAAAATCTAAAAAATATGTTAGATTACCTTATTGTCTTCTTTTATGTATTATAATATAGTATAGATATAGATATGGTTAAATAAGTAGTTTAAGCTTTTAAGGTTATGTCTAACAGAGTTGATATGTTTAACCAGCTTGATATATAGTTCGTATTCCGTGGGTTTTAGGTGAACAAACCGGCTCATGAACTCATGAATAAAGTTGTTCAAATCTGTGTAATGAAATCGAGTTGTTTTTTAGTATCTTTGTAATTGTTTTATATTTTCGTTTTAATACTTATGGTTTTTTTGTTAGTTAGTTAAGACTTAGGAGTATATTGTTTTTACTAACATCTTTTGTAAAAAGAGTTTGATTATGATATTGGTGGTTTTGATATAGGAAAGGGAAACGACACGGTTTTATCATCTAGCGTGAACATACAAAATGGATAAAGTGTAAATATTTTTTTAAAAGTATCTATCTTAGCCAATGATGATTGAAACGTCATGTAATCGTATCATATATGTTATCTAACTCATACATGTTTGCCAATGAAATAATAGTATTTCAACAAGGTCGTGTCTCTTTTTTTAAACTATTTAAGACCTTATTTTTGTTTGTATCTTAACTCTCTTAGTCTTTTAAGTTTGGTCTATTACTTATTGGGATGTGGCGTACAACACCCACAACATCCTTAGTTGGCATGGTACATTACTCTATGATGAGAGCGAAATTGTGTTTTTACATTACGACGTCATGTCACCTGCATGTCATCCTAAGAGACGCTCCAGCAGGCCACCGCCATTGTACAACAACACTTTTTAGGACATGTGAGAACATGGGCATTCGGTCCGGTTAAGTCTATTTAATAAACAGAATGCCGAATTTTTTAATTTTTGATTCTTAATTATTTATTTTTTGTTTTAAGATTTCTCTCTTCAACTTTCATTTTTCTATTGCATTTACTTCATATATTATTTATTTAAGTCGTCTTATTTTATAAAAAAATGCAAATTTACACCAAAAATATATTAATGTTTTCATATTTTGTTTTGTAATAGTTCTATTTATCTAGTGGTAAATGGTTATATTATTTATGGTGTCGTCTAGTTTTTAGTTCCGGCCTAACTAGTGAACAAGTAAAACGATCAATCTGGATCTTGAAGCATAGGTCGAGACACAAAGGGTTTGTTTTCAAAAATTAAAATAATAATAATAATAATAATAAAAGGTATTAATTGAGTATTTTAAGGTTTATCTTGTGATTTGTGAATGAAACATTCAAACCCAATTTGAAGCAACATAGGGAGGTCCAAACATGTGAGCTTACGTGGCACGAGTGGATTCTATGAAAATATGCTAATGTGCTTTTTTGGATATCCGAATCTTCCCTTTATCGCCGTCTCTATCATAGCTATTGTAATTTTTATTTAACGATCAATCCGTTTGAATGATCTGTTATCTGTATCGGTTAAAAAATAATACAGTCATAAAAGTACTAACTTGATAATACTAACTATTAATCTGATTAGCGACATTCTAACTATAGATCATTTAAAAAAAATTCCTAAACAATTTAAAAGTTAGTATATAAATACACACACCTAAACTAAACCAAATTCGGAACAAACAAAATGTCAAGTTATTAAATGAATAGACGAATAAAATTTTAAAGAAACTTAAAAATGGACGTCATGTCACAGCGAAAGTTTTGTTTTTTTACACTTAATTTTTTTTTAACTGGGTTTCCTTATAAATTTTGGCTGCAGTGAAGTGCGGAATTTAGTTTCTGTCTTGGGCATTCAAGCCATAAAATTCTAAGGTTAGTCAAGTAAATAAATTTCTTTGCATACCTGAGTTACTGAGCCTGTGTTATTTACTTATTTTGGTTCATAGCAATTTCGACAAAATTTATACATGAGCACTAATAAATGCTAATAACTTTACTAAAAGAATACATGTAATAACTGAAATATGGAATGCCATTGTACCCTTCTAGATTACTTATAAAAGAGAAAAATGCATTTAGTGATGGCAAAAAAAACCCAAGCCTGATGGGTATATTCGAAACCCAAAACATGCCGGCCGGGTATACCCGAAGCCCAATAATTATGGGCCGGGTATAGGTTTAAAAAAGAAAACATTCGGGTATGGGTACGGATATGGGATTTAGTGATACCCGCCCGATACCCGGCCCATTACCCGAAAGTATCATATTATAAATTTTAATAGAGTAAAATGCACAAAACGTCCTTTATGTTTCCTTAAACTTGCAAGTTCCGGCCTTTATGTTTAAAACTTGCTGAAAACAACCTTTACGTTTATTTTTGTTGCGGGTTCAACCTTTACAACTAAACAAGTTAATTATCTCAGTTTAAGCTCCTCACATGCCTAACATGTGAGGGTATATTTGTCTTTTTAATTCTTCTTCCTATCAAACCCCAAAAAACCCATCGTACCATTTTCATTCATCTTCATCACCTTCAATTAAAAACCATATCCTATGATTCTTCTTCACCTTCAACTGAGAACCCTAGAATCAATTGTAATGAAATGGTTATTGTGAAAGGATTCACAGATCCACATGTTCTTATTCACCATTGCGATCAATAAAAGGAAACGACATGCTATTCCACCTTCAGGCTTCAGCCCTGTCGATCCAAACAAAGAGGTGGCACAACCCTGATAATCAACAAAGCATTCTCACCTCCTGCAATCACCACACAAGCCACGGTGTCAACACTCATGTTACCACCAGTCACACCAAAGGCAAAAGTTGTTAAGAGGAAGACCCCCCCACCCCCTGCAAGTATTGGGAATCTTAGATCCCTTGGTTTTAAAAAATATTAAAAGCATTTACATTACCTATGCATATACCTATGGTCAAACTTCCGATCAAGGCAGCATGCAATAAAATTAGATCATGAAGATTTTGTAGTCTAGAAATGAAGTATTGAATAATTCTTCCATATCAATCAAATTATTAAACTTTTATGTGTTTCTTTGATTTAATTTGATTGATATCCCCATACTCCTAATCAAACATCAGATATCCGATTGCTCGGATTTCTGAGTTAATCAAACTTGAAAGCTCATACCTGTTTAAAATAATTAAGAGACTGGAACAAGCATAAGATGCATATCTAATCTAAATGCACCTGAATGTCGTGCATATATTTATTTCTCAGCTGATAAATTGTGTTTATCTCATTGCCCATGTTAATGAGCATTTAAACAACAATACACAAGCAATTATAACCAGAAACCTAACATTGAAACCTACTTTAAAATTTGACCTGCTCAAATAATGGATATAGAAACAAAAATTTTCAGCCAATATTGCTTTGTAATTCGTCTGCCGTACTTCAATTATGATGTTGGATTGTCCAACAAAAGCAATTAAGAATCATGGGTAGGGTTTTTAATTGAAGGTAAATGGTACAGTGGCTTTTTTGTAGGTTTTACAGGAAGAGGAATTAAAATTACAAATATACCCTCACATGTTAGGCATGTGAGGAACTTAAACTGAGATAATTAACTTGGTTAGTCGTAAAGGATTGAACCCGCAACAAAAATAAATGTAAAGGTTGTTTTCAGCAAGTTTTAAACATAAAGGCTGAAACATGCAAGTTTGAAGAAATATAAAGGACGTTTTGTGCAGTTTACTCATTTTAATATACATAAACTTAGTATAATATTTATTACCTTCTCTATAGTACTAGGGTCTAGTCTTCTAGTCATATGTAGATATGTATATGACAGGTGCCTAGTGAACAAATAACTTATTTTTAAGCATGTCTATTAGATATGGAAGCTATCACCGTTTACTATATGGATGTTTATGCAATTAGGTCGTCATAATATAATTACTTAATTAAGTAATCGTTTTAGTTTAGTTTGCTATATGTGGTCTGAATATAATATGTAAGTTATTAATCATATTTTTATTGTTATAGTCATTAAAATAGTAAATTATATAAACATTAAAGTAAAATTGCATATTTGTCACAACGGGTATTTTAAAAAATTAACAGGTATACCCGATATCCGCGGGTATGCCCGATACCTGATGAATAACGGACCAGGTATGAGACAAAAATTTACAACTGAATACAAACCTAGAAGTACCAATACCCCGGCTTAAGCCAGGCTATAGCCATACCTAAATGCATTGCAATGAAGGTGAAGGGTATAAAAGTATTTGCAAATAAAATTCGATGTTAATTTGGTAAAGACTTCTAGAGATGGAATACTTTTTAGACATACATATATTATGATCTAATATAAATTCAAAGCATGTACTTTTTTCAACTTAATCTTTCTTGCTTTTTTTAATTATCAAGACATATATAGGTAAGATTGTTTATATCTTACATTCTTTAAACCTTACTTTAGTTTTGCTATTGATGAGATTTACTGAGTATGATGATGTACTTTTTAACTTAATTCTCCTTACCTTTTTATTTATCAAAAAAATGTATTTTTTTAACTTAATCCTTCTTATCTTTTTTATTTAAATTGTACTTTGTATTTAATCATAATCTCATATATATTACATTGATTTTCTTATATATATATATATATATATATATATATATACTATGTAAAGCATTTTAACTTAGTAAAATGAAATTTAACTTCCTTTGAAGAGGGCGTCATGGTAAATATAATTTCAAATATTAAAATAATTTGACCCCAACATATTATGGTCCATTTTTTTCTTGACACATGGAAAAAAGGACATGGCTCGATTTGAATGTGAAGTTATTTAATTGGGACAAAAATGATACGAGTGACCTAATTAGAACAGTTTTAAAACTTGGTTACTTTTCTGTGACATTTTCTCTTTTATTATTTTTGTTAATTACATATGATTTGATCATACTACCCCTTTAATTAAAAAAATTTATAGACACACCATTGACTACCCATTTCGCCTAGCAAAGAAGGAACAGCGGTGACCATTCCCCATTTAACCCCGCCATCTATCTCTACAGACACACCGTTAACTCGAGCAACGGATATCTCAGACAATCCTAATTGAACTCAACTTATAATATGAAAATCTCACTACCTGTGGCTCGTCCTCACTTCGTATCCACCTCCCTAACGTAATTTTACCAACCAAAATACCATCGCCAGTTCGCCATAATCTGCAACTACCCCCACCATCGCATACGATTTCATTTTGGGCAAAATAAAATTGAGTTAGATGTGATTCACTTCCAAACTTGAATTCTAGACTGATTTGGCAATTTTGACAAAGGAACCATAGCGAATTGTTGAACGTCTTGGCCGTAATCTTGTGACGATGTTTTTGATAGACGGTTGTTTCTTTTGAATGTCACACCCCGACCCGCAGCGGAAAAGGTGATCGGGGCATGAATGGGTTTTCATCAAAGCTCATGACATTATTATAATGTTTCATATTTATTATTACAATTTTAAAGAAGATCATACAATCAAATCATACTAGTACAACATGTTCTATACATCTTTCTTGCCTTCATTATTTTTCTTCTAAGGCACTTTTCCTATGTTTTCCTTGCTTCTTCCTGTCCACCTGTATCATGTGTAAAAATGGTTTTTGAATCAACAAAAAGTTGGCGAGTGAATCCTATGAAAAACATTTAAACGAGTTTATTGTATTGATTATAAAATAAAGTGCATAACCACATATGAGTAAATGTAGATGTAAATTTATTCACAATACACATAATATTAAATATTGCACACACATACAACAATTGATTGTTTTGAGGCACGCGTTGTTCAACTCGTCTCCCACGAGGAACTGATGGGCCTAATGAATGAGTTTTGAGGCACGCGTTGTTCTACGAACTGATGGGCCTAATGAATGAGTTTTAAGGCACGCGTTGTTCAACTCGTCTCCCACGAGGAACTGATGGGCCTAACAAATAATTTGCATACAACTTGACAATATGTAATACATAACAACAAACAATATTTACATTATAAGTTTAGATCATAATATGGTATAGCACGAGTTTGAATAAGCGAATTAGTTTAAGTGACACATGATACACCCCAAAACATGAATAAAAATGGGAATTTGTAAGAATTCACTCACAGTGGGTGCGTTTCTTGGATTGATGATGAATGCGCACGAATTCAGATTTAATCGACAAGGGAAACTAACCTAAATAATAACATAATAGGTACGGTAAATAAGTGGATTTTATTAACAATTTTAATTGGATTTTTAGGTTTATTTTTATGAGTTTAATGTCTCTTTCTAACTTTAAAAATGTTATTTTTATGTATTTTTAATTGATTTTTAAATAAAATAAATAAATAAAAATATAAAAAAATGTTGACTTTTTGACTTTGACCGTTGACCGTTGACCATGACTGTTGACCGTTGACCGGTTCGGTCGTGTATAAGTATGCGCTGGGTGAGACTCGAACCCGTGACCTCTCGTACGCGTGCACGCAGCTCTACCAACTGAGCTACGTGTCTAACCCGAAATATTTCTGTTTTTAATTATATTTATACACTATTTAAGTTAATCAGAATTCATTTATTTTAAAAAGATTTTAATTGTATCGAACCGGTGCCGTCAACAGGTCTCAAACCCGGGACCTGTGATTTAGTGTTGCACACAGTCCACCGCTGGACTGTGTGCCTAACCTGGTTAATATTATGGTTTTTATTATACTTAACATCATTCAGTGAGTTATCCTGGTTCGGTTTTTAAAAAGAGCATTTTTATTTAAGAGAGTGAGGTTGGGTCAGGGATCGAACTCGAGACGTGTGTACATTGTTTGCACACAGTCCACCGCTGGACTGTGTGTCTAACCCGTTTAATATACTGATTTTAATTAATCTTATAAACATAGTCGACTTCGTCTTCTTCACTCAAAGACTCAGTCGACGATTATTCAACTGTTCTTGATTGAGTCGTTCATCGAACATATTATTGGTTGAAATGTGATGAATAAAATGAGTTCAGGAATCGAATGTACCGATCAGACTGTATTTTCTCAGAATTCCGGCAATGGACGTCGGCTCTGATTTGTGTATTCTTTCTGATTGAATCAATTAACAATTTTGTTCGATTAGTTATGCAATTGGGGTACTAAACAAGGATTAACAGAATGTTTGAATGATTATACCGATTCACAGCGTGAGTTTGGAAATTTCAGAGGTTTTCCGGCGAGGGCTGAATATTCCGGCTACGTTGTCTGAGATTGATTCTGATTGATGGATTGAAGTTAGTGATAGTCTAACAACGGATTGAAACAGAAAGAGTCGAGGTATTTACCGTTTTGATGAAAGTCTCGGTTTTCCGGCGACTTGCAGAGAATTCCGGCGATGTATTTCTTGCTACAGAGATTCTTCAGGGAGTTTAAGGTGAGTGTGGGTGATGTCGGTATGAGCTCTAAAAATCTTATTTTAGAGTAAGCAGAAGGGATGGAATGAATTCGGTTTTCCGACGAAAATTTCCGGTTAACTTGCAGAGGATTCCGGCGACTTGCGGCGAGGTTTTCAGAGCGAATTGGAGAGTGTAAGTTTGATAAACTCGCGAGTTCAACTGATGAATAAAGTATAACTCAGATTTAATTGCATTTCCGGTTTCGAATTCAAAATTATTCGGTTATGGTTTGATGATTTGAATGAGTGACTTTAAGGTTTTTCAGTTATAACCGACGTTGCTGTAAAGCATCCGTTATGTCAAAAGAAAACGTCAATGATTGACGAATTCGTCAGGATTTCTGGCGAGAGTGATTTGAGCGCGCTGAGTGACCGAATTCAACTTCGAGGTTTATTATAAATGTTATTTGTTTCACTGGATAGCACAAGTGAGTCAAGTGGCGGAGTGGTTGAATGTTTGTGAGTTAAGTCACTAGGTTTCCCGGCTGACCCGGGTTCGAAACCCGGCATCAGCAAACTATTTTTATTTCATTATTTATTATAAATTTTCAATTATAGATTTTAAATTCTAATATATATATATTTTATATGTATTGTATAAAATTAATTTGAGCATTAAATACGCAACGAAATTTTTAACTGGATGTTCGGTTAATAAACGAAGCGGGTTTGGTTAACCCGGTTTTTGACGGATGTTACAGTATCCCCTACTTTTAGAAATTTTGCCCCGAAATTTAAGTAGTGGCATGTTTGACTTAAAAAGGATGGTGTCTTAATTTGACAATTACATACTTAGAAGGGAGTAAGAGTTTAAATTTTGTTTGAGGCGGTAACGTTCCTTGTAAGGGTTGAATACCCTGCTACAGGAATCGCTTTTTGTTGCCTACGATAAAGAATATTGATAAACAGAGTTGATTCACTAAGTATAATTTCATGCGCAAGAGTTTTGATTCGTTTGAAAAGATAAGGTTATACCCCAAAACAAAACTTCTACTACTAAAACCTTCATGGAACTTCTCATAACCGCCTAACAATGCCTCTGATCCTTTGGCAAGAATACTTATATATAGGAAGTACCAGCGGCGTATCCACCATATTCTTGTCAAATTTTCATTGGTTTCATCAGTAAGTTATGATTGGTTCTATGATGTGACTCTAGAACATAAACAAACACAACAACCAAAGCCTGAGTCCTAATTCTGATAGTATACATGTTTGAATGGTGACAGTACCTCTCTCGTTTGTTATGATGGAGAGGTTAGTCTATGTAGAAGTGAGACACAGCTCAACTTCTTTAAATGATGAGATTGAAATACGTTGAGATGTATGATGATATGAATGCTAAATCAGTGGGTATAAAACAAACTTCAACCAAGACATTACTAAATCCTACATGGAACTTCTCATAACCGCCTGACAATGCCTCTGATCCTTTGACAAGAATACTTATATATAGGAAGTACCAGCGGCGTATCCACCATATTCTCGTCAAATTTTCATTGGTTTTATCAGTAAGTTATGATTAGTCCTATGTGACTCTAAAACATAAACAAACACAACAATCAAAGCTTGAGTCTTAATTCTGATAGTATACATGTTTGAATGATGACAGTACCTCTCTCGTTTGCTATGATGGAGAGGTTAGTCTATGTAGAAGTGAGACACAGCCCAACTTCTTTAAATAATGAGATTGAAATACGTTGAGATGTATGATGTTATGAATGCTAAAATCAGTGAGTATTAAACAAACTTCAACCATGACATTACTAAATCCTACATGGAACTTCTCATAACTGCCTGACAATGCCTCTGATCCTTTGGCAAGAATACTTATATATAGGAAGTAGTAGCGGCGTATCCACCATATTCTTGTCAAATTTTCATTGGCTTTATCAGTAAATTATGATTAGTTCTATGTGACTCTAAAACATAAACAAGCATAACAACCAAAACTTGAGTCTCAAATATGAAGGTATACATGATTGAATGATGATAGTACCTCGCTCGTTTGTTATGATGAAGGGGTTAGTCCAGGTAAAAGTGAGACACAACCCAACTTCTTTAAATGATGAGACTGGGATACGTCTTGAGGTATGATGATATGAATGTTAAATCAATGAGTATAAAACAAAACTGAAATAGTAATTCGCATAAGATTCTCGGATAAAATTTCCAATTTATAACTGAGATACGTGAAGTTGAGATAAACATAAAGAAAACATAAAAACTAAGCGGTTGGAGTTGAATTCTTGATTTTTGGTGAAGGAGACTAGTTGGGTGGTTCGTCATTATCTTCAACAGGATTGGCGTTGATGTTGAAAACTCTTCCTCTTGCTGGTGGCCTAGTGGTTAGGTTTTCTTGATTTGCTTGGTAACTGGGTTTGCTTGAGCTTGGGCGTTTATGATGTTAACCAATCGAGGGCACGTGTTTCTAAAATGGGTAGGGTCACCACAATTAAAACAAGCTCAAACATAAGGAAACATGGGGTATTGGGGTTGTTGATATGTTGGGATCACGTTTTGAGTAGGGGGTGAGGTTTGGTTTTGAGGGGTGCGGCAAATCTTGCTCAAATGACCATAGCGTCCACAATTCGCACATATTCGACAAGGTAAGGTAGATGGATGGTGATAAAAGCAGGTGTTGCATTGAGGGTGAGGTCCAAGGTAAGGTTTCTTATTTGGGTAAGTTGAGTTGGGTGCTACTTGAGTGATTGGGATAGCTTGGAGGGGTATGGCTTGTGAAGTTGGTTGATTGTGTTGGGTGACAGCGAAAATTTGCCCATCTCGTTTCCTCTTAAAAATGGGTTGAGAAGGGGATTCGGTTTGGGTGGAGTTTGGGGTTTCGGTTGATGCTTAATCCTTCTTCTTCTCCTCCTTGAAGTCTTTATTCCGTATGCGGTTTTCGGTGAGCTCTGTAGCTAACTCCATGGCTGCTTCCAAAGTTGCAGGATTTGAAATGCTTGAAGGTGCATTTAGTGGTATTTGGGGGAGGGTTGATAACATTTTGATCTTCTTGATTGATTGGGTTGTCGGGATTAGCGGTAAGGGCTTGTTGATCTTGAACTACGATGCTGGGTATTACGGCCGCCATTTGTTGAGCGATTTGGGCAGCCATGCGCTCGCGGGATTTCCTGATTTCATTTTCCTACGAGCGAGACTAGAATCTACAAAGAATACGTACCAAGAGTATGAGTTGGATGTTTTAGGGATCATGTGTCGTATTTTAGGAATGAACATTCATAAAATAAATATAGAATAATAAATATACTACATCCATAGGATGTCTTGGGCTTTGCTCGTAATTGGGCCTTGCATGCCGCCATACTTCACCTTCGTAATCATGTGGGCCCCCATGATTACAGGGTTTTTCATATGGTTCGCATGTGTTAGCCTGGTTACGTACACTAAAACCCGGAGAAAATCGAGAAATAAGTATGTAACGTATGATATTCGGGATGTATCCAGGTGTGGACACGGTGACACCTCAAAGTGGGGTTAGTTCGAACGACGTTTGGTGTGGCATGCTTTGGCCTAATAGGTCCTTCGTACTCTCATCGTTAGTCCCCAGGTAGGCAAACTGGTCCGTTATATTGGATTTATACGAATGCCAACCTAGACAGGACGTTTCGACTACCGGTACTGGTACCCTTACAGTTACTACATGCCCGTCGCAGAACTCACTTTGATGAGATTTGAAAAAAGAAAAATGCAACAAAATCTTGAATAACGGAAGTATGAAGACGATTTGAATACGTGAACCTTGAAATATGTATGATGAATGTGTATGTAATTATGTATGTTTGACTGTAAGTATAATTCACTATGTATCACAAAATGTAGTATCGGAAGTGTTTGCATGCATTTGTGTATGTAATAAATATGAAAGAAATAAACATCATGAGTTTGCATATAACCACATAAACAATTAAAATCTAATCAACTGTAGTATAGGCTCTAAGGGTCTAATAACCTATCTTATATCCCTATAGTCAAAAGCTCTGATACCAATCTGTCACACCCCGACCCGCAGCGGAAAAGGTGATCGGGGCATGATTGGGTTTTCATCAAAGCTCATGACATTTATTATAATGTTTCCTATTTATTATTACAATTTTAAAGAAGATCATACAATCAAATCATAGTAGTACAACATGTTCTATACATCTTTCTTGCCTTCATTATTTTTCTTCTAAGGCACTTTTCCTATGTTTTCCTTGCTTCTTCCTGTCCACCAGTATCATGTGTAAAAATGGTTTTTGGATCAACAAAAGTTGGCGAGTGAATTCTATGAAAAACATTTAAACGAGTTTATTGTATTGATTATAAAATAAAGTGCATAACCACATATGAGTATATGTAGATGTAAATTTATTCACAATACACATAATATTAAATATTGCACACACATACAACAATTGATTGTTTTGAGGCACGCGTTGTTCAACTCGTCTCCCACGAGGAACTGATGGGCCTAATGAATGAGTTTTGAGGCACGCGTTGTTCTACGAACTGATGGGCCTAATGAATGAGTTTTAAGGCATGCGTTGTTCAACTCGTCTCCCACGAGGAACTGATGGGCCTAACAAATAATTTGCATACAACTTGACAATATGTAATACATAACAACAAACAATATTTACATTCTAAGTTTAGATCATAATATGGTATAGCACGAGTTTGAATAAGCGAATTAGTTTAAGTGACACATGATACACCCCAAAACATGAATAAAAAGGGGAATTTGTAAGAATTCACTCACAGTGGGGGCGTTTCTTGGATTGATGATGAATGCGCACGAATTCAGATTTAATCGACAAGGGAAACTAACCTAAATAATAACATAATAGGTACGGTAAATAAGTGGATTTTATTAACAATTTTAATTGGATTTTTAGGTTTATTTTTATGAGTTTAAGGTCTCTTTCTAACTTTAAAATGTTATTTTTATGTATTTTTAATTGATTTTTAAATAAAATAAATAAATAAAAATATAAAAAAATGTTGACTTTTTGACTTTGACCGTTGACCGTTGACCATGACTGTTGACCGTTGATCGGTTCGGTCGTGTATAAGTATGCGCTGGGTGAGACTCGAACCCGTGACCTCTCGTACGCGTGCACGCAGCTCTACCAACTGAGCTACGTGTCTAACCCGAAATATTTCTGTTTTTAATTATATTTATACACTATTTAAGTTAATCAGAATTCATTTATTTTAAAAAGATTTTAATTGTATCGAACCGGTGCCGTCAACAGGTCTCAAACCCGGGACCTGTGATTTAGTGTTGCACACAGTCCACCGCTGGACTGTGTGCCTAACCTGGTTAATATTCTGGTTTTTATTATACTTAACATCATTCAGTGAGTTATCCCGGTTCGGTTTTTAAAAAGAGCTTTTTTATTTAAGAGAGTGAGGTTGGGTCAGGGATCGAACTCGAGACGTGTGTACATTGTTTGCACACAGTCCACCGCTGGACTGTGTGTCTAACCCGTTTAATATACTGATTTTAATTAATCTTATAAACATAGTCGACTTCGTCTTCTTCACTCAAAGACTCAGTCGACGATTATTCAACTGTTCTTGATTGAGTCGTTCATCAAACATATTACTGGTTGAAATGTGATGAATAAAATGAGTTCAAGAATCGAATGTACCTATCAGACTGTATTTTCTCATAATTCCGTCAATGGACGTCGGCTCTGATTTGTGTATTCCTTCTGATTGAATCAATTAACAATTTTGTTCGATTAGTTATGCAATTGGGGTACTAAACAAGGATTAACAGAAGGTTTGAATGATTATACCGATTCACAGCGTGAGTTTGGAAATTTCAGAGGTTTTCCGGCGAGGGCTGAATATTCCGGCTACGTCGTCTGAGATTGATTCTGATTGATGGATTGAAGTTAGTGATAGTCTAACAACGGATTGAAACAGAAAGAGTCGAGGTATTTACCGTTTTGATGAAAGTCTCGGTTTTCCGGCGACTTGCAGAGAATTCCGGCGATGTATTTCTTGCGACAGAGATTCTTCAGGGAGTTTAAGGTGAGTGTGGGTGATGTCGGTATGAGCTCTAAAAATCTTATTTTAGAGTAAGCAGAAGGGATGGAATGAATTCGGTTTTCCGGCGAAAATTTCCGGTTAACTTGCAGAGGATTCCGGCGACTTGCGGCGAGGTTTTCTGAGCGAATTGGAGAGTGTAAGTTTGATAAACTCGCGAGTTCAACTGATGAATAAAGTATAACTCAGATTTAATTGCATTTCCGGTTTCGAATTCAAAATTATTCGGTTATGGTTTGATGATTTGAATGAGTGACTTTAAGGTTTTTCAGTTATAACCGACGTTGCTGTAAATGCATCCGTTATGTCAAAAGAAAACGTCAATGATTGACGAATTCATCGGGATTTCCGGCGAGAGTGATTTGGGCGCGCTGAGTGACCGAATTTAACTTCGAGGTTTATTATAAATGTTATTTGTTTCACTGGATAGCACAAGTGAGTCAAGTGGCGGAGTGGTTGAATGTTTGTGAGTTAAGTCACTAGGTTTCCCGGCTGACCCGGGTTCGAAACCCGGCATCATCAAACTATTTTTATTTCATTATTTATTATAAATTTTCAATTATAGATTTTAAATTCTAATATATATATATTTTATATGTATTGTATAAAATTAATTTGAGCATTAAATACGCAACGAGATTTTTAACTGGATGTTCGGTTAATAAACGAAGCGGGTTTGGTTAACCCGGTTTTTGATGGATGTTACATTGAAGGTAATCAAAATTTAAGTTAGTGTCAGCAATGAACTAAAAAGTGGGATTAGTTGGTCTTGCAAAACGAAAAAGAAGCAAGTTCCAGGTGTTAACTTGAGTTTTAATAACAAGGAAAATAGAGTCTTACTAGTTTGGTTATGTAAAAGCAGGCTAGGGAGGAAGTAAGTCATGAATGGATTTTGAGATTTGTGGCCTGAAGGGGTATAGTCCCAGATCTTGCGACTGTATGCGTGACCACAAGTAAGCAGCACGCGTGAAGGACCATACCCAGCTTAAAATCAATACAACACTTGACTATTCTTATTTATGCAGCGCAAGCTTTAAAGCACATGGATGAAGATGATAGCTGACACAAGTACAAATAGTACAGGTGGCAAAGCTATAACCAATCAGCTCATGCCAGGCCCTGACCAGACATCTCCCATGATAGGCAATCGTGCAGGAGACAAACACTACGAAAGGATAGTGATGTCTAACCAATCATGTTGCACCATTTAGGGCTCCAGGATTTCCACTCATAGCTGATTTTAGACCCGACATCAAGGACGACTCCAAGCCATGTGGCTCCAATAACCGTGCGCCGTCACCTCGATCCTCTGCACACACTAACGGTCGTGTCAGAGGAGACAAACAAGATATTCCTTGATGGTGACATCCGGCCAAAGGCCCTTCAGCACGTCTCTTTCTCCACACTCTTCGGCTATGTGTAGAGGACTTCACCTCCAGGTTTAAGAATCGCTTCTCTCACACTCTCACTACGAACACACACTTATTATCCTCAAATGAGTTTTTATTCTCACACCGGAGGGTGGTTACAAGGAGACCCCCCACCCACCTCTCATCCTTGTAACGAGCTTCACGATGTTGTGTTATCTTACAGAACTAGTTGTTGATCAAGCAGTTGTTAGACGAGAAAGGAAGTTTAACCTTGTGTACGAGGCTAATCCCACAAGGTAAAACCTCGGGTTAATTCGGTATTTCTTCATGGCCGATGATCGAAAAGAAAAGGAAAGGTATAAGAATTTTTGAAATAATGATTTTATCAACAAAGGGGTATTTTGGTCATTTTTGTAAAAAAATAATAACAAAAGTTTTGGATGGAGTTAACCAAATAGATAGAAATATCAACAAAATGCAAACGTCAACTGTTCAATTGAAAAAAAAAAGCTAAACTAGTTTTGATGGAACAAGCAAATTTGTTCAAATCTCATGTGTGATTTTGGCATTTTACTCTTTAATTAAGAAGTATTTTTTACGTTTAATTTAATATATTTTTTTAATTTAGTTGCATCGTATTATTCATTTTATAAACGAGAACTAAATATAAATTATGTAAAAGTTAATTGAAATCTATAATTAATTGTAAAAGTAGGCGATGATGTGAAGTTTATTTAGGTTTGTACATTGTGAGAAAAATGAGAGTTTTAAAGAAGATTGTAAATTTAATGTGTCTTTGAGGTGACGATTTATTTAGGTTTTAGTGGTTTGTAAATTATGGTGCTCTTAATTAAACAATCTGCAACTATATTATCCCACTAAATTTTTGTAAGTCAAGCGTATACAAAGTTAACTTGTAAGATATATTAATTATTTTGTAAAAGTTATCTTATAAAAATAATAATCTACTTATAAATAATGTGATGTGTTAGTAACACAAATTATTACTCTAAGGATGCACATGCTAGTTTTTTTAGTAAATTGCCAAAAAAATAAAACTAAATTACACACGTTAACATGCAAGCACACATATCATATTAGATGTCTCTTAACTCTTTCATATTTTCGGTTCATGTTAACTCACATAAATAATGATAACCTATCATTGTAAAGACCACAATAAGATTTTCGTGATAATTATGATCACGAAATGGTAATCCACCATTTCATAACCATTTTGGAAGAATAACTAAAGTTCTTAAGCGAATTGGAATGATTTTATATATATATATATATATATGTGTGTGTATTGTAATTTTCTTTGCTATATGAACTCTAGTCAATGAACTAAATGGTCATACTGTCATTTGACTAGACAAAACACAATTTAATAAACACAAAAATAAACAATATGTGAGTTACAATGATTAATTGACAAAGAAATATGCTTAATTTATTACGTTTGAATGGAATCATAAATGGGTTGGCAATAAGCTGGTGGGGGTCCTATGAAGTATTAATCAAATAAAGTAATTAATATTTTATGTGCTTGGTTGAATAATCACCAAATATTTGTATTTGTTCCCTCGTACTAGTCATGACTATATGATTTCATCTCATTAAGTCATTGACCGTTAAGAAGCTTGAGAACGGTACGTCAATCGTATAATAATGTTTCTTTTTTCACAATTGTGGGGTCAAATTTGGTTTAATGACAAAAGAAAATTTTAATATTTTTGAAAACCAAATCAAAGTTTTTGATCTCTATAACCATTAAACTTTGGTGTCGTCAGTTCGATAATGAGCCAATGGACGAGCATAAATGAGCTGGCCAGTTTTGAACGAACCAGGAATGACTAGGAATGACTAGTAATCTGAGCGGTGAATCGATCTTATTCTTGTTTCACTTTTAAACGCGTTAAAAATATAATTTTTATGACCCTCACAAATGCTATTTTTTTATAATGTTACCGCAGGGTGGGAATAATTTTGGGTGATGGTTTACAAAGTCTATTAATAAAAATTCTAGTTTTTGTAAGGGAATTTTATTAGCATTGGATTTTTTATGCTTTGAATTTAGCTTCTAAGGAGTGAGAATTGTTGGAAATTTGGTGAATGGAAATTTAATATATTTATAATTTAATGAAATTATAAATGTTAATTAGAATCTTCATGTGGTGAATAAAAGAAAACTCCTAAATAGAGCTTCTTATGATATTTAATTAGTTTTATTAGAGTTTTTAAGTCTCTAGTTAAGTGACTAATTAAGTGAAAACTTTCACTAATCCATAACTATTGTACAATTAGTAGGCTATATGCTTCTTTTTATGACTATAAGAATATGGTATTGCTTGATACATGAAGAATACTAGAAGGAGGATGAACACTTGAAGACCAACTAAAGAGAGGAGTACTCTCTACTTGTTTTCCACCACCATCACATCCTTATTTGTTCCATAAGTTCAAACACTACAATTACTCGGTGTAACCTCGGGCGTGTGAGCCATCTTCGGCAGTACATACTGCTTCGGCTGTTGTACCCTGGGAAACAGTCGCGCCGTCTTTAGTAGAGGCGCGAAATATGTTTTAAGGGAAGCGTGTTGAACACGTACCTCAACCAAAATCGTCAACGTTTTAATGTGCTCTTTGTTGCAGTCTAGGATGTTATCAAGTGCGGGTGAAGGACCCACCAGAGATGCGGCTTGAATCAAGATTGGTATATATAATTATATTTCATATTCTTTTTATTTAGATATTGCAACCGATATTGTACTATGATATTTCATATGAATAACGAGAGTCTCGTTATTATATATTTTGTAATTATATTTTACAAAAAGTGAACCTAATTCTTACAAACTTAAAACAAATTTCATGAGATTGTTGCTACAATCTTAAAACCTTATTTATAAGGATTTTGGGTTCACGAAAAGATTTATAAATAAATAAATAAAAAGAACATAATTCTTATAGATTATGATCTTATAAATATTTTTTTGGAAAATATGTACGTAGTACAACTTGTTGTGTTTGAATTTCTTGAGATTGAGATACAATCTTAAATCCTATACCGTGGTACAAAACGAATAGTTTTGGTTCAATCGTTTGGTTTTTGAAACGATTTTGGAATCGTTAATCTTTTCTAACTTTTGTGTTAGATCGAGTTTATTAGTATAAACTATACGTTTTGTAAACGTTAAATTTTCTAACATGTGCGTTAGTCCGACTTTATTTTTATAAACAATACGTTTTTTGTAAACGTTTCATGTTCTAGC
This sequence comes from Scalesia atractyloides, assembly GCA_947069175.1. NCBI lineage: Eukaryota > Viridiplantae > Streptophyta > Magnoliopsida > Asterales > Asteraceae > Scalesia > Scalesia atractyloides. Next base: position 87,479,641 of record CAMTDV010001632.1, read on the forward strand.
ATGCTTGTTAGAAATGATCATATTATTTATATAATATGGTTCAAAAAATTGAGTGTTAAAAATAAGTCTATTTTATATCAACTAATGAGCCTTATAATGACTTTTGTAATCATTTATTTCTAACATGTGTGTTAGAAACATTCATGAAAAATGTTAGTTTTGTAGCAATTTTTTTAATTGTCTATTCTCTAATGTGTGTATTGGAAATGACTTATTTATTTGAACCATATATGTGTTTATAGCAAGTCGAATTAATATTTTGTGGAAATGTTAATATGTCTAACGTGCGCATTAGAACTTTTTTTTTCATTTTAACATGATTGTTAAAAATGGGTAAAGTACAAATGTTTTGAAATGTTTTATGTAAACATTTTATATAAGTTATTTGTTATAACATTGATTTTAATGAATATAAACACTTATATTATGCTTTGTATGGTTTAGAAATAAAAGTTCATACATTAAAGTTAATTTTTTATTGAATTCAAGAATTAAATCACCATAAAGTGATGTTGTTGTTATTTATATAAATTTAATGAAATTATAATTATGTGCTAGACTTTTCATATGGAAGATAAACTCTTAAGTAGAGTTTTATGTCAATTTATTAGTTTTTATTATAATTCATGTCTCTAATAAAATCTCTAATTAAGTGAGACTCTTTTTACCTCATGTCTCTTGTATTAAAAGTAGGCTATGTGCCTAACTTGATGAGATTGGAAAACTACAAGAGTAAGAATACAAGAATTAAATCACCATAAAGTGATTGTGTAGTTGTGTAGGATTTATCACCAACTTTAATTTGTGATTTTAAATCTAAATGGCCATGTTTTATATATAAAAAAATGACTTCAATTTTCTGATACGTGTGTTAGAAAATGTGTATCATAAATACAATGTTAGAGATTGTACATTGTATAAGCCATAACGAATAGAAATGTTTTATGTAAACATTTAATTGCCTATGTATGCATTAAAAATGATGAGAAATTGTTTATTTTATAAACTTGATCCTTAGAAACGTTTTATATAAACGTTCGATTCTACAATGTACCCGTTATAACAATTTTTTCTAACATGCGTGTTAGAAAACGTTTAGTACATGCGTAGTAAGACTAAACAATATAAAACCGTTTGATATTTTGGGTTTTGATTTATGTTATCATAAACTTTAATTGATATTATGAATATTGTACGTTGCAAAACTAATGAAATATTTTAAAATGATTTTTATAACAAAGTTTTGCATAGTTTTGAAAATTCAAATGGTTTGCTACTCTTGCTAGAAGTAGCATTTGTTGAACAAAGTAACAATCTCGTGGATATTGTTTGATGGAAAACAACTTGGTGTTGTTGTGAACAAATTTAATTGTTCAGGTTTACTACTTAAATGTAGAATTTGTAACAACTTGGTGTTGTTTTGAACAAAATTGTCCAAGTTTAAAGTTTCATGATGAAATGGGGAACTTATACTTACAAGTGCATGGAGTCTTATTGAGGGAGTACCTCAAGACATGCCATGGGACGATATCTTTGAGAAGATTTCGGTCAGATTATAAAGTGTTGAAGATATAAGCACTTTGATATTTGATGTCTACATATCGTCTATGCTTTCATTCAAATTTCAAAAGTGTTTGGCACTAATGATTTAAATTCAAATGTATTTTATTGTTTTGTATTCAATATCTTCGGATAACACATGCAATTTTTATAAAGAAATAAATCACTAATGTTTGTGATGTATAAATTATTTTTGTGGAAAATAATTATAACGTCAATTATACATTATTTAAAATAGTATGGTTTTAAATGGATAGTATATGAAAATACTTGAACATAAACAACTTAAGAGCTGTTGCATTGACTAATAGTCAAAGACGAGACATCAAATGTGTAACCACATCACGAGTGAGTAGTGAGTATATTGAGATGAAATATACAAACGAGAATCATGTCGAAATACTTCGTTAGAAGTCATTGGAAAATTCACAAGTATGAATTCTAACATATGAAAGTAAAAGTACTATATGGTATTGTATACCTTTAATAATCTTACGAGATTTACACGTAGATGCGTCTACCACTTGAATATGGAATTTTTATCTTCGTCTGGGAGAGCATCCTAAATATACATATCTCCTAATGAATAACAATAGATGTGTGCAAATCACTTATGGCAAAATTATGAATGTCAAGTTATTGAGTGTGGATCTAGTTGACTCTATATTCCACATAAGAGTGATTGTAGACGAGGAACTTTCATCTTGTTGGCGATGAGTGTGTTCACCAAGTGACTTGGATTAAGACTTATGTTTAAGTCCTTATGAGTCAATGGTAAAGCATTGGAGATCAAAGGTAAACATGTTATGTTCCTTAATTGAATGATAAACTTTAGCTATGTGTTATATACAATAATTTGTGAGACCTTCCTAAATATTGATGTTTTAGGATTATGAATAAGTCTCGTTATTTTGTCTTAACAAGGGATGAATGTTGCAAAGTGATATTATGATATCCTTGGGGCTGTGAAGAATCAGAATGATGCATCTTTTGTTCACATGCTAAAGTATTGTAGTCTAAAGCATGCTAGACTAGTACTTGGTTAATTATGGGTCTTGATAGAGACTAATTAACTCTAAACATTCAAATGTGTATGAACACAAAAAAAAAATTGTGTATAGACAAAGTTGAGGGAGAATTTTCATTCACTATAAGGAAAAGACATGTAACTTTTGAAGAGTTTGTTCGAAAAGCTAATGAGGAGAACTCGTTGTCTAGGCTTATTCTAGATGTTAAATTAGAATTATTCTAAGTTGGTGACAAACTTATGACAATGGCATGTGTTGCTTTGGTCAGCTCGAAAGCTTATGTAAGCTAATGCAATATGAATTGAATTCACTGATACAATGAGGTTGATCTTGTTCAATCATATGTGTATAAATGTCATCATAAGTGAAGTTATAGAAATGTTGATCAAATGGCAAGAAATGTGGGGGATGATCCATTTAGAAACAACCATATAAGGGTATGTAGAAATGGTTTTCATTACCCCATTTGGATGATATCCTATAACACTTAAATGTGAGGGTGTCTTGTATTTGTATCATAAAAGTTTGGCAATAAGGATTTTGTAATCAATCTAACATTGCAAACATACGACTAAGTGGAGGATACAAAGATCGTAGTGCATAATGGAGATGTGTTTACCTTAACTGATACGTGTATCTTAGAAAGACATATATTATAACAAGATTCAGATGGCCACTGAGGTTATAATATTAGAAGTTGATAATAGGCAAAATTAACTTGCGAGTTAAGAACACATCATGACAACTGATCTCAAATAAGTAAAGTTATTTGTAATGACTAGACAAAGTCAAAGATAATGGATCCAACAACCTGAGGGTTTATTAGTGATCAAGTTGTGGAATGAGACTAAAGCCCATGAAAAAGGGTATGTGAAGGAAACCTAACTTAGTTGACTGGAGATCCCAATATCTAAGTTCAATAGGACAACTAACTCATATGCCTAAGGGTGGTCATTGTGGGGGCATAAATGATATGCATAAGCTAGTATATATGGTTATACATACCCCCAAAGTATAAAAGGGTGTTTAAATACGTCCTAGTCTATTCCTATGATATTCAGTGACAAAGAGTGAGGCTAAGTATAACATGTGGTAAATGATTTGGATAAATCACGATAAACACAATGCTTTTAATAATGTAAGGAGAATCGCTTATGTTAGAGAGAAGTGGGGTCGCTTCGAATGGAATTGAGGACACAATTCCTAGAGCTCTCGCAGAACCAGGAAAGTGTTCCACGACCATTATTGGACAGGACTATGAGGAGATGACTCGGCTAAGGAGAGTCTTGTGTGAAGTGTATTGTCGTCTACACAAATGGCAGACGAGTTCAAAGACATCGATGTCTACTCAAAGCTAGTGGGCTAAGTGCATTTAATGAGCGAAGGTTCAAAGGGTAACACCTACCTATCATATGCAAAACTCAATTGTCGAGGTTCCACTAGAAATTTTATGTGTTTTGAATGATCTCCATTCATGTGTGGGATTGTTGGAAATTTGGTGAATGGAAATTTAATATATTTATAATTTAATGAAATTATAAATGTTAATTAGAATCTCCATGTGGTGAATAAAAGAAAACTCTTAAATAGAGCTTCTTATGATATTTAATTAGTTTTATTAGAGTTTTTAAGTCTCTAATTAAGTGACTAATTAAGTGAAAACTTTCACTAATCCATAACTATTGTACAATTAGTAGGCTATGTGCTTCTTTTTATGACTATAAGAATACGGTATTGCTTGATACATGAAGAATACTAGAAGGAGGATGACTACTTGAAGACCAACTAAAGATATGAGTACTCTCTACTTGTTTTCCACCACCATCACATCCTTATTTGTTCCATAAGTTCAAACACTACAATACTCGGTGTAACCTCGGGCGTGTGAGCCATATTCGGCAGTACATACTGCTTTGGCTGTTGTACCCTGGGAAACAATCGCGCCGTCTTTAGTAGAGGCGCGAAATATGTTTTAAGGGAAACGTGTTGAACACGTACCTCAACCAAAATCGTCAACGTTTTAATGTGCTCTTTGTTGCAGTCTAGGATGTTATCAAGTGCGGGTGAAGGACCCACCAGAGATGCGGCTTGAATCAAGATTGGTATATATAATTATATTTCATATTCTTTTTATTTAGATATTGCAACCGATATTGTACTATGATATTTCCTATGAATAACGAGAGTCTCGTTATTATATATTTTGTAATTATATTTTATAAAAAGTGAACCTAATTCTTACAGGAATATCATCATTATTATATCTTCAAATATGTTTCATTATATTATATTGTATTGCATTGTATTCGTTCTTATTTTCCACAACTATTGAGTAGTTTTTCATCTTTCTTATGCAAAGTTATAACGACATGAATTCATAGTTTCATATCACAATTTACATATCCGGACACCATCCTTCTAAATTACATTACGAAGCAAATCATCTAAATTACTAGAAAATCAAGTTTTCTTCACGTCACACCCCGACCCGCAGCGGAATAAAATTCGGGGCATAATTGGGTTATCACCAAAGCTCATGATGTTTACTAAGATGTTTCATATTTATTAAATTCAAATTACAACTTAAATATCCAAAACAAAATTCATACAATTACAAGAAAATGAAACTACATAATTATTCCAAAGCATAAACTTGTTTATTCTTCTAGGCCTTCCTAAGTGTTTCCTGTCTCAGTTGGATCACCTGTATCATGTGTAAAACGGGGGATATTTTAGGTCAACAAAAGTTGGCGAGTGAACCTTGATAAAACATTTTTACTAATTTCTTGTTTTATTTAATAAAAAAAATTCGTGCAATAGTCACATGTGAGCAAACATATATAGATAAACAATCAAAAACCACTTTGGATGAGTATATGACATGAATGATGATATAAGTGAGATCAAGGCTCAATCAAACGGAGCCGATCTAATGAGGCTCCTGATGCTCAACCCGTATCCCACGGGGAGCTGATTGGCCTAATGAAACGCGTGCACTGAAAATGATAAATCCAATCTACATATAATTCACACAACAATTGATACACATTTGATATACATTTGATCACGGATATGATGCATGCACAAGTGTTTAAATAAAATAAAAGAATTATACGACACATGATACACCCCAAAACATGATTAAAACGGGGATTTGGTAGAGATTCACTCACAATGGGTGCGTTCTTTGATGACGATGAAGGCGCACGAATTTATGGTTCAATCGACGAGAGAAAAACTAACCTAGATAATAACAAAATGATTCGATAAATAAATAAATTTTATTTGAGATTAATATTTTTAATTAGTGCTCTTAATGGGATTTTTATATTTATTTTTGTGAGTTTAAGGAAATTTTCTAACTTTAAAAAATCCTATTTTTAAGTATTTTTAATTAATTTTCAAATTAAATAAATAAATAAAAATAATAAAAATTGGTTGACTTTCTGACAGTTGACCGGGTCTGACCGTTCAGACTGTGTTTATTCTATGCGGCTAGTGAGGTTTGAACTCGAGACCTCTCGTATACGTGCACGCAGCTCTACCAACTGAGCTACGTGTCTAACCTGAAATATTCTCTGTTTAATTATATATATATATACTAATTAACCTTAACCTTATTTGGTTTTTATTAAAAATGATTTATATGGCCGAACCGGTTGCAGAGACCCGGAGTCGAACTCGGGACCTTCGGTTCGAGTGCGCATAAGCCAACCAGTTGGGCTGTGTGTCTAATCTGTTTAACTACTGGATTATATTCCTCTTATGTATATACTGTGACTTGATCTGATTAGGTTTTAAAAATATTGGTTTTATTTCTGAAAGTCGGTAACGTGTGCGATTCGAACCCGGGACGTGTGTATTGTATTTGCACACAGTCCACCGCTGGACTGTGTGTCTAACCCGGTTAAATATCCGATTTTAATTATATTAATACACATATTCAACTTCATCTTCTTCACTTAAAAATTTTCGACAGTGATTCCGGCTGAACGAACTGAATTAACAGTTTCGATTATTGTGTTGAGCAATTAGATTACTAAGCAAGAGATAGCAAGAAGGTTTAGATGATTATACCGATCGGCAGTGAGGCTTCGGTTCTCCAGTGATATTCCGGCGAGTGCGAGAATTTCCGGCGACGTTGTCTGAGACAGACTCTGGTTGACCGATTAAGGTTAATACATGCCGAATAATGGATTACAAAAAAAAGAGTTGAGAATTATACCGATTAGGAGTAAAGCCTCGGTTTTCTGGAGAAATTTCGGCGAATGCGAAAATCTCCGGCGACGTGTTTTGGAAGGAATAAAGCTTCGGAAACGATCGTGGTTCTGAGCGAAAGGTTTACAGGAAGTTCAAGTGGGTATTTATAAGGAGGAACAGCTGATTTGGGTTTGAATTAAGGTCAAAGTTCGCGGTCAATGATTTCCGACGGTTTTTGACTAAATTGATTGCCGGCAACGTTATAACTGATGTCGAATTCAGTTTGTGCGTTTCAGTCAAGGGGAAAAGGCAACATTAGCGGAGTCTTGGTTTTTCTCCGGCGATTTCGTGTTCTGAGCGCGCATTGATTCCCGGTTTTGATTTCGGGTTTTACTTTAAGTATTATTTGTTTCAGTATTTGTCACAAAGAAAGTGTGTGGCGGAGTGGTGTGGTGTGTGTTTGACTTTGCGGAAGACCCGGGTTCGAGATCCGGCGGCTCCATTTTATTTTCTATTCACTTATTTTTATTATTTATTAATTATGGTTTTTAAATTCTAAAATGTTTATTAATTATGTATTATTTAAAATAATCTGAACAATAAATACGCAACGAAAATTTATAACTGAGTACTTGGTTATTAAACGAAGCGGGTTTTTCGACGAATGTTACACTTCCCACATCGTATTTTGTGGGAAACAGGTAGCAGCGACAGATTTCTGACAAAAGCTTTTGATGTTAAAAAACCTTGTGGGAAATGGGATTAGCTACGTATTCCATCAATATTTGCCACAAGATGATACACTACAACATGACTTTTAATCTTTTATGGATTGTCAAAACCCTCATAAAACCGTTGTTGATGGCCCTTTGTGATAATTTTGCGGGACTGTAGTATTAAAATTATGGATGTGCGTTGGGTAGCTTGTATAGGTCCTTTCCCGATCTTGATCTTAGCGGGTTCGCAAATAAGGACACCCCCAAAGGCCTAAAATGTTTTGGCGAGTGCCATATATAGTAAAACCTTCCAGAGTTAGGAAGAGACGTTTGACCTATCCCAACACCAGAAATCGGTCTTAGAGTGTCTTCGGGGACCTCGTGCTCAAGAGTTCCTGAGTGTTATGGTAAGATGGTAAAAGACTCAATTGATATTATTGATATTTACAGATCAACAAGGAACCTTAGAAACCTAACCGATCCCGTGGGTTCATACAAATAAACCATAGTTTAATAATACAATCCAATACTCCCGCAGTCAAAGTGGTAGAAAATGCTTAGATCGGAAAAAGAAACAACCAAAACAATAAAAATAAAGTTGCCTAGATCTCGGTTCTTGACTTGTTTTCTGTGTTGTTGGATAATGACGTGATCATCAAATAAATCCCATACTAAGGTAGCAAAGGTCAAACTCATTAACCAAGGTAGGAATTTTGTGTAATTGGTGGATAGCTTCTCTATGGACAGTGACGAGAAACTCTCAAAAAATAAATAAACCCCATACCAAATGGAAGATTTGATCGTTGGCGCTGTGGCGGCAGCAACAAAATAATTAACACACCGAGACCATATTATTAAAAGATGAGAAAAAGGAACACACTCAATAAACTAAAAATAGGAATGGACAGGGCAGCGGCGCTGGCGGCACACCACCCTATCTAAGGTTTGAAACAAGCGGCGGCTAGGGTTTGTATGTGTGTGGGTGGCGTAGCGGAGGTGGTAGAGAGCCTAGGGTGGCTCTGATAGGCTCTGATACCATGTGAGATGTTAAAAGACTCAATTGATATTATTTGATATGTTATGTTACAATATATAGAGATCAACAGGGAACCTTAGAAACCTAACGGGGGCTCATATTAATAAACCATAGTCTAATAATATAATCCAATAGTCATCCCCATTAAAGGGCTAGGCACATGTCAACGGTTGAGTATAGGGCCATCCTTATATACCGGTTAATAATCCATTTAGTTCTCGTTGATGAGCATTGCCTAATTTGTTGTAAGTTTTGTTTGGAAAACTTTGGGGAGCAAATGGTTCATTGCAAGGAGTTGTAGAACTTTAAATACAGACATGAATTTGTCAGGGATGTCATATGTGAGGTGCTTAAGCAGGTAGGAAAACCTGGTACCGATACGTAAAAACATGGTATCGGTCTAAGTTAGTGATAGCAGAATTAAAGCAACTAAGGGTCATGAGCTACGAGATTCGATCCTTCTAGTAAAAGAAGTAATATCCCTCGACAAACCATGGGACACTGGTAACAAAAATAACTAATCACAAAAAACCATGCAACAAGACCATATATAAATCGGGAACCCATGCAACATCAACATAACCTCCTAGAAATCTCCATACTACGTATTTGTTGCTTATGCGCTCAGACAATGAGGTTAGCATATGACCACTCTTACTCATTAAGATTTACCAAATGTTATGGCGTTATAGGCTTACAACCATAGTGATTTTGTCATTTGCCCAATCTTAATTCACGATTGATGACGAAGTTATATGGCCTAGTTAGAGATCTTTGTAACAACAATTCTATATACCTACGATTATAAGATACGTCTACAGTACTTACATGGGATTGGTAGGAGGTTTGTTGTGGAAGTGTTATGTATAATTTGCTTTACATAATACCTACAATTATAAGATACGTCTACAGTACTTACATGGGATTGGTAGGTGGTTTGTTGTGAAAGTGTTATGTATAATTTGCTTTACATAGTATGTTTTGTGTCATATTGGCTCAATGACTCTTTGGATTTCATGAAGGCCTGTCTCTTTTCCTCTATGGAGCACTTCTTTAGAATTGTATTTTTTCCTATCTTACATCAACTTTCGTTTATACTAATTATTATTTTGCATGACTTATTTTATTACTAAAATTCATTAGAACTTTTTTCCCATCGTACATTAGGTTTAGTTTATACTAATTGTTATTTTGCATGGCTTATTTTATAACTAAATATCAGAACTTTCAAAACAATACTTACATTTTTTAGTAAATTTAATGTGCACTTCGTTTTTCTCTCATTTAGTGTACAAAGTTTTATAGCGTTTTGAGCATGTAATCATAATGTGTCTATTTTATCTATGTGTCGATATAAACTTTTTTCGAAACTTAATTGTCAGTAGTAATGTACACTTGCATTATTTATTAATTTTGTTTTTCTGTTATAATTTTAAAATACAATGTTTTATAAAATTTTGAATATGTCGTTTCGACGTGTTTATTTGTATATACATCTTGATATTAATATTACTTAAAATCGTAGTATCGGTCTTATTGGAATCCGTGTTGGTAGATATTTTAATGGTTTTTTATTCTCTTTTGCTTATATATATATATATATTATATATATATATATATATATATATATATGCTAATTCTAAATTGCAAACGCATTTGAGTTGTGCAAACCCATGTGACGTAGATTATGCACATATCCCATATATCAAAACACATGATTTTGTGTAAAAGGGTAATTATCAATGTTTGACCCACTTTTTCTTTTTGGATTTAGACAAGTTATATATGTGATGATTGTAATATACAAATTTAAGATGATTTTGTTTCTTCTCAATATATTCAGTCATATACTCGTATTCCCCTATTTCAATTCTCATAACATTAATTTAAATGCTCTCAACTTAATCTAAGAATTCTTGTTTTGGTTTTTACTTTTCTTTTATCTCATTCTGTCTTTTGTTCATGGAAAACATTACACCAAGGTTGCCCATTACACAAGATCTTAATGTTCCATTCGAAGATTCTTTTTTGCAATCATTAGTTGGAGAATATCAGGTTTTTAAACTTTCGTTCATTAGTTTTTGTATTTTTTATGTTTGGTAAACATATAGGAAAACAAAAAACATATAAGAACTTAGTTTTTTTTCTTTAAGTTTCTAAGTATATGTTTTGTGACAACAATTGTTTTATTGATTTTTATTTTAAAAAAACTTGTGATTAAACATATCTTTTTGTTAAATTTAATGTTTACCACTTATTCTTTAAATATCATTTGTTTTAGTAGATATATGTTACAATAAAGAGCACTTTAAAAAATAGTTACATTCTCAGTATTTATTACATTGTTTCATTTTTTAGAATGCTTTCAATTTTATTTTACAAAAGAAAATTTTCAAACAATTGTGGGGATTTGGATGGTAATGTTTAGGGAAATGAAGTCTTTAACTTTTTTTGGACAAAAAAACAAATAGAGTGTAAAAAAACAATAAAATTGTAAAATAAAATGTCAAAAACAAATGTAAATGTAACATAAATGTAATCACGGTAAAATGTAACATAGATGTGAATAATTTTAAAAGTGCTACATATAAGGTAGATAAAAAATGATGCAACATAAGTAGAAAGTATCTGTTATATTGTTACATGATTATAAACTGTTTGAAAAACAGTAACTACACAAATGTTCAGATTAATTGTTCCATCAAAAAAGTGTAACGGATGAAATTACCAACAAATGTAAACATGTGAAAGATGTTACACATTCTATCTCCTCTGACGCAAAAAAGTGCAACAGTATCAGAAACATGTGACACAAAAAGTGCAACAGTATGAGAGGTAAATTGACATATTTACCCTTCTGCTTCATAAAGTAGCTTTTGAGTCTTGATTTAATTAAAAAAGTATCAACATTCAACCTGAGCTCTTGATCTCAAAAAATAGATGGTTGTGGTTGGGTTTACATGGTTTGCACTACTCAAAGGGGTTTGCAAAATATCTATACCCTATATATATATATATATAATATATACACACAAAAGAGTAAGAGTGAATAGTAATTGGGTGAGTGCAAAAACGCCATGTGTCCTTTTTCTATGTTTCAGTTTCACCTTTTATACTATAAAACATTTTTGGCATCGTAACTACTCCTCTTACCTCTATTGTGACAAACTAAACTGATACTGACTAAACAACATTGTTATTAGTAATATCAAAACCGGTAGTGGTATTTGCTTTTATGGTTTTCAATCAATCCATAATATGTGTGGATGTCTTTTTGAACATATTATAACTTTATTTTATAGTTATCAAAGACAACTTTTGTATTAATAAACTATTGTAAATAACCTTTTTATTTTGAATTATGTATGTTTTTTCTTAAATCAATATCGGTCGAAAAATATTCTTACATTGATATTCATTCTTATAGTTTATTGGTTCAATTTACATCGTCTAGCATCATGTGTTCACTCTATTGGTTAATGAAATCTCTATGAAAACGCGCAGTAACCCTTGATAGTTATCTATATACTACGAGATGTGCACATAAAAAAATATGTATACAAACAAAAATAACACTTAAAAAGATATAAAGATTTCGGATTATTTTACTTTTTAATTTTAATGAAAAGAATGAAAAATGTCACAAGTTGAGAAAGCAGCACATCAATCAATTAACAATCCCATGTGCGCACGTGGCTGAAGCAATATCTTAATATTAAATTATTACTTATATATTTATATGTAAATTGCCTTGACTTGTCGTACCAATGGTATATATAGTAATGACATTTTCTATAATTTAATTTGATTAGAGTCTCGTTTCTTAAACAGGTAATGGGTTTACTCGTTTCTTAATATATAAGTTATTTTTAAAGCACAATAACAAGTAATGGGTTTACTCGTTTTTTTACTATTACAACATAAAGTGATTGTTAGATTGCTAAATTAACATATCATCTTCCTTTCATTTGTTTTCATAACATAATGTTATGGTTTCACTGATTTTTACCATCCATCATCGATTAAAATAATTTTTGTAAATCTAAAAGCTCAAAAAACAAGGTTGTGTGTAAAAAAATGATTGGTTTGTAAGGTTGTGAGGTATGGTTGGAGCCGTCTAGGGCTACATTGTGACACGTAGATGCCACATAGGATAAGGGACTCTATTACTTATTTTCAATAGCTAGCATTGTAAGGGATGAAGCATTCTTTTCCCCATTCTCTACAATAACGCCCCCATGTTATACCTCACACACACAAGAGCTCTTCATTGCGTCCACATTTCATCAATAGTGCCCAGGGTAGGGGCGCTATTGTTTAAAAATGGTGAGGTGGCATAAGTATAACCCCCATACCGCACAGCCTAAATAGTGATTGCCACATGTTTTTTTTTTCTAATTGGCCTTCATCTTCATCATTAGATCACATTAACGAGGAAAAAAAGGTAATTTAACATATTTTTTTAAGAGTTTAAGTAATTAAAAGTTTTAAAGTATATGATAAATCTTTTAACTGCTAAATGTTCCTAGCACATTTAAGTCCCATGCAAGTTTTCCCACTATTTGTAAACACCTATAATTGTTTTCATACGTTAATAATATATTATATGTGTGTTTTGTGTGTGATAGGGTTAGTCTATAAAGGACATTTTTCTAAAAAGTGTGAGAAGTCTATGTAAACATTGTATTTTAAATTTTGGTCATGAGGTTTTTGATTCTCTTTGCATAGTATATTATAAAAAACACCAAACGTAACAATTTAAAATATAATCAAATGTATGTTAGGCATTCAATTTAAAACACACTGATTAACTTTCTTTGTATGGTGTTTTAGATTGCATGCCAAGAATATAATTCATTGAGTTTTAAACTTGTACTTTTGTTTTTTTTTTCTATAAAAAAACCATGTCAAAAGAATCCAAAATATAATGTCTAAAATTTAAATCACACTGTCTACATAAAATTCTTAAATTTTGTGGGAAAAATACCCTTTGTAGACAAACCTATACACACACACACTAGAAAAACTAACATTTTTTCCTTTTTAATTTGATTATGGTATTGCTTCAGTTTTTTTAATTGTAAAAAATTAACATAGTATGTAATTACGTTGTTTACTAGTGTCTGTGTTAGTGTGTTATTGTAACACCCCGTTCATTCTAGGGCTGACGCGTCACTTATACGGTTTTCAGTTAACAAACACAATTCCATTAATAAAAAAAACATGAGAGTAAATAAAAAAACATAATCTAATTTTTATTAAATAAAATCTTTAATCTTGATTTGAAAATGATGTGAGTCTTTTATTCACTTGAACCCCCTTTTCCATGTCTTCTCCAATAAACCTGTAACCTAGCGCACATAAAAAATATATGCACGCCTGAGTAAAATTTACTTAGTGGGACAACTATAAATAATATTTTTTTACTTAAACCTTATATTTATATACCATACAATATGAACAAACATTCGGTAGCACATTCGGTAACTCACATAAACACATTTGGTGGTCACTTTTCTGTAACATCCCACATAAACCGATTTAGGACGTTATTCGCTTTGTTCCAACTACACCATCCAGATAAGTGACACATGTCTAAGTATATTTGAAATTCAAATACTTTTTCAAAATTCACCTACGACACGTCATCAAGATACATAAAGCAACAAAAAGCTAGTCCTTACCTAGCGCAGCACATTTATCTTAAGTCCAGTGCTCCACCTTCTTTGTATTCTTACAAGGAGCAACACTGGACTGGGGGACTTAAAGGGGTATGGTCCCAAAAACCTTGCGCCAATCAAGGAAACCATACCCATTAATATCTTCTAAGAAAACTGCGCGCAAACTTCTTTGCCTAAAATAAGATTTATAGAACTCTACGCCAAATATCCAAGAGAGGAAAGCGTCATTTAACTACCTTGCGCGGGCTCGCGCAAGGTTCAAAGTTAACCTTGAACATTCTTGTTTGATAATGCTTCATTTAACTACCTTGCGCGGGCTCGCGCAAGGTTCAAAGTTAGCCTTGAACATTCTTGTTTGATAATGCTCCATGCACAAATCTTGCGCAGATATTTATATCAAAGCAAGCATCCACCAAACGTTGCGCTAAGCAGCAAGGAGAAGAAGGAAGATCAGTTAACTAACTTGCGCTTCTCACGCAAGGAAACAGTAAATCCTGAGAAACTTTCCCTTAGCAAAATCCTTGACTTGGTGCAGAAGCAAAGGGAATCTTTTCTGTTGTAACAGAATGTACACGTGGCGAATAATAGATGGGTAACAGCTGTGAAACCTTCTAGAAGCCATTAACACCCAATCGTGCAAGCATCTTTTCGGTTATAACCAATTGCCACATGGCAGCATCTGGACGGCTGAGGAAGATCACGGTGATGGCATGCTCACATTTATAAGATGTAGTGATCTCATGTTGACACGTGGCACCTCCCTAACCGCTGATGAGCTCACGATCCGTGTGCACTAACGGATTGCCAACAAACGTTAACGGAATAACAAAAGATTCCGTTAAAGTTAACAATCTCTCTTTTTGGCGCCAAACACTGACTATAAATAAGTAACTTGGAGTTCAATGAAAGGTATTCACTCTCAACTGCTCTCTCACTTAAAATACTTACTTCCGACTACTTGTACTTATTCTCACGCCGGAGGGTGGTCACGGAGAGAACCCCCTTCTCCCCGTGGCGAGCTAATGGTGTTCTGTTTTGCAGGATCCGCTGGAATATTGTTCTATTCATCATCCATCGTGAAACCAAACGGAGGGTTAACCCTTTTATGCAAACCCCCATTCCACATATCTACTTTGATTCCGGTCTAGTTGATCTAGGGTTTCTTCACATGCGGTTACACCTAGTCCACTTTTCATGAGCCAGCTGCTCAGTAGCGGTACTCTGATGAGTAAGGTCTTCAGGCTTATTCTCTCTTAGGGCGTAATCGAAATCCAGCAAAGCAAGAGTAAGCATGAGAGAGTCTTTCCATGCAGCAAAGTTATCACCAGTCAATGGTGGAATCCTGCAATTGGGCGCTGATAGTGGAAATAATATGAGCAAATTATGATACTAAGAAAAGAAGTCTTAATGTGATCTAAGGGCAAGTTATTCTAAGGCAGACATAAGTAATGACCATTTTAATTATGAAGCTGTGATATTGTCTATTACTAACATCAAAATAATAGACTTAGTTAAAAGTTCTACTTAAATGAAGACAAATCAGCTTTGACCAGAAGTGTAATCACCTAAGTATGTGTGCAAAGTAATTGTGACAAATCAGCTTTGGC
Source organism: Scalesia atractyloides (assembly GCA_947069175.1). Lineage (NCBI taxonomy): Eukaryota > Viridiplantae > Streptophyta > Magnoliopsida > Asterales > Asteraceae > Scalesia > Scalesia atractyloides. The sequence continues at coordinate 87,495,469 of CAMTDV010001632.1, forward strand.
TAGAAATGAGACAACCACTTTAATTACGCACTTGTTAAGTATGCTAGACATGAATGAATTAGATCAGCTTTGGCCAGAAATAAGACATTCACGTATATAATGCACAATTAATATAGCTTTTTTAATACTTGAACGATAAATAGATGCATCAAATCACCTTTGGGGCAGAACTGATACATCAGAAGCTCATTCAAGTTAAGCTATTTGGTTTTGTAAAAAGTTATCTTATTATAATTAATTAAGTATTTACAAAACCATTTATTTAATAGCAAACCCCCTGCTAGCGCAGAGCCCCGAACTGAAATTTAGTTCACAATAATGGCCTAATTTAGTAATGAGATTTCGGATCAAATCTTGGATTTCGGATGAAATTCGGATTAGTCCGAGATGGCATCTCGGATGAGTTCCGGATTAGTCTGAGATAGGCATCTCAGATAAGATTCAAGTTAGTCCGAAATGGTCATCTCGGATGAGCCCCAAGTTAGTCCGAAATGGTCATCTCGGATTAGGCATTTCGGATAAGACTCTGATGAGTCCGAGATGGGCATTTTGGATAAGACTCTGATGAGTCGAATTGCTCGTTTCGGATAAGACTCTGATGAGTCCGAAACTTATCCTGCAAGATTTCAAAATCTCTAATAATGGCAGTTAGTTATGATAAGTTTTGAAATTCGAAATTTTATAGATTATGGGATCAGATTTCCTATTTTAATGCTGATCTAAATATATTAAAATATTTCGAAAGTAATATCCGTTTATCATATAACAGATTTCGAGAATTTTGTTAAATAAAAATAGATCAAAACTGAGAAAACACTTAATAATCCGCATTTAACTCCAAAATATATGATTTTTTCGAATTTCATAAGAACAAGTGATGAACCCTAAAACATAAACTTAAAAATTGAATCCGAAATCTGGAATTTTTGAGTTCATTATGATGATTTCGGAACAGTAAAACAACCATTTGATTTCGGAACAGTAATTAGTCATTATAACATCAGATCCGAATTTTTAATCCACAGGTTATGTGATATCGGATTATTATTAGGTTTTTCAAAATTATGTTTTCCAAATTTTTATAATCCTAGAATAATGGATTCAAAAAACAGAACTGTTTTATCAACATATGCTCTGGTACCACATGTTGATCAGTTCTGTTTAAACATAATGGAAAACATAAAGTAATACATGTGACGGTAGATAGGCCAGCAGAGAATCCAGTTAGAGACGCAGCCACGGAGTTTGACATCTTTGTCAGTATGGTCTGGTTCTTCCTTAGGGTGTAAGATTATGATGGTAAGAACCGAACTAGGGATGAATTCGGTTTAGATTATGGAGAGAGAGAGGTGGGCGGCTTTAGTGATGTTGTTGTAAGAGTCTAACCCTAAACCTCTCTAATCATCTCCTTATATACACCCAGAAGGAAAACCTAATTATTTAGTACGGGTAATATGGTCCATCAACAATTACCAACTAATATATATATAATAGGATTAATATATTTTGATCTAATATAATATAAATGATTATAATAACTACATGATTAAATATTATAAATAATATATTTAATCTTACATTTTATGAGTTATTATTAATCATCTTCTTCTAATGAGATTATTATTGATTATTAATATATATAGTTAACGAGGGACGATTAATAGTAACTTTATTTTTAAACTAATATATAGCTTTTATTATTATTTTATTTAATATACTATAATAGTTTATTATTACATTTATTTTTAGTAACATATTTTTATATATATATTTTTTAAAACCATATATTTCCTTTACCATTTTTAATAATTATTTTTCTTTTATAGAACACATTAATTTATCAAATAATTTGATACTTCTTTAATTATTTACTTTTATAACTCTTTTTAAAAAAAACTTAAGTACTTGTGTTTGATTTTTTCATTCGACATTCCGTTATAATTTTGTTAAAAACGAAGTTGTATTTAAGATAAAGTGTTCATTTGGTATCATAAAATGGTACGATGAAAAACGAAACCGTTCTAGTGGTTTGGTTTTCTAAACAAATGTTTTGTTTTCGAATCACGTTTGTTTTACATTATCACTTGCTCGGTTTCGTCGCAACGCGTAAAGAAAACTAGTTATTATTTAACACCATAACTTATCACTTATCCGTATTTATAGATGAATGGATTATTCACTTGTTTTTTTATCAACAATATATAAAATAGTAACTGTACATATTATCCAAATACCCTCACATACAATAAGTTGTTAAAAGTTATAAATTTATATTTATATGATAAAATTAGGTTGAAAACCACTAACTAGTGGTCACATTTAATCCATTTATCAAATATATACATGATTTAATAACATTTTATTCGAACACAAAGACTTATAATATAAAATTACTGATAAGTAAGTTTAATTCAACTATTATTAAAACTAATATATTTAATTAATATATAACTAAGTTAATTAATCATTATAATTACAACACGAGCTTAACGTTATAAATTTAAATTAAGAATTCAATAGTAGGATTTCTCTTGGCAACAAAATTGCAAGCTGAAAGTGGAAAGTGTTAATGGTTACATTGTTTTTGTGAACTATTTTTGATAAACAAGTATAGTTTGGATGATTAAAATTCAGTTTGTTTATTTTTATGATTATAAACCATATTAAATCAGTTTGTTTATTTTAATCGTTTTTAAACACAAAATATTTTAAAATTAACACATATCCAAATATCTATTATATATTATCTGAACGACAAAGAATCTCACGTGTAAACCCACCTTATTCAGGGCTATTTCCAAGGTCGACTCCTCGACCGCCATGAGACCGTGCCTTCTGATGCGCGGGAACTGGATGAAATCCGTAAACCCTTTCCCCCGTCAGGTTCGAACACGGGATTAAAGCCCCGATTCGTCTCTTCATCTAGATGTCCCTAAAAAATGGCTCAAGCGGAATGAACCTGCGTCTCCACTAGGGAGAGCAGACACTTTCACCACTGGACCAACATTGCTTTTAAACTCAAAATATTTTAAAATTAACACATACCAATATATATATATATATATATATATATATATATGGCAAAGATCTCTCGTGTAAACCCACCATACTCGGGGCTACATTGACTCCTCGATCGCCATGAGACCATATCCTTTGATGCCTGGGAACTGGATGAAATCCGTAAACCCTCACCCTTGTCAAGTTCAAACCCGGGATTAAAGCCGTGATTTGTCTCTTCATTCAAATGTTCCTAAAGAATGGCCCAAACAGAAATTAACACGCGCCTCCACTAAAGAGAGCATACCTTTTAACTACTGGACTAACATCTTAGTACGAGTATCTATTATATTATATGTCCAGAATATTTCGAGTTTTGTAGTCCCTTTAATTGGGACAGAAAGACCAATGATTGGGCTGGATATTAAGCTGGGTCGCTTGCTGGACCAGATCCGTAAAAGAGAAAAATAGTATATCCGTTGTATTGGACTACTGGTGTGGGCTCGAAGCCCAGTTCAAAGAGTTTTTAATATGTTATTGTTCTTTCAAAAACCAATTATAATACTCTTAAATTAAGGATTTTTTTTAATTCTTTTTCAATGATCTCTAGATAAAGTGGTTGAAGGTTTGTATTTTTTGAAAGAGATGCAGGTTCAACTTTCACTTGGTGCAGAGTGAATTATCGGTGGGCAATGATAGAAAACCCAGGGAAATCTGGGTTTGATCCTTGAGCCAAACAAGTTTTACAGGTAATTTCACTGTCGTGCCTACAGATGGGTCGGTTACCGGGTTTTTCTCCGAATATGTGATGGACTCGGGTTACTCTCGAAGTACTCCTTTTGGTTCAGTGGGTGCCTCGATTGTGCTCGTGATTGATTCTGTTGGCCGTTCTAAAACGCCCATCCTTAAAATGATCAAACCAAGTATTTAAACAACAAAAATTTCGACTAAATTTGACACTTTTATACCATGCAAAAAGGACTTGACTTAACATACAAATTAACCATTTTAGTCTAGTTATAAAACATCCAACATTTACAAAAGTTACGAAACACAAGTCTTGGATACTTAATCAACTAAACTTTCACTACATAACAATCAAAATGTTTTGACCCGTTTGCATAAGTTAAGCACAGAAGCGTGTTGAGAATCACTAGGAGTGTGTTCGTTCCAAGCGTAGCATTCCATTTAAAGATTGACTTTACCTATATCACAACAACAAGAACCAATATTAAATTACATGTAATTTCATACTACTAACTTCCAACAAATATAATATGCATTCATTATGCATTTTCTATTCTTTGACCCGTTTGCAACGGATCACATACATAACCATACTTTAATTCAACATTCTACTTCATTGACCCGTTTATAATGGGTCAATTTACATGATCATTCTTTAAATTTCACATATTCATTTGTTGACCCGTTCGTAACGGATCAACATCATGACCACCCTTAAACATTACATTCTAATTGTTTGACCCGTTGATAACACGTCAAACTCAATAATTACACCTCTACTTTTTTGACAATTTATAACATTTTGGATTTATAAACTTTAACTTACTATAAACATAACAAAAACACTATAAATTTCCATTACTTGTAAGTGTAAGAACTTATCTTTGTCTTGCTTTGCTTGTGATCCGGAATAGTTCGCGCCTTATTCTTTCACTCCTAAAATTTCACAATTTAACTTGCTTTAATCTTATGTTTTCAATTCATTCTTTTCTTACATAACATATTAATAATTCCTCACATTCTTGACATAAATCAATTAGGATCATAATTACATAAGATCATTGAAATCATATAAAACCTCTATTCTAAGCATTTCATCAAACACTTGGTGTGCATATCAAAATCAAAGCATAAAGTACAAATAGTTTATGCACATTCTTCCATATTTCATAACATGGATCATCACAATCAATCAAATTACATAATTTCCATCTTACATCAAATTATCTAACAATGCTCTATTGTATACAAGTTCATACATCAACATTACACCTATTGTGCAACTACATGATCATCATACTTCATCATATTCCTACTACAAGTGAGTTTTCATTCTTAAATCATCAAGATGACCATACTCAAGCATAATTCTTGTTCTATGAAGTGATTCTCACCCATAACCATACTAATTTCACATGAAATCATGGATTGATTACAATCCACTTTCTACAAAAATCACCAAATCATGAAATTCGACTTACCTTATTTGAACAAGTATAGATGATTAAGGCTCATGCATAGGATTGGCGTTGACTTCACCATTCGATTTGTTAGAATTGTAGATTTTAGGTTATGTAGAACTTGTTCTTCCCTTCCTTCTCTCTCTTTAATCAACGTATATATCACAAAATTCTGCATTTTGTATTTCTTATATTCTAACTTTCCCATGTGCCACATTTAGCCCCTCATGTTTGAACTAGTATTTTATTTGATCAATATCTTTTATCTTTTGCTAGAAGACATATGCATAGGTAGTTTAACTAGGTTATTTAGTATTAACCAACGTGCTCTATTTTTATTTTATTTTTAAACGCTTGGATTTATTTACATGTTAGTTATTTGCCACGATTCGAAATATAATATCATTCGTCATGTTACGGTATTAACGCAAACAAGATACTAACATGTATACATTTTGGGGTGTTACACGTTAAAGAAAAACAAAAAAAACTCTTAAATTAAATTAACATATTTAAAATTATATTTATATGATATTAAAAACTTAATGTTATTTAATATTGATGTAATTTTTTTAATATATTCTTAAAATTCTTATTATGAACTTATAATGTATTAAATTATGTATTTCATTAATTTATAATAACTTAAGTAAATAAGTAACTTCTTTTTATATATAAACGTTTTTAAAAAATTGTAAATATCCTTGTTATTTTTCCTTTTAAACTGTAATTAAGTTACTTATTTATGTTCAAGTGAATTTTCTAGATACATGAAGATTCAAATTTCAAAACATCATCATCATAATTACTATTATTGTTTTGATCTAAGATATATGAAATTCCTGTTATTAGTAATTTACTTTCTGCCATACCAACCCTTCATTTTGCCCTTTGAACTATCCCACAAACTGGTTTTGTTACCTTCTCACTTTTGTAGGTTGCTTAATCTGCTTTGAACAACAAATTTGAATCTTGATTCTTGAAAAGAGTAAGCATTGTCCACAAGAGCCACAACGACGCATGGTCGGACCATCCATCATCGACGGCGTGTGGTCTGATATCTTTCAAAACAAACAACACGCACTTGTAAGTATTCTTTAGTTTTTTAACGACTTCCCTTCTAGAAGTGAAATCGTATACTAATAAGGGTATAATTGTTTGGTGAGCGACATTTTGATTCATTTATTCATAGAACGTTGGTTGGACCAAATGGCTTAAAAATCCACTTCTTCGCATGTAATTGTTTGTGTTTTAGTTATAAAAATTTAACCTGTTACAGAAAAGCGATTTAACAAGCGAAACTAAAGTTTAATATAAAAACATTGTCACCATATGAAATTATGAATGTCGACTTTACAAGTGGTTGATGACAAAACAATTTAATCATGAATTACAAGATTATAGCCCATAGACAAATTACAAAAGCAAAAGCCCACTAATAAAGCCCATATGGCCCAAGAGCAATAGTTGTAATTGTTTTTTCCAAGAGAGCGAGCCCAATAGCATGTTTTATCACATCAAATGTTGCGTTAGTTTTCTCTTTGCGCACTACTAGTTTGGTTAGCACAATGTTAATAGAGGACTTTAAATGTGTAAAAGCGTCCCCTCTACTCGCTTCAGACCCTACAAATAGCTTCTCTTATAAGTAGAATTTTATTATGTGCGGTTTGAATTGCTTAAAAAACGGAATTAATTTTGATAAGAACTTGTATTACATGTGGTTAGTAAATAAGTCAAGTTTTAATAGAGGTGTGCAGAAAAACCATACCCGGGTACGGTAAAAAACCCGGAACGGATTTTTTAATACCCGGGTATTCTATACCTGAAACCGAAATTGACTCTACCCGTAGGGTATAGATAGCACCTGGAACCGAAACCGATCATACCAGATTAATACCCATACCGGAACCGATTATACCCGATACATGATTCTAATATCTATTTTTATATTTATGTTAGTGCATTTATTTTGATTTTTTTACATTATACAATGCATATTTAATAATAATAAACAAAAAGGCGAGAAAATAGAGTTATAAAAACGCAATGGAGTATTAAAAAACCTGAAAATAGGGTACAGAAAAACTCGGAAATATGGTATAGAAAAACCCAAAAATAAAAATAGGGTATTTATTACCCGCTTTTTTAAGAACCGGAAACAGCACATAGGGTATGGTTTTTTTGGTCAAATGACCGAAATCGAACCAGTTACAGCAATAACCGGTTTCAACCCTTAAAACGAGAAACCGAAATCGGTTCCCTAATCAGAACCGGTTATTAAAAATACCCGGTTTGTACACCTCTAACCTTTAGGTTCTACCCACCTCGTTTATAAATCATGTAATTATTTCTAAGTTCAGTAAAAAGTCTCCTTTTTTTAGAGTTGGCATAATCGGGTTTTATTATTACCCGGAACCGGTTCCAACCCGGACCCGGTTCTGCTTGGATGTCATTGGAACCGGGTATGGTGTGGAACCGAGTCCAGTTCCTACCCGGGTTCACACCCAAGAATATGGAACCGTGTAGAACCGGGTACGGGCATTATGGAACCGGATATGGTGTGGAATCGGGTATGGTGCGGAACCGGTTTCTGATAGTGTTGGGAACCGTTCCTGACAGTCAAACCTGCCATTTACTATTCAGAACCGGTTCCTGACAGTCAAACCTGTCATTTTACTATTGGGAACCGGTTCCTGACAGTCAAACCTGCCATTTACTATTCAGAACCAGTTCCTGATAAATGTTACCGTTGGAACCGGTTCCTGATAAATGTTACCGTTGGAAACCGGTTCCTGATTAAAAAATCGGTTTTTTTTTTGTATATAAACCCCTTCCTACTTACCATTTCTAAACTTAACACTCACCATCATCAACTTACAAAATCAATCAACTTCTAAGTTCTTGCAAAATACCTATGGCATGCAACGACGAAGTTGTTTCGGTCTTAGAGACGAAAAGAAACCCAACTATATGGAAGAATTTTGATCTCTGTTTAATGTCCGACAGCCACGAGATGGCTAGATGCAAAGATTGTGGAAAATTTATGAAGGCCGCAGCCAACTCAACCGTTAAAAAACACACTGAGCGGCATTGCCCAGTGACGAAGGCAAAGAAAATGAGACGGGAGAAGGTTCCGGCACCGGTTCTTCAAATGTTTTGATGTAACCCGTTTGGTTTGGTGTTTTTAATAAAGTTTGTGTAATGTTTCTTTCTATTGTGTTTGTTATGTTTGATTTTTATTATTAGTTACATTGATAAATAAAAATAGTAACAATAATCGGTTAAAATTAAAAAAACAAATTAATCGGTTACAATATATAAAAAAAAATTAACCGGTTACAAAAAAAATAAAAAATTACTCAGAACCGGTTCCAGTAAGATTTTATTTCTTTGATCGTTTACTAGCGGCATGTGCAACACTTTCCGATGAGTTTCTCTTAGGTGCGGGTACCTCGGTACAATCGTCGTCCGAATCGTTAGTCTCCACTTCTTCGTCCTCCTCTTCGTCAACAATTTTATGCTCTAACTCAACTTCATCTTCTAGACTAGTTTTATGTTGAACACGATCAACGGCATCCAAATGGTCCTTTAAGCATATTGCCATCTCTAGCGATTCCGGAGTTAGTCTTGTTCTTCTAATTGACAAAACTCTGCCACTAAGAGAAAACACACTTTCCGAAGCTACGTGGAAGCTTGGACCGTTAGTATATCACGAGCCACGGTGGCTAGAATCGGGTATTCGGATTCTTTCGATTTCCACCATGCCAAAACATCAAATTTCCTATACTCCTCGGTGGTGATAGTAAGCGAATACTGATTTTTTTTACATCTCCCAAGTTCACTTGTTGGTTCACTACCCCTTTGTTGTCTAGCGGTCTCGTCTCTAATGACATTCAACATTGTTATAAGTGGATCCCCGCTTGTTTCATCGTTAGAGCCCGTGGACCGAGACTCAAACAAATTTGTATGATTTTTTTCACCATAATTTTTAAAATAACGATCATAAAGTTTGGCCATACACTCATTGAATATTTTTTTTGTTTTTGCTTTTAAAGTTGGATCCTCCTAATGCATATCCAACTTGTCATAAATTTAATCAATTAAAGCTTCAACACCCGGTACGTTTAAAGCTGGATTTAAAGCGGCGGCACATAGAAAAACGGGTGGTAATTCTAAAAAATATTTTTAAAATTTTTGAATCATTGGTCTCGTCATATTCCTTAACATGTCACTAGAATTTTCAAACCTTTTAAAATTAGTTGTTATCAAATACAGTTGGTCCACAACTTTAGAACTAGTAGGATAATAAACACCGGAAATCAAAGTCGTTGTAGTTTTAAAAACTTGTAAAAAAGTACTTAGGTTATTAATATTTTCCCAAGCCGTGTCGGGAAAGGGGACGACTAGGTACTCATCACTTAAAGTTGTATGAAAAGATTTTAAAGTGCCCATTTGCTTTGTAGCCATTTCAAACATATGACAAGTTGAATTCCAACGAGTCGGTATATCCCAATTCGGTCCAATAATTTTTTGGTTGACATCTTTACAAAGTTTTTTATATTCTTGATATCTTTCTTTTCCACTTTTGAAAACATCTTGGAGCATAGCTCTAAATGCTATGATAAAATCCCATACAAATTGATCTTTTAAACCGGTTTGCACTACTAAGTTAATAATATGTGCAACGCATCGTGTGTGGAAAAAAACACCATCAAGTATTGGTTTGTACTTCAACTTTAATTTTTCAATCGCCGTTGTATTGTTTGAAGCGTTATCAAAGGATATTGAAAAAATTTTATCTTCTAAACCATATTTAATTATTTGCCATTTATAATTTTATAAATATTTTCTCCCGTATGAGGAGAAGGAAACTCGTCAAACGCAATCGTACGCTTCATCATTTGCCATGTATCGGGATCAACCCAATGAGCGGTGACACATATGTACGATTCCGGTAAACCATGTGGAGCTGACCACACATCACTAGTTAGGTTTACACTAGTTTTTAAATTCTTAAAAAAAACAATTAAATCTTTTTTTTGCATTTTCCCATAAACTTAAACAAAGACGTTTTAAAGTGCGACGACTTACATGTTTATAGCGAGGTTGTAGCGTCTCCCGAATAAGATTAGTAAGATCGGGGTCGTCGAAGTGTCCAAACGGCAACGCTTTTTGTATCACCAACTTCACAATCCGATCGCGAGCTATTTTTTGCTCATAACGAAAAATGGTACCATCTTTGGATAGTGGAACTTGACCGGATGTCATTTCCTTTAAAGCTTTGCAATACTTATTAATATGTTCGTTAACTTGAGTTTGATTCCTTGGCTAATAACGATCCACAATGTTTACAATGAGCTTTTTGAGAGCCGTCACTCATCTCGACCAACTCCCAATTGCTCCAAACTTCCTTACTGCGATTATGAGACAATGTTCCAACCACATATGGAACCGATTGATCTTGAGGAACATTGTTAACGGATTGGGAATTTGCGTTTTTGGAACTCTTTGAGGCCATTTGTTGATTAGAATGTGAAAAAGAACAAGAAAGAAATGTAACAAGAAGAATAGATATGAGAAATTGTATGCTAAACAATAGATTTCTAAACAATATATATAGAATCGGTTCCAACGGTAACATTTTAACGGCTATAACGGTTCCAACGGTAACATTATAACGGTATAACCGGTTCCTTCTAGAACTGCATTTCGGGTACTGGTGGAACCGGGTACTAGTGAAACCGGGTACGGTAGGAACCGGGTACGAGTAGGAAACCGGGTACGACCGATTCAAATGGTAAAATGTGGAACCGGGTTGGAACCAACGGGTATTTGAACCGAACCGGTTCAATGTAAATGTCGGGTTAGGAACTGGAACGGGTCAGTTCGCTCTACCGGTTCGAACTTATTCGTTAAATAGGCCCATTCTACTTTATTTGAAGCTAATGCCTCTACTCCTCAGCCTCAACCTAACCCATAAAACTGGGCTACTTTACACGTATGACATATCATTCAACTTTTTATTGGGCTGAACCTGTGAACCCAAAACTACAAAAGCTTGAAAAGAAAAAAAATAAGAAGGATTATAACAATAGCTAAATTTTGAATTAAGAAGATTAAGATTCCAAATCATAAACTATCATGATTGACAACCCTAACCTCACCAACTTTTTTTAACAAGTAAAAGATCTAATTAAGGACTTTAAGCCATGATTAATCATCTCTCTCATCCCACCAACATTAATAAAAATATCCAAAACTCCTCTATAAATTGATACCTTTTTCATCACCCTTTTAATGCCACAAGTCAAACTATCATGGGAAGATCAGTGAAAAAGACATAAAGTCAAAGATAATATTATCACTTGATGTACATATATGGGCTTGTTTTTAATCCATTTTCTTTACTTTAAAAAACATAATGCGATAAACTTTTAAACTATTTATTCAATGTTTCATTACAAAAGAATCATAGTTTTTCTAGGAATGTTTTTGCACCACTAGTGTAACTTTTCATAAACAGGGTTTAATCTTATTCGTATATTCTCTTACAAAAGTAACCACAATTTCAGACTATGACTAAGTTCACGAGATTGGAATCTATAGTCGATTCATTCGAAATATTAATATCTAAGGTTGTGAAAAAGACTAAAACTATGCCAAAAGGACTTGATCCCGATGCTCTCATTGAGTGTTACCCTGTGCTAAAAAGTTGTTTTGGCTTGTACTTCTTGGGGTTGTGTATACCTTTGTTGTCAAGGCTTACTCAGACGCACGTCTAGGCCCACTTTTCAGGCCCAACCTAGCCTTCTCGCTTCGTTTCAAAAGCCCCACTTTCAGGCCCTCAGGCACATTTTTAGGCCAAATTCCAACGAAATTCTGGTAATCGTGTGAACAGGTTTGAAGATGTTTGAAACAATTATAAGAACTCTAAACAAGCCTGGAAACAATCTAAACAACTTAAACTAGCCCGAAGAAGCCTAGAACATGTCTAAAATCCCTAAAAACCGTAATTTTTTATACTAAACGACCCGCCTAAGACAGCCCTCACTTTTTAAGCACCTTGCATTGAGGCCCAAGACTCACCCTTTGCGCTTTTGACAATTATGGTATATACATATTATTTTGCATTGTGTTTAACTTGCAAAAGCTATTTATTAACATATATCATTTTAGAAAGAAAAAGGAAAAAGAGAGGAGCTCTTTTTAGGCTGAACATTTATACTCAAATTTGACTTATTAATTTGGTAGTGTATTGACTTTGATCTCCAAAATCTTGATTCCAATGGTGGAAGATAATGGGGATGTCCCATAAAAAGAAGAAATGAGAGATGAAGATGATAATAATGTAAACATATTTGTGGTGGGTTCTCCAAATACCAAGGAATGTTTGACCAACAAAATTTATAATAATTTTTTTTATCTAGAATAGTTTTTTTTTTTTTTAAAATTGAAATCTTTTAAGGAAAAGATAAAATTCGTACTACTAATTTATATATTGTTGATAATGGATTTAAAAAATAAAATAAAATACTAGTTAACACATCTAATCTATGTTCAAAACAAAGCTGTATTAACTTTATGTAGGGATCAGTGTTCTTTGTAGCAAAACATTTTATGTAGGGCTTGGTGGTCTTTGTCAAAATCCTCATAAAATCAAAGTTCCATCATTTGATTTTAATTGCATTATCATTTTAAGATTATTTTTTATATCTATTAATATAATTTTCAATTTTAAGAATTTTATTTTTTCTGTGTTACATTGATAGTAGTCATATGTCATTTCAAAAGATGTTAAATATCCTTCAATGTTGATTTTGACCTAAACAATATTGTTCCCTTGTCTACTCCATGCAAACTAGGTTTTCACAAGTACAACATATAATTATGTGTATAAATAATATTATCACAGGAAAATTTATATGTCATATAATTTATAATTGTTTCTAAACCTGATTAAAAATCTTACAGAGTATGTAATGAGTGATTTCTGTAAGTTTTTCTTGTAAGTCCCTATCAATATTAGGTCAACCTTTTCTTATTTATCATTTGATCTCCAACAAACAAATATCATCGGACTCGAATCCAAGCTTATAAATAAAGTCAACATGTTCCTTTATTTATTCATAAAAAAAAAGATTTAAAAAGAAAGGGCACCATATCATGAAATTAAAGAACTTCTATTCTCCACTATCAAAAATATATATTGGTGTCCCAATTTGTGAAGCCAATAAATATATTACTATTCTATAAATTTAATTAAAAAGTATTATAGATTATGTATGTACACTCTCAACTTCAACCTTTAAAGAAAAAAAATTCCAGAAATGAGGAATCATGACATAAAAGTGGTTAGATTTTGAGTTTACTAATATGACTCTTTTATTTTATAAGTAAACCTAAACACGTCTTATTTAATAGACCTAATCTCACTATAACTTGTTTAATGAACGGATTAATACATTAACCTGTGGTGCGGAGATCCGCATAGGGGTAACGTTTCAATGAAAAGGGGTAACGAAATCGAAAAAACGTTGAATTTTTCCTAAATTTACACTACCGTCGGAGCGTCCAGAGGCAACGTAGATTACCCCTTCTATCACTCTAGGTCCGCCCCTATTAACCTGTTTAAGTTTAAAAGCTGCTATATAATTATTTCTAGAGGAAGTCATTTAAATAGTGTTAACATGTTTGATATTTTGTTTTCTTTTTAGCTCTTCATCACTTTTACTTTTTTTTATCTTTTTTATTCATTACTTCCAACTATTTATTCTTCGTTCTCTATTCTTTAACCTTTTTTATTCGGTTTTTCTAATCTCGAGCTTAATATGAATATACACCTTTGTTAAGAAACAGAAACGATAAAAAGCACACAATTTAAAAATGAAGAATTTATTTGAGATTAAGCCGTTGGTTGTTTGAATTGTTATCAAGTCATGAAATATACTCATATTCACAAATAAACCTTATACGTGTTAAACCACCCAAAATATGACATGATTTTAAGTATGTCTAAGTCCAGGTTAATGTCTTTGACACATACAAATACATGAGGCCGTCTTTTGGCTTGAACTGTTGAACCCATCGACCTGAAATTAATCGATCTGCCACCCTAGAGAAAATGAAATAAAATGAAAAAAAATATAAAGTACCCTTATAAATAAAACATTTTAAAATTATTATACACATGTAGGCAGGAGTTAGAATCGTTTAATGTAATTTATAAACTAACAGAAAAAAAGGGTTTTATAAACTTTTATTTCACCGATTTATTTATTTATGTATTTTAACAATAAAGAGAAACCTTTTTGAAAAAAAGGTGTTTAAATAACAAAACAAAATCTTTTGTACGGACTGAGAATACCATAACCACTAGCCATTTTTCATTTTATTAAAACCCAGTCTCATTGGAGCGTTAATGGTCCAGCCATACCTGATATATTTTTTTAACCAAATGTAACCTTTTTTCTTTCATAAAATAATAAAAATAAAAAAGAATAATTAAAAATTGCAAGTGGTTCATGGATCAACTACGTGTCGAATAGTGGGTCGACCCAGGCCCATAATAGTGCTTATCCAGCCCAGTCATCATAGCATGGGTATTGTCGGGTTAAAGTGCGTGGGTATCCTCCCACATTTGTCCAAATAAACCAATTTTTTTGAACAAATTGTATTATTTATTTAGAAAAAAAACATAACATAGCTACAAGAATATACCCTGCTTCTCATTATGTGTGTGGTTTTTTTGGTTAATTATAATGGTTATAGATAGTGGAAATCTAACATCTTGTACAAATACCACCAATACGGTGATTTTAGGGGTTCATTAACCTCCGGTACAAAAGAACTTGTTAAAAAGAACTTGTTAAAAAATAGTGGTATAAACAAGCTAAGCTAAAACGAGCCTAAGCTCAAACTTCAGTTATTGAGTTTGATCAAGGTCGCAAACTTAAATGAGCCTCTTATTTATATAACTATGTTTAATATATTTAATATATGTTTGCATAATACTAATTATTTTTATTGACATTATGATCAAATAAAACTATATATGTATATGTGTGTGTATAATATGTTGTATATAAGTTTATAAAAAATAACAACTATAATTTAATATAACTTAATTAATAAATAATAAACGAGCCGAGTATGAGCTGAGCTCGAGCTCTCATAAGTAAAACGCGCTCGACCTCCGCCTCGTCTCGGGAACATTGGGGGAGGTTGACCAAGTTAAGTTCATACTATTAGTCGGGGTGTATGAAAAGCAAGGGGATCAAAAGCCAACAGAAATTGATAAGTTAATTGCGAATGTAAATTCGATGTGAAAGTGTGAAAGTATTTCACGTAAATTGAAACACATAATACGAACCAATATGAAAATAACCGATTTGTAATGTCTAATTCGTTTAATAAACAAGTTTTGTTTGACTTAAGATATTCAAATAAATAGGTTGGGTTCGGGTTAACATACGTTACTTGTTTAATTAAATAAGTCGACTAATCAATCTATTTAAACCTAGAATACAAAATACAATTTTACAAGTCCACAACCATCACAACTTCTCACCATGCTCCCCATCCATGAGGAGTAAAATTGGTTGCGGTGATAAATTGGGATGTGGATCCATGATCTCCTACTAGGAATGACCAGTGATGAGGGCTAAATAGTTGCTCTAACAAGATGGCTCTAGTGTGTAGATGATTGAACCTCTCGGATTTGGATTGCATAATTTGTGGGTATGGGATCAAGTCAGTTGATCACATGGCCGCCTTGTGTGTTATCACTAGACCCGTGTGGTGGCATGTCTACACATGGGTCAAGATTCCAGTCAATTTGAATGCCGCAGTGTTCTAGGATATGTTGGAGAGCTTACATGGTATGAAGGGATCCGTGAAATCGGAAAGGGTGATGGAGGTTGTGTTTCATGGGGCAATTTGGAGAATTTGGAAGACGAGAAACAAGTTAATATTTGACCTTAATATCCATGATGTAATTTCGTAATAACTTTTCTTTGTTGCTTTTGTTATTCTTAGCTTCTTGTTGGCTCCTTTGTTTCATTTTTATTTCATCTAATAAAAAAGGATGCCGTTAAAAAAACAAACAAACATGATATTACATTATTTCAAATGTGTTTTTTTGGAAATCATGGGTAAATTGTCAATTTTTGACACGATATGAGTCTGCATGAAGTTAACCTAGCTAGTGTTTGTGGTAAATGTGTTTAAGCAACAAATGACACACAATAACATGATTAAATATGTGTCTAAAACGTTTCAACCTCTTTATTACACATATACGTTTATATTATTTTTTAGATAGGTTGATAGGTCAATACAACATGTTTCAACATTTATCAAAACAAATTAGTATTATATATAATTAAATATAAATTGTGTTTTTTTGGCAACACTTACTTTATTGTATTAAAGGTATCTTATTATTTGTAACTGTGCCTAGCGAGTGATGTGAATAACCATGTAAAGGTGTCATGAGCATGTTATTGATTTGTTTATATTTAACCGTGTTTAATGTGATGTGTCATGTCATTCGTGTTATTAAACTGAGTACATTTAATTGTGTTAAATATGTCTGCCGTATAAGCCACTTATTAAACATGTGTGTGTTAGTGTTTACGAAAATGACACTTTTAATTAAATGTGGTGTGTTTAGATTCAATAGTCATGTTAAATACACTTTTTGACGCGTGTATAGAAGAAAAATATCATCTCATTTATTTTGAGTAAACTTAAGTTTTGTTTGAAACAATAAACTTCCACGTTATCAAACTACAACCAAGTTTCATGATTATATGCATGCCACATGAGTTCAAATGTAGCATCTTACATAAATTATTATACAAATGAAAAAAATAAAATAAAAGATTGAATGAGGCGAAACGGGAAAACCATGGGAAGTGATGGAAGTGAGTTGTGCAAGCAGCTGGATTTACAAATAAATAAAATATTAATAAAAAAAAGAAGGTGTGGAAGTCTAATTTTATAATATTTCATGTGCTTGACACAAAAAGAAACAGACAGGCATCTGTGGCTTATGAAATATATAAACATATGATTATATGAATCTGTTTCACGAGTTGATTCGATTTTAACACCTACCTTTACTTAAAATGGTGAGTGTGGACGTGGTTAAAGGGCGTTGTTGGTCCTTTAACGTTAGGTACATCATTTTAGGTTGGTGTTTTGGTGGGCGATGTCCGTTTGACATGACAATAGTGCTTGGTGTGGGGCACTGGCCTGGAGTGACGTGTCTGGCAATGGTTGGTTGGATGTTATAACCTTTTGGCTAGCCGAGAGTTGTGGGGCCTCGTCTTTTGACTCAATGCCGGCCTGGCCACGCCCCTCTCACACCCCTTTTTTGGGTGTGGACCGATGAAGCCCACACCTGCCACATGTCAAGCAATGCCCCCAACTCAAGCCTCTCCACACCCCATAATCTTAGACCCAACGTAGTGGGTGGCACATCACGGGAGAAGGGGCTATAGCGCCGCCGCACACCGCTATGGGGGTTAAATTTTGGGTCTCCGCGAGCATGGTAGCTGCTTGATGGATGGATGATTTCAAAAAATTGACCGTTGCAACGGTCATATATTATAAAAAAAAATCCTAAACAATCTATATATATATATATACATAATGGAGAGTTCAAATGAGAAGAAAAATTTTGTAAGAATAAAAAGAATAACTTTTAAACCAATATAAAATTTTCATTTACTTCATTTAATGTGTGTATTTAATATTATGAAAAAATGCATATAGGTAAATCTATAATTGTCACTAATTAGCTAATTAATTAAATTTGTAACTCTTTTTTAATATACTTTTTCAAGATAAAATAATTTATGGTGAAGGACAATTTTCGACATGTGTAGAATAAAATTTTAGTATGTGTAGAATAAATTTTGAAATGTGTAGGGTATTTTTACATGTGTGTAGGGGAAATTCCGATAAGTATATGATATATGTAGGATAAATTTTGAAATGTGTAGGATATAATGTTTTTTTTTATTAATGAAAGATAACATAATTAACGAGAGAAGTTATAAATTATTTAATGTTTTACAATTATGTCCTTTCTTCTTTTTCTTCTCACATTAAATTTCTTCTCAAATGAACCTTCCCCTATATAAATTATAAATATATATTATATATATATATATATCCATAATCTCTCACACTCAACCAAACCTCAAAAGAGTCTCATTCATCAAATAATACTACCCTTTCTTTTAAAAAATAATGGGCTCCTCATTCGAAGATTCGTTCACCGATATTTACTGAAGGTTTTTTTCAACCAAAGAAATCGCGGAGGAGGAAGCGGTTACGAGTGCATGTGCTCTTGCGATACAAGCAATACAACACGTTAGCCGTTCTCCTCCACGTCCCATTTTGAGGCGCACCTTTATCTTGCGAGACTGAAGCCGTAAACGAGCATTTGTTGAAAGACTATTTTAATCCCATACCAGTTCACGGACCCAATGTTTTTAGATGGCGGTTTAGGATGAGTCAACGGTTATTTTTGCGCATTAATGATGATTTGGAAGCTAAGTATGACTACTTTAAGCAAAGAATGGATGCGAGAGGATATCTAGGATTCACCTCATTCAAAAGGTAACTTCCATTTTACATATACTAGCCTACGGAAACACGTACGACATCAACGACAAGTACTTGAAGATGGGGGAGAAAATAACACGAGATAGCATGGAACATTTCTGCTTTGGTATTATTTTACTCACTTTTATATATTTATTTTATTTTAAAGTACATCACTAGTAAAACTTTTATATTAAATTTATATATTTAATTATATTTTAGGTGTATGCCAGTTATATGGAAACGTTATTTGAGAAATCCCACTTGGAACGACCTTCAACAAATATACGAGGTGCATTTAGAAAAGCATGGAATACCCGGCATGATTGATAGTTTGGATTGTCGTCAATGGCGTTGGTATAATTGTCCAACCGCATGGCGAGGTCAACATACACGCGGTGACTAGAAAGGAGCAACTTTGGTTTTACAAGCGGTTGTGTCATACGACCTTTGGGTTTGGTCGACTTTCTTTGGTGTAGCCGGGTGTATGAACGACATAAATACCTTCGAGTGTTCACCATTGTTAGAGAGCTACATTATGGGATGATACCAAAAGCCGGTTTTTATGCAAATGGGAATGACTACGAGCATGGCTACTATTTGGGCGATGGTATATATACTGCGTATGCGAATATTGTTAAAACCTTTTTTGAAACGCTCGATGTGAAAAGACAATATTTAAAAAAAACTACAAGAGTCTTCGCGAAAGGACATCGAGAGGTGTTTTGGGGTTCTTCAACAACGATGACATTTTATTAGAAATCCTTGTCGTATGTGGCATAAGGATGTAATTCGAGTGGTCATGTATGCTTGCATCATTATGCATAATATGATAATAGAGGATGATGGAAAAGTGATATGCCAAAACTATTTTCCGGAAGATGTAGTTGAAGGACCCTAAGCAACAATGGAAGAGAGAATCTTTAATGCTCAACTATTGCGATTATGACTTGAGTTGCATCATTGATGAAAATCAAGTTTCAAAGGGGAAGGATAAATATATACAAGATGTAAGGAAGTGTAAACTATGATATATTTAATAATTGGTATATGTTATTATACTAAAAGAATCAACTATATTTATCCATTTGATTAAAAGATTTATCAAATCATAAATAAAAACAAATTGTAGCAATAGTGTATTTAAAATTTTATATTATGTTATTCAAATAACGAAAAAGGTAAACAATATAACTATATATAAAAAAACTCAACGATTTTTATATCTACATATCGAAAAAACCATAAAACCAAAATTTTATAAGAATTATACTTAAAAATCACTATAAAAATAAAAAAAACCTAAAACTATTCGATAGACACCATACAATTCACTTTAGAGTAACATTAAAAAATATGTAAAATTAACTAATACAAGAAAGTATTGTTCAAGTACTTTGAAAATATTAGAATAGAAAACCATAAAACCCAAATTTTATAAGAATTATATTTAAAAATCACTATAAAAATAAGAAAAACTAAAAGTATTCGATAGACACCATACAATTCACTTTGGAGTATCATTAAAAAATATGTAAAATTAACTAATAAAAGAAAGTACTGTTTAAATACTTTAGTATCATAAAAAATATGTTAAAAAATATGTAAAATTAACTAATACAAGAAAGTACTGTTTAAGTTCTTTGAAAATATTAGAATAGAAAATTTTAAGTGGGCTAAGTTGAATAAAGAGGAAATGCCACCCAAGGGTAATGCTCTTCCCCCTACCAATCAAACATGTCCATGTCAATTTTTTCAAAAACTACCTTAAGCTACAAAATATTAGTAACGCCGTACTTTTGGCATAAACTTTTTTTTTTTATAATTTTAATAGATTCTAACAATTAAAATTTAAATAAAATTGAATTGAAATTTCATTAAATAACAATTTAAATTAAACAAACTAATAAAAACACAATTAAAATAAAAAAAACAATAAAAATACAAAACAAACTACTCCGCGTCTTCCTGCTCGAAGTACGGTAGATCTTGAGTTGCAAGATGGACCACAAGATCATTTTAAAGTAAAAAATATGTATCTTGATCCATCAACTCGCAAAGAAAAGCTTCGTCGAAAATGTGTACTCGATTCATCAACTCACGAAAATGCGTATCCCCATGACGTTGCCATGTCTTCCACTTCAACTTTCACAAGTATCTTTTTGAAAAAAAAGCTACTTTCGGTTGACAAAAACCGTCTTCGAAATCGTCGGACGGTAAAAAACACCCAAATCGTAGAAGAAATTAGTTATTGAGAAATGAGATTGATTTGAGTGAAAATGGTATAAGATGAATGAAGAATTTGATGGTAATTTACAAGGTATAAATATATTTTTTTTGTTAAACCCAAATGGTCATATGACCGTTGCACGGTCAACAAGAGCATCAAACAACACATTGTATCACGGGTTGTTCTACCCATTTAAACAACCGCCAACCATACCCGTAAGGATGTCAGTGATATTGTGGCACCATAACCAACCCGGGGAGGGTACCCGCATGGGGGCCCCGTCCCCCTAATATGCCTAAATGTGTGAAGATTTTACACGTTGAGTTATAGATTACGTCTTTTATTTTTGCATGCGAACATTTTGGCTACTAATTTGCTTAAGTTCATGTTACGAGAGCCTTAGATTTTTACATCACCTTAGGCCTCCAAAAGGATTGAGTCGCCCGGGAAACTTACCCGACCCGCACTGTCGAACCGACCCAGAAATTTGATGTTCGGTCTTATGAAATTGGAACATTTATAAATAGTCAATCCAATGGAAAAATTTCGTGGATCTGCCACTACAGGTATGCATATGTGTGTATGTATATATATTCGGTTGTATATATACATGTATACATATATGCTTTGAGTTTATGGTATGCTTTGTAAAGAAGCTAACCTGATTCTTGCCTACACACGCACACATATACACAAAAAGCAGAGAAAGGAATTGTGATAAAATCAAATTACATTTATGATGGTTTATCTTTTCTCTCTTATCTATCTCCACTATAATAAAACGACTGTTGTAGTAAATAATGATGATATAAATTCAACCAAAACTTCTATGATATTGCAAAGTTGTTAACCAACAAATTCGAAACAGAAGATATTGGTATAATAGATTTTGTCTTGCCTTGCAAATCAAGTTTCTATCAAGTGAACTTTTCGACCATTAAGCTTGCCAATGATCGCCGAATTGCATAATCAAGAATATGATCCCTTGCACTCCATAGAAAGGGATGAAGACATTTTTGGTCATAAAATATAGAGAGCAAAATGGTAAAATTGTCTCTAAGGTTTGGTTACTTTTGTCATTTCAGTTTAAAATTGAAAGTTTTTGTAACTGGACCCCTAAAGTTTTATTTTTGTTGTCATTTCTATCTAAATAACTAATTCGGTTAAAATGTATTATTAACTAATGGACAATTTTGGCAATTCCCAAATCTCGGGGTCGATTTTAACAATTTACTTATTTATTCTTTTATTTTTTATCTTTAAATAAAAAACAAAAAAATAATTATAATTCTAAATATAATATATATACACACACATTTGCATATTCGCACTTTTTAATTTTCTATTTTACCTTAAAAATAATAAATAATACATACACTGTCACATTGGCGAAGATTTAAGCCCAGCCCCCATCGATTTTTCGCTCATAGTTATAATTTTACCAAAAATTTCAGAATTTTGTTGTTGTGTAAAGTCTTTGATTTTTTATAATTCCGGATCCATCGATTAGGATTTTGAGAGTCCGGCCTCTACTGAGTTTTCGTTCAAGCTCCACCATTGTATATACAGACTCTTTCTCTTCTATCATTCTCTCTTCTCTACCTTCACCTCCATCACCACCACAACTACTGCCAACGCCACAACCACCCCGTCTATCTCAACATTCATACCTCATCTCTCTTCTATATAACAAGCATTGTAACACTTAAGATAAATTCCACATTGTTTTATTATTACTCTAAAATATAATATAGAGTGGGTTGGTGCTAATCATAAATGACTTGATATTACATTTTTATTTAAATATAATAAGTATTGTAACACTTTACATAAATTCTTTGTCGTTTTATTATAGTTTATCCACAGTAGAGATACTACTGAGTCATAAGAGTTCCTGGCCTTATATATTACAAACACAGTAGAGATACTCAGTCGTAAAGAGTTCCTGGCCTTAAATATTACAAACGCATGACTGTGGATGAGAGAAATACTCCATAGTCAACGTCAGGTGTGAATAGTATCTGAATGAGTGCTTTAGGAAGTCTCCACTGAAGAAACCAAAATCTTTTCCTTGAACTCCTTGTAACCAAACAGATAATATTGATAGCACGAGGGATCGGATGTTACAAGCATAATTATGAACCAACACACTAGCTAACACCAAAATCGAATCAAACACACATCTCGTTATCTTTGTGGTTCAGGATAGAGGGGATGATCTGACCATAAGAATTCAAAGTGTAAGTAAAGTGGCTAATTTGTTGCTGGATATTTATGAGACCAGAGAACCACATGTCACAATCACAAATAGGGCTTGTCTTCACAATACTAATTTTACTTCATGAAACCCATGAAGAGTGTGTCTAGTTAGGTTAATGACTTTAAACATCCAAGAAAATTGTATTCTCTAGACAATAAAGGGAAACCCAACGTTAATGTTTTAAGAAATTGTTTACAAATTTTCATGGATAAAGTTTTTAGCAAGTTGCATATTAGATAGACATACAATACAATGACTGAATAATATCAATTAAATGAGGGGAATTAATAATTTGTTTCGCCCCTATCACATTGCTAGGGTGCCTTTAGCTAGATATATTAGTCAAATTATAAATTTACTAGTGGAATTCTCTTCTGCGATGCGAGGAAAATTTAGTTTTGGTTGGGCTTGTTATAGTATCGATACTTGGTATACTAACCAAAAGAGAAAAACAAAAAAATAAAGTCATGATATAGCTAAAAGGATACCTACGCGTGTTATACCTCGATTGAAAACCACAAAACCAATACATGTACCAGTTCAATAATACCGATACCAGTACTGATGTCCGTTATCGGTTCGGTTCGGTTTGCCATGTTATCTGTACGATGCCGACACTCACTATAGCTTACGATACCAAAAAGAAAAATAAAATCTTCAATTAAAAAACAAACTCCATTTTAAACAAAATTTTTACCGAATGTGAAGAAAAAAAGTCGAACATGTACATGTATTATTTTTTTTAGCAAAAGAAGTTATTAAAGAAAATCAAATTATATTAAATAAATGTGTTAAAAACATATATTAATTAATGTATATGAGATTGAAACTTATTAAAAAAAATCCCCATCTAGTTCTACAACAAGATCAAACCCACCCTTTTCCTCAAAGAGCACTAGTTGCCTTTCAAATTATAAAAAAAACCAAAAGGTGTTCTCCAAGCTACTTCTTATATGATTTGATTGAAAAGAAGTTTATTTTCTATGCTCTTAAAAAAACACAAATATCACTTTAAATCATTATTGGACCGGTTTTTAGTTCAAGATTCTCCTATTGTGTATTTTAATCTCTCTATCTTCGAAGACAGAAGAAAAACATAATATTTGAATGATTTAGAAATGAATTTGAGAAAAAAAGGATTGATGGAAGGAACGCCAAGTTTCTCTCGTTTGATATGGCAAGCTCACTTTCTTAAAAAATAGGTCCATTCCCTTATATTCCCAAACATACCTTGGTAGTATAGTCTCCCACTAAGATCGGGATTCTAAGAAGACAAGTGTTATTGCTAATTGATTATTAGATTCCAATGGTGATGATTTGGGTATGAAGCGTTATGGCTAATTGATTATTGGATTCCAAAAGAAGTTCGATTTCTCTCCTCTTCATAAAACACAAATATCGGTTTAAATCATTGTTGGACTAGTTTTTAGTTCAAGAATCCCCTGTTGTGTATTTGATGTCCCTATCTTCAAAAGTAGAAGAAAACGATAATATTTGAATGATTCGGAAATGGATTTAAAAAACTGATTAATAGATGGAAGGCCAAGTTTCTCTCTTTTAGTGGTAAGCTCACTCTCTTAGAAATCAGGCTCTTTCCCTTATTCCCATACATACCTTGGTAGTGTGGTCTCCTCCGAAGATCGGGATTCTAAGAAGATAAGTGTTATGGCTAATTGATTATTGAATTCCATTGGTGAGCACAAGCACCATTGGATTGCTTGGGACAACATTTGTCAAAATATTTATAAAATCGTTCTTTCCTTCTTTACTCGGGGCAGCTAACATAGAAAAAGTCTGGTTTTGATGTCCATAGTTGCAGCAGCTTCATACCAAAAGCCAGTTCGCGGAAATAAGATAGTCATTGTTCACATTCCATAAAATTAATTATATATATGAAGATATGATATCAAAAAAGAAAAATTATTTTGTTCTAGGATTGAAGACAACAAAATCGGTAGCAGTAAGTATGGAGCTGTGGCATGCAAAGTAAATGAGACAGTGTTTATAGTCTTTGAACATGCTGACAAGTAAACCGTGATTGTTTCTTCCTTATTGGGTGCTACCATAGTAGGCAATCAAGCTATAAGCTCTTTGAGTGCCTTGAAGGCAGCTTCTGTCTAGTCTGTCCATCTGAAATATTTTTTATCCACACAATCTTTTAGCATTATGAAGAATGGCAATGATCTTTCTGTTAACTTAGGAAGGAATCGCTTTATGGATGCTATCTTCCTGTTAAGGCTTTCGACTTCTTTCTTGGTCTTAGGGGACTTCATTTCTATGATGTCCCGGACCTTGTCTGGATTAGCTTTGATGCTTTGTTTCCGCACAATATAACCGAGGAACTTGCCTTCTTCAAATCCAAAAGAGTATTTATTTGGGTTTAACTTCATATTGATTGCTTTGAGGTTTGTGAATGTTTCCTTGATACCTTGAAGCATATCCTCCTTAGTGTGACTTTTGATCACATGGTCGTCGACGTATGCTACCATGTTTCTTCCGATTTATTTAGAGAAGGCCTTATCCACGAGTCGTTGGTACGTCGCCCCTGCATTCCTCAACCCGAAATGCATCTTTTGGTAATAGAAGATACCTTTGTCGGTGGGGAATGTTGTCTTCTCCTCTTCTTCTTTCTTCATTTTGATTTGGTGATACCCCTTGTAGCATCAAGGTAGCATTTGTACTCGAAGCCTGTAAGCGAGTCTACTTTCCAATCGATTTCTGGTAGGGCAGCAATCCTTAAGACATGCTTTGTTAAGATCCTTAAAATCAACACACGTTCTCCAGGAAGTATCAAGCTTGTTTACCATAACAGGGTTTGATAGCTAAGAGTGGTACTGCACCTCCCTCAATATGTCAGCTGCTACCAGCTTCTCCACCTCCTGGCAGGCAACCAGGCTTCGTTCGGGGGCTAAGCTTCGCTTCTTTTGTATGACATGCTTGTACGTAGGGCTATGTTGAGTGCATGTTCGGCTATGTCTCTTGGTGTCACACCCCGACCCGCAGCGGAAAAGGTGATCGGGGCATGATTGGGTTATCATCAAAGCTCATGACATTTATTTTAACGTTTCATATTCATTAATACACTTTAATGGAAAATTACAATCAGTATTACAACATGTCCTAATATCAATCTAGGCTTCATTGTTTTCTTCTAAGGCATTTCCTATGTTTTCCTTGCTTCATCCTGTTCACCTGTATCATGTGTAAAAAGGGTTTTTGGATCAACAAAAAGTTGGCGAGTGAATCCTATGGAAAACATTTGAACAAGTTTATTTAATTGATTATGAAATAAAGTGCACAACCACACATGAGTAAAAATAGATGTAAACTTATTCATAAATCAATTTAATATTAAACAATACACACATGAACAATAATGGATCGTTTAGAGGCACGCGTTGCTCAACTCGTCTCTCACGAGGAACTGATGGGCCTAATGAATGAATTGCATAAACATGATAATATGAAAGACATAACTACAAACAATATAAACTCAATAATACACACATGAACAATAATGGATTTGTTTTGAGGCACGCGTTGCTCAACTCGTCTACCACGAGGAACTGATGGGCTTAATGAATGAATTTCGTATAAGTTGACAAAATGAAATACATAATTACAACAATAATAACAATCTAAGTTTAGATCACGATATGGTATGGCACAAGTTTAAATAAACGAGTTAATTATTTTGTGACCATGACACACCCCAAAACGTGTAATTAAAAAGGGGGAGTTGTAAGATTCACTCACAGTGGGTGCGTTCGGTTGATGATGTTGAATGCACGCGAAGTGGTTTTAACCACGAGTGAAATTAACCTAGATAAATAGCATTATGGTTCGGTAAGTAAACGGATTTTATTAATCCATCTTAGTAGGATTGTTGGGTGTATTTTTGTGAGTTTAAGGCTATTTTCTAACCTTAAAAATGTTATTTTTAAGTATTTTTAATTGATTTTTAATTAAAATAAATAAATAAAAATAATAAAAAAAATGACTTTTTTTTGACCGTTGACCTTGACATGTTTGACCGGTTCGTATGCGTGTATGTGTGCGCTGAGTGAGGCTCGAACCGAGACCTCCCGTACGCGTGCACGCAGCTTACCAACTGAGCTACGTGTCTAACCCGAAATATTTCTGTTTTTAATTATATTTATATATTAATTAGATTAATCCGAAAAATCAATTTATTTCTAAAAAGATTTTACTGAATCGGACCGGTGCGCTCCACAGGTCTCGAACCCGGGACCTGTGGGTTGAGTTAACACACAGTCCACCGCTGGACTGTGTGTCTAACTTGTTAAATAATCCGATTTATATTATACTTATGAATAAACTTCATTATTTCATTTCTGCCTTATTTTAAAAAGTTAGATAATTGTCCGAATCGGTGCAGTAAACCGGACTCGAACTCGTGACGTGTGATTAAACATTCACACAGTCCACCACTGGACTGTGTGTCTAACTTGGTTATTATTCCGGTTATTAATATACTTAACATGTACAGCGGTGACTCCGGTTCGGTTAACAAAAAAAAACATTTTTATTAAGGCAGCATGCGTGGGACAAGATTCGAACTCGAGACGTTTACGTGTTTAATGTGCACACAGTCCACCGCTGGACTGTGTGTCTAACCCGAGTTATAACTTGATTCAAATTATACTTATGTGTTACCGAAACTTCGTCTTCTTCGTCAGTTTTAACCAGAAACGATGACTGACTGGTTCGAAGTTTTAATCATGTTCGTTAGCGTGTTTCAGTTAATTACAGGTGAGATATAAATAAAAAGAAAGAAAAATTAGGCGTAAGGTATACCGACTGGACTCCTCTGTTTCTCCGGCGAAACTCCGGTGACAGCAAAAGATTTCCGGCGACGTGTGTCTTGCGGCGCAGAGTCTTCAGAAAGCTTGAAAAGGATGTGGGTGACTTCGGTATAAGCTCAGGGGGTTCAGTAAGGCTTAGAAGTATAGGACTCGGTTTTCCGGCGATGTGCAGAAATATTCCGGCGAGTAAATTTTCGCCGAGAAAGGGTGCGGTTTTGAGCGAAAAAGCTTGCAGAGGTTCGAGGAGGTATTTATAGTGCAGGTCGTCGATGAATTTGGTCCGATTTCCGACTTGATTCGTCGGTTAGAAATTCTCCGGCGGTTATAGCTTGTGTCGCGGGTTCAGGCGTCGGTTATAACCGATGTCCTAGTAAATGTTTATGTTAAGAACAAAAGAAACCATTCAATCTCGCGAGATCGCCGGGATTTCCGACGACTGCAATTTGGGCGCCGGTTTTGAATTCGAGAATCATGATATGAATTAATTGATTCTAATAATTAACAAAGAACACTAGTGGCGCAGTGGTTGAGTGTGTGTGCGGTAAGACCTTGCTGGACCGGTTGACTGACCCGGGTTCGAAACCCGGCAGAAACATTTAATTTTTATTTCATTATTTTTAACAATTTTTCAAAAACAAATTATATATTCCAATATAATAATTAATCATGTATCGTTTAAAATTAATTTGGGCATTAAATACGCCACGAAATTTTAAACTGATTGTTCGGTTAATAAACGGAGCGGGTTTGGTAAAATCCGTTTTTGACGGATGTTACACTTGGTACTCCTACCATGTCTTCGGAGCACCAAGCAAACACATCTGTGTTCCGTTGGAGAGGATCTTTGAGCCTGTTTTGGTCGCCTCTGGAAGGTGACTGTTGATCTTTATCTTTTGTTCCGGGTAGGAGCCGTTGATGCTTATTTCCTCCACTGGACCCTTTCTTTTGTCATTGCTTTCCCCTTCTTCTATTCCATAGATGCGACTAAAAGAGTGTCTTGTGTGGGTGTTAGTGATGCGATTCTCTTATCTGTTGGAAACTTCATTACTCAATGTGATGGGGGATATTACGGCGTCGAATGCCGCAATACCCGACCTTCCTTTCAATAGGTTGTAGTTGGAAGGGAAGTTTACAACTATGAATGTAAGCTCCTATGTTCGGGAAAGATCACCATCCCGGAAGCATATGTTAAGTGTTAGCTTCCCTAGGGGTTACCCCTTTCCCAGGTGAAGCTTCGTAGGGTTATGTCAGTAGCTTGTTGATGGGCTTTTAGCTCATCTTTGAGTTGATGGAAACATCTTTCGTACATTACTTTGGATCCAACCCCGGATCCATGTATACCCTCTAAGTGGGGAAACCTTCCAGCTTAGTTTCCATGATGATGGGAAGCTCAAGCTTGTTGTCTGGATCAGTTGGGGGAAAGCAGATAAACTGATGATTCCAGGGTGTTATTGTTCTTCTTTTTTCCTTCTTGTTTATCTTCTGTGCACACCATGTTGATACTGACCACCTTCTTTCCTTCTTTCTTGTCTTTTATGTCCTTCACCAGATGTGCCAGCTTACCTGTCTTAACAGCTTCCTTTATTCTCTTTTTTAGTTGGAAACAATCATTGGTATGGTGCCCCGTGTCATTGTGAAAGGCACAAAACTTTCTAGTGTCTCTCTTACTGGAAGGCTTGGTGAGGGGTCTTGGAGGTTTGAAGTTATATTTGACCTTCTCCATTGACAATAGCTCTTAAGGTGTTTTGGTGAGGAGAGTAAAGATGTGTTTGTCTTTGTCCCGACCCTTATTTGAATGAGGAGACCTTCTCCTGTCATCGAATCTCCTTCCTTCGTGGAATCATAACAGTCGTCGCTCTATAAGGGTTGGAACCTTGATCTTTTGGATGAGAAGTTGGCTCCCTCCAGCTTCCTTATTCTCTTTTTTTAGAAACTTGTTTCTCTAGGGCTTCTTCACCTTTTAAGAAAGACTTTGCCCTTTCGAAGGCTTCCTCCATGGTCTGAGGGTTACTTTCATGGAATCTCCAAAGAAGCTTTTTGGGTTTTATGGCATTCATGAAGGCTGATATCAACCCTTCACTCTTGAACCTTTCGATAAAGGCCCGAAGGTCCTCGTGGTCTTTTTGTTGGATTTGGTACATGACAGTCGCGCCTTTGGTGCATCTTTTTTGAGGGGTGAAGTTTGCTAGGAAACTCTAGCGTAGGTCGTTAAACGATGTTACGCTTCTGGTGGGCAGCCACAAAACCATAATCGAGCTGGTCCAATGAGATTTTGCATAAACATGTGGCAACATTCAGCATTATTCTGTCATTCAATTGTAGGTGCTCCTGTGAAGACCTGAAGGTGGTCTTCTGGATCTTCCATGCCATCGTATGTCTTAACATTTGAAGGCATCTTTATTTTGTATTGGAAGTCATAATTGGCTATTTCATCTGAGAAGCATGATAATGAGCTTGGCTTGTAAGGCATGGAGGGTATGTTTACCCCTGCCCCAGTTGTGTTGGTGCCTACTTGAGTGTTCGCTTGAAACAGAGCTTGTGGCCCAACTTGACTAGGAGCAATTTGCCAAGCATGGCTTCCCGTGAGCTGCTGGCTTAACTGAGCTAGAAGGGCAGCTATCTGAGGTTGTTGTATGCCAGGCTTAGGGAAGCCGTGATGAATGTTAGAGGATGGAGACAAACTTAGAGCTACTGCACCGCTAGCCAAGGGTTGCGATATGAGAGCCTTTTCAAAAGTTGTTGGTGTCTGAGATGGTATAGTTAGAGCCTGCTGGAGGAGCTGCTCAACGGTGTACTCGAGGCTTCTTGGGTGAAGAAAAGGAGAGCTAGGGTGCAAGCTCCTTAGCTGAAGTAATCCATCAGGCATGAGGTATGGATTTGGGTTAGGACTAGATTCGACTTGACTAACACTTGGAGAAGTGGTTGTACATAACAGAGGAGGCATGGGTGAGAGTGTAACTTCTGGTTCATCGTAAGATAAACGAACTCTAACCCTTTTGGCCCGTTCTTCTCGAACGTAGCCATTTAAGAGCTCCCTCTGCTGTATAAAATTGTTCCTCACTCCCTCCGGGTTTATTTCCATGGTTTTGCCCAGGAAAAGAACTTCACTCGGCGAAGATGGAACAACCCGTGTAGAGGGGGGTGTTAGGAACTATTGTGCATTTCATGTTGTCGGTGTGACCTGAGGCCTATCCGTGTTGGTAGAGCAGCTGCGTATTCCCGGAGTAGCCGAAAGGCTAGAGGGAGATAGTGAACTGCTCGGGACGTCTTTTGAACGAGAATCATTTCTGCCATAAAAGGGATGGTAACTTAGGAAGAGGGCTGAGCTACCGGAAACATTGATCTAAGTAGAGCCTCACCACGGTGGGCGCCACTTATTAAAGCAACAAGAGTATGGCAAGGGGAAGGTCTAGGATCAACTCCAAACGATAGCTTCTTGATCGTAACCTGCAGTCAAAGAATATCGTTAGTCTTAACGCGAGA
This sequence comes from Scalesia atractyloides, assembly GCA_947069175.1. NCBI lineage: Eukaryota > Viridiplantae > Streptophyta > Magnoliopsida > Asterales > Asteraceae > Scalesia > Scalesia atractyloides. Next base: position 87,527,086 of record CAMTDV010001632.1, read on the forward strand.
GGTGGCCTCCCACGTTTGGACTCCGGCGTGAGAATCAGTTGATGGATCTCTAAAGCAAAAAGTTAAAGGATGGTTATTGAGAGTGAGAGTAATGGAGAGAACTTACTTGGAGCTTGGAAAGACTCCCCTTTTATAGGCAGAGTATTCTACCCAAGGAAGCCTATGCCAGCTCATACCTTGCTTTCATGGTAGTGCTTATCCTTGGATGATGTTGCTTGCAGGGTAAGCCTTGTCTCTTTTGGTAATGCCAAGTTTGTGTGTCTTGATGTCACCTTTATATGCTTTTTGGGAAAAATATCATCACTCTTGACTCACCGAGTTCAAGTCCCAATGTGTGCATTGACTTTAGCTTCTGGTCATCAGCTATTGGGTAGCCAACTTCTTGCCGGGAGCTTCTTGCTTTCAGCTTCTTACTTCCGATTTGTGTATCTCGTCTTTATGTTACAATTATTATTGTTCTCAGCCTTGTTTCCTGAGTGGGGTTTCCAGGTACCCACGTCATAAACTATCAACTAATTAACTTTTTATTTTTATTTTTATGTTATTATTGTGAAAAGTTAAACTAGAACACACACACACACACACACACACACACACACACAATATATATATATATATATATATATATATATATATATATATATATGAGCTACTATATTTAGTTTGTCAATCTAAATATTTTTTCTTAATTCTGTAAATCAGTAACATATAAAAAGTATTAAAAAATTAAAAAAATTGTTTATAAAAATTGTTTGCTTGATAGTGGTTCTAGTGGTTCTCATATGATGTATTCCCTAGGTGTGTGTGTATGACATTGGTAATCACATAAGATATTGATTTATTATTTAAAAAAACTATTGAAAGATCACTCTAAAATTAAAGAGAATAAAATGTTTATTTCTATCATGTATTTTTTTTATACAAAAATCAACTTATGAAAAAGTTATAGACGTTAATAAATCGTGAGGGTAGTCGGTTCAAAATCAACAATGTGTCCTAAAAGATTGTACCATACATTTTTAAAGGTTGTAGTTATTTTAAACTTATAAAATTATGTAAAATTTCATATATGTTCTCGTTATATGTATCATACATATATATTTATACATACATACATACATACATAATAGAAGGGTGCCAATGCGATATAGCGAGAAACACATACACTTTTAGGGTGTGCATTGTTTAGTGTGTTCAGTTATTATCCTGAACCGAAACCAAAGTCATCGATAAGTATATTCTATTAACCAAATGATTTTCGGTTAACCGATTTGGTTTATTTAGTTAGATTGGCGGTTTTTGGTTTGATTCATTTAATTTCGGTTAATAGCCAAAATCAAACTTGGGCTAACACTTTTACTTAAAGTACATGAAATTGAGGTATAAATACATAAAATAGATGTATAAATACATAAAATGGAGGTATAAATATGAAATATATGAATTGAAGATATAAAAGCTAGAAATATATGAAAATATGAATGGTTCGTTTAGGTTAATTTTGGTTAAATGAGCGTACAAAAAATTGATAACCGATTTTTGGTTAATTTGGGTTTGGGTTAATCGGTTTTCAATTAATTCAGTTTTTGGTTGAGTTTGATTCAGTTTCATCTGTTTTCAGTTCAGTTTCGGTTAACAATTCAGTTATTGCTCACCCTTAGACACTGTTAATCACGCAACATATCAACTTAAAAAAAATTATAGCAATAATATACTCAAATTATAAAATACTCGTTAATATGGTGTATTTGTTTATAAAAAATAACATTGCACAAAAAAGTTACGATCGTTTAAAAATCATGGTAGTAATTAGTTTTTTTTGTAAGGAAATAAAATGTAACTACTAACGATTTATCTATAAGTTTGTTAATAATGAGGGATTAAAGTGTAACTAAGATGAGAGGATTAAAGTGTAATTATTGTTTGAAATACTAATTTACTCTATAGTTGTACCTTATGTATTAAAGCTAAAAAAAGTTATTTTAACTTTTAGGTATCTTAAAATAACATTCTCTTATGCATAATATATATATTCTGAGGTTCAATAGGAAATACTAAAAAAGTACAGAACCAAGGAACATTATATTTTACATATAAACATGTCAAAAGCTATTACAATAAAAAAAATTCAATTCAAAATGCTAAAAATTTATCTTTGTTCAAAATGATTTTTCAGAGCTTTTGCATATAAACTTGTTAGAAGCTATTACAATAAAAAATCATTTTTGTAGTAAAAGAATTTGCCTTTTTTTTTTTTACTATTATTAATAATTTTTATTTTAGTTTTTTGGTTTTTGAATTTTTTTATTAAAAAGGCTTCTACATGTATTTATACCTAAAAACTCTAATTAAAAAAAATGATTTTTTAACATGTTAAGTTGAATTTTTAACATGTTAAATGCATGTTCTCTAGTTCCCCACTTTTTAATATTTTTATTAAACCCTCCTTATTTGTGAACCTAATAAACCCATCTTGGCCCTTGATTTATTTTTGCAGGAGTAATGAAAGAAATTAATTTTATTCAATTGAATCACAAGAAAGTAGGGATCCGTTATAGAGGGAAAGATTTTGTACACGTTTAGGAATTTTAAAGAAAGAAAAGGTTAAAATTAAAGAAATAACAAAACAACTGTATATTTTGTGTTCTAAAGCTAACAAACTCAAAGGGGCAGGATGGTGAATCATCGGGCGTTAATACTTTTTCCTTTTCACGCTACAACAACATAAATGTTACAGATTGTAAAGCATGTGTCAAATTTAGACGTGTGAAAAATTCATGAGTAAGGTTATCTCTCTCAACAATCTAGATTTATCACGTAATGTAACATCCGTCGAAAAACGGGTTTCCAAAACCCGCTTCGTTTATTAATCGATTATCCAGTTAAAAATTTTCGTTGCTTATTTAATGCTCAAATAAATTTTAAACGATACATAAATAATACATAGATTAAAATTTAAAAACCATAATTTAAAATTCCTAATAATTAATGAATAAAAAAATATTTGCAGACGCCGGGTTTCGAACCCGGGTCACTCTCAAGACCAAACACACCAAACACCGCTACACCACATACTCAACATCTGATATGACCTAATCAAATAATCTTTTATACTCTCGGCCAGGTTCAAAATGCCGCCCAATGTAACGGCACCCAGTCAACCGGAAATCACCAAGACTTCCGTTTCTCTTCAATTGATCACGAAATTTACTCTCTATCAGGCACCTAGACTCAAACCGAGCCAAAACCGCAGTCAATTGATCTGCTAACATCTCGCCATAACCGTTTTTGACCGGAAATCTCTAAACCGAAACCAATCCAAGCTATCTCTCTCATCTATAAATAGGAGCTCTAGAACTCTTTAGAATTGCACATACATACTCTTAAACTTCTCGCAACTCTCTGTTCACAGAAAACACTTGTCGAAGATCCGCACTTACGGAATCTCGCGGAAACGAAAATCCTGTCGGACATAACACTATAAATACAAACCCAGTTGCTTCTCAGTCTGAACACACACACTCACTCGCTCATCACTCGGAAGTTTTTGTTAAAGTTTGGTCATCAGTTTTGTTCCGAGCCATCGGAATCAGTCGCCGGAGGCATCAAGATTCCGCATTTTCCAGTTGGTATGCAACCTTAAAACCTTTCTATGTCATTACACAATCTTTTCAAATAACCAGAACTGATACAGATTCCTATAAGTCGAAGTTCAGTTCTGGGTCATGTTCTAGGAAGGAGACGAAGTCAAGTTGCGTTTATAATTAATCAAAAAACGGGTTATAATCGGGTTAGACACACAGTCCAGCGGTGGACTGTGTGCATTTTATACGGAAGATACTGAGTTCGATACTCGAACCACACCGATCCACTGAAATTAAATCCATTGTTTTTAAAACCAATCAGATCGCTTCACAGAAAGTGGTTAAATAAAATAAAAATCCTATCTTATACGGGTTAGACACCCAGCCTAGTTGGATGGGCTGGGTGCGAATCAATACGAAGGTCGCGGGTTTCGAGTATAGTATGCGCACCGGTTCGATTAGTTTAAAAACCTTTTTAATTAAATAAAATTCTGAATAATCCAAATAGTATATAAATATAATTAAATCAGAAATATTTCGGGTTAGACACGTAGCTCAGTTGGTAGAGCTGCGTGCACGCGTACGGGAGGTCACAAGTTCGAACCTCACTCAGCGCACATAATTAACACGGTCCGACCGGTCAACGATCAACGGTCAAAAAGTCAAAAGTCAAAATTTTTATTTTATTTTTATTTATTTATTTTATTTAAAAATCAATTAAAAACACTTAAAAATAATATTTTTTTGAAGTTAGTAAATTTCCTTGAACTCACAAAAATAAATCTAACAATCCCATTAAGAACACTAATTAAAAATATTAATCTCAAATAAAAGTTTATTTATCTATCGAATTATTATGTTATTATTTAGGTTAGTCTCTCTCGTGGTTAAATCCAAATTCGTGCATTCATCATCAATCCAAGAAACGCACCACTTGTGAGTGAATTCTTACAAATTCCCCTTTTTATTCATGTTTTGGGTGTATCATGTGTCGCTTAAATTAATTTGCTAATTCAAACTCGTGCCATTACCATTATATGATCTAAACTTATAATGTAAATATTGTTTGTTGTGATGTGTGTTTACATATTGTCAAGTTACGTGCAAATCATTCATTAGGCCCATCAGTTCCTCGTGGGAGACGAGTTGAACATCGCGTGCCTCAAAATCATTCATTAGGCCCATCAGTTCCTCGTGGGAGACGAGTTGAACATCGCGTGCCTCAAAATCAATCATTTGGTGTATGTGTGTGCAATAATTAATATTATGTGTTTTGTGATTAAATTTACATCTACGTTTACTCATATGTGGTTATGCACTTTATTTTATAATCGATACAACAAACACGTTTAAATGTTTTCATAGGATTCACTCGCCAACTTTTTGTTGACCCAAAAACCCTATTTTTACACATGATACAAGTGGACAGGTTGAAGCAAGGGACACATAGGAAATTGCCTTAGAAGAAAAATAATGAAGTCTTGAAAGATGTATAGAACATGTTGTACTTGTATTATTGATTGTAATGATTCTCCTTTAAAAAGAAATAATAAATATGAAACTTTATAATAAATGTCATGAGCTTTGATGAAAACCCAATCATGCCCCGACTACCATTTCCGCTGCGGGTCAGGGTGTGACACGTAAGAGAAAGAAGCTAGACTTCGCCACTCAAGAGTTTATCAGCCCAACCAGACCGTACAAGGTTCATGTTGTTTTAAAGGATGGTCCCCATAATTTCCACGGCACACTGACGGACTACAAGAATTTGGAAGAGATATCCGAGGGCTTATCGGTGATAGAGACGCGCGAATGGTAGTTGATACATTTAAAAGGCGTTCAAAATATACATTTTAAAAGTCAGTACCGTAGAAACCAAGCTTCAGTCTATGATTTGGTGTGAATGTGTTTCAAAAACAAACTACCAATATTTTGGTGATGTTTTGGTATTTGATGCAACTTACACATAACATTAGCTTAAATTGCATTTAGTTTATATGTTCTTTTTACAACATCGCATTTAAATTTGCATTATTAGTTTATATTGGTTCCTTTTTTTAACAAAACATCGCATTTATTAATCATTGTGTAGATATGATATAATATTTGTCCCTTTTACTAGGACTGACCATCAAAAGAAATGCAAGATTTTTTGGGTTGGTTTGTTGCATAACGAAACCATTGAGTCATACACAGGCTTCTTCAAAAGTTTCTTAAATCTCATAATGGAAAACAAACAACTTTTGTTTTAACGATCATGTAACACCCCAAAAACGGGTTTGATAATCAAATCATGTTAATATTAAAGAGCGGGTAAAAGACTGTTAGCGGTGAAAGTCAAACCATAAACAAAATAACTAGGAACAAATAAACTTAGTTAAAAATATGCATACAAGTAACTAAACAATGAGTTGTAGTCTTATTGTTAATCAAAACTAAACTTGAAGGACCAAGGCTGCCAAAAAGGGAACTTGTATTATAAATATAAAAAAAAATAAAAAATAAAACACAACACACACTTAATGTGTGTGTGTGTGATCGACCAGGAGCAGAGAAGGAGGGAGAAACTCCTTCTTGACCTAATCTCCAAGATCATCAAAATTAGAAGGGAAATTGGAGCTTAATCTTGTGCATGAACATGAATTTTAGATCACCTAAACTAGGGGATTATAAGGTATGTCTAAAAACTTAGATGGTGAAAGTTACAAATTTAGACAAGTAGAATACTTGCAATTAGGTTGTTGGATTATGATCCAAAGATGAGATTGAATGTATATGTATGCATAATTTCGTTTGATATAGTGAAATTATGAAATATTTGAGGTATGATTACTTGTAGGTGATTAACAAGTAGATATTGAAGTGGGTTTTGATAATATGATGAAGTAGATGATATATCTATGTTTAGAATCATCATGCATGATAATAATAGGAAGATACTTGAACAAATTATGAGTTCGAGTACATATTCATACTTGCTATGGAATGGTTTTGTACAAAATGATGAAATAGATGCTAAGTTAATGTTAATAAGTTTATAAGATCATATTGCTTATTAGTTTGCATGTAGAACTTGATTATATTAGGTATTCAGATGAATAACTAATAATATGATGAAATGTATTTTACATAGAGATGAAAACCCCTAATTATAGCATGATGAATCGATAAGTTAGCATTGATAATCGAAAGCTAAGTTAACTTGATGTTAACGATTGCTCGAACTTGTTTAAGTGAAATAAATGACAAGAACTTGGATGGGAATTTGGATAAGAAGGTAGCTTGAACATATCGTATGCCAGGAAATTGATAAATGCCTAAATGAGTTCGTTAAAACCTATTTATGCATTTACATATGTTAATAGACAGTTGACTTTTAAAAGTCAAACTAACCTATAATAAGATCGAATGATAAATTTGATATAAAATCCGTAAGGTGGAATATCGTGTTAGATGATGACTAACCTAACCATCTTACGAATGATAAATGATAGTTTGACGCTTGACAAGCTAGGAGGAGGCTTGGGAAGAAGAGGGTCAAACGGAACAAGTACGCGAAAAAAGGGTATAATTGGATCTCAAGCTAAGTAAAGCTTACATCCTTAAAATAGTAGATTTACTTATATAGTTGAATAAGCGTTTTGGGTATTTGGAACGAGGTTTCGAAATATAAAGTTTCCAACACAGATAGATACGGGTTGGAACAAATGAAAAGGGTATTAAATCACATTTGATGACAAAAAGGGTAAAATAGTAATTTAGTCATGTAATGACAAATAAACAAGGAATTCGGAAAAAGTTACCTTATGGTGTAAGTCATAAGGAATAAAAGAGTAAAATAACAATTTAGACACGAGTTGACAAATAAGTATTTAATTTCTGAAATAGACACCCTATGGCGTATGCCATAAAGGATCGAACGAAATGAGAAAAGAATTTAAGTGATATGATCATGGGGTGTAAACTGAAACGGATAAATGGTGAGATCGTAAATAAATACCATCTCATAATGATAAAATGGTCATTTAGACCAAATGGGTCAAATGGTGTGGTCATCACCATTTGACAATAATATCTAATGAAGCGTGTCGAGTTTTGTGTTCACAGGGAAATGGCGTTTGGTTCGCGTCGCTATTAGTTGGTAATTAGTGGTGCAAGGTATTTAAACAGGCCAATGCTATGACTCGAGCCAGGTATGTGTAATAGGTCAAACTCTTAACGAGGACTTAAGGTCCAACGAGAATTAAATGAGTCATAAATGAATAATGGATTACCTAAGGTAAGGTAAATTCAATAATCTAAATCGTAAACCTTATGTTCTTAAGAACATAATGATTTTACATAGTTATGGTTAAACGTTCGTTTTGGTCAAAACGAATATTATAAGTCCTTCGTCGTAAAGAAGGGTCTCAGTTGACCAAAATGCCCTTGAATGATAAAATAAGTAAACGACTCTAATATTAGATTAAAAATGAGTTTTATAATACGATAGACCCCTTTTGGTAAAGTAAAAGCGAAAAGCATAAGCCGTTTTGGGGCTTAATGCCTCATATTATGTCTTTTTTCGTAAAAATGCCAAACCAAAGGGTAGAATTGAAAATATAACATTTCTATAACCAATCCATCACAATGTATAGTTGTGGTGGAATGTAAATAGATATTTTGGTATGAAAACGAGAAACAAAGTAAGAGGAAGTTATATTTAAGTTTATACGCTAAATCTTTAATGGGTCAAAATGAATATACGCATAAACCAAGAGTGAATGCGTAATTCATAAGAAATAAGAATCCGAGCTAGGATTTCAAGTTAAATATGTGGGTATACAAATTTCGGACAACTGGAAATAGATAGATATTTTAGTGTGGAAATGATAAGATAGATAAGGGTTGGTCGAAATAAGTGTTGGATTACGCTAAAACAACCAAACGGGTCAAATAATATATAAATAAAGGTTTAGCTGAATAAGGAAACTATACGGATAATAACGGAGTGTTAATGCATACCGAAAAGGATGCGTAAATGTATAGTTTGGTTTTAATGGGGTTAAAGGGCAAAATCGGAAAATAGGAGCATAAACCGGGGATAAATGCATAAGTTATATGAAACAAGAATCCGGGTCAAGGATTTCGGGTTAATTATGTAAGAAAATATTCTACGGATATTTAGAAACAAGTTTCGGGTAAAACGGAGAAGAATTGAGGGAGTTACGGAAAATATCGTAACTAAAACTGCAAACAAGAGAAAAATTTGCAGCAAGCCACCGTAGGCTACGGTGGCCTACCGTAGCTTACGGTGGGCAGCTGTTGTGTTGAAACTGGAAGTCTTAACCGTAAGACAGTGGACTAGGAGCGTAAGGCTTGACTGTAAGCTACGGTGGTCACCGTAGCTTACGGTGAAGCCTAAAACTAAAGTTTTGTTTTTATTGTTTAAGCCTTCGGGTTTATTTCGGTTATGGTATAATTTATTATAACTAACGTATTTCATAAAATATAAAATATAGGTGATGTTTGGAGCACCGGAGGAGGATCAAGCTATATGAAGAACCGAACACGATCAAAGACGAAGCTTCCGCACTTGGTTTTGGATTATAATAAAACAAATCATTGATAACATGTTAGATTGTTTAAATATGTTTAAAAAGTTTTAATAAACTTGAAAATTGAATGACGTGTTTTCGCAATTGCATGTTTAAATACGAAACCTTTAACAGAAATTCAGTAATATAAAGTTAGGGTCTTTCAGATCGAGATTGTGCCATGACACAAACCGTGAATAATGTATTTGATAAGTCAGATCATAGAATATGCATGTGGCACATTATCAACAAACAACTAACAAAGGTGTGTTATATACTCATATGTAATGGGGAAAATGTTACTGATGTGTATAAGTCGATTAATGACATATGTTACTAACCTACACATATGTACAATAAGTATGATTCATACGTTTTGGAGGAACTACATGATTGCTGATGTGCAACTAACATTTGTCTCATTTTCTCGTATACGTAGATCAAGAGCAACAAATTGAAGAACACAGAGCTGAAGCAAAAGGTTCACAAGCTTGTGTGGAACGTTTACATAGAACCAGATAGGTTTAAAAAGAGATGAAATTTACTGATGACCAAATTTGGTTTGGTAAGGTCATGCATAAGTGACTGAAATGTGTGCGATACAGGAACAGTGGATTCCATGTTATTTTCGCGAAATACCCATGTGTTGCTTAATGTAGACCACATCTAGGTGTGAAAGTGCGAAATACATATACTTAATAAAACAAATATATACATAATAACATTATTAACTAAAAACCTAATTCAAAAAAAAAAAAACAAATAAATAAAGTTTGTTACCTTTAATATTCTTGAAATAATAATCATCTCTTGTCGCGCGGGAACAAAAGTTCTCATTGTTCTCGCAACTCGTGGTGGTTATCATTTGAACTGAGCCATGTATTATATATATATATATATATATAATTATAAAAGAAAATCTTGATGAGTTAAGAAAACCAAGAAAAATTTCATCTCCACCGTCCATTTAATACATGGTGGAGATTAATCAAGTAAAAAAATGTTTTTTTTTTTCAGAATTGATAAGAAGAATTAGTAACAGTATGATAAACAGTGTTTTACAGAATTTGTAATAGTCTGACGTAAAAGTGTCCATTTGTAAATATTACATAAAAAAACTTCCTAAAAATGTAGCATTTTGTTACGTGCATTTGCAAAACTAAAATCCCTCCTAAATTTGGAAAATACTAAAAATTGTAATAGTTGAAATTAAAAAAAATAGAAAACTGCGATCAAAACCCATAAATGTGTAACATGTGACGTTTAAAAAATTGTAACGCTGAAAAATGTAAAAATTCACACATTCTCTCTTCTCTGACACGAAATATGTAACAATGTCAGAAAAAGGTGACTGACCATATTTTGTGTACACCTATGTGAGTTTCCTCGGTTTTCTTAACTCACAAAGGATTTCTCTCTCTATTTTACCTATATAAATATTTTGTAAAGATCAAATACAAATGGGTCTTAACCTAAAGTGTAAGAATTTTATTTTTAACTTTTTTCTTCATCTACTTCAACATAATATTTAGTTGCAAAAATGTAAAAAATTATTGTGTATTTAATAGAGTAATTATGTGTACTTACCTTAGAATGATATAATTATGTGAAACTAAATGACTTTTTTAGATACTGGTACTAAAATACGTGCTTGACAAGATAGAAACAAAATTTTTGATAAAAAAAATCTTTCCTTCACTTCTCATGTTAAGACCCATTTGTATCTTAAGACCAGTGGTGGAGCTTGACCAAAAGTTTCACGGGGGCGGAAAGTCATGGAAGCAAAAAAAAGTTTTCTTATCGCTATGTTTCGGGTTATCTATTCGGTTAGCTATTTGATTCAGGTCGGGTCAAACAATAATAACTCCAAATAAAACTAAATAATCTTCACTTATTCAAAGGACCCGTTCTTACACATAAAAAAAACTAAGTATTGTTTAACAAATAAAGACCAAAATATTTATAATTATGCGAAATATGTATAAAGGATTGTAGATTTGAAGGTTTCAAGAACCCTAAGAACACGGAACCATCTTTTTTTTCTTCTATTGAAGTCGAAGAACACAGATGGGCCGTCTCTATCCTCACGTATTGTTCTTTTTTTAAAAAAATCTTTCAATTAAAACAAATGTGAGCCCTTAAATTTTATTTATATAAAACTAGTTTCAAACTTTATTTAAACTCACTTTAAGTTCAAAAACAATTATAAAAAAGTACTAATAGCTCCGTTTTCACTTTTTTTGTAACTCAATACGAAAATGTATATAAATTTTTGGACAACAGACTTGGTAGGGGCAGGGAACTTTTAGACAAAATAGTTAACGGGGGTGGACCTATATAATTTTAAAAATTTCAGACAAAAAATCAGAAAAATTACACTACTCACCGAAATATTGACGGGAAGGATGCACCCCCTTGCCCCTTAAAAGATGCACCAACCTATTTTTACAATAACTTACTCAACATATATTAATAACTTATTTTATAATATCACTTCATCTAAACCGAACCAAAAAATATGTAAATCAAATTAACACTAAAGAAAAAAATGTTTGGTTTATTCCCATGAAAATTTGATATCTAAATTTGTGTGGTATCTAAAATTTGATTATTATAATAAAATATATTCTAATCAATTGGTTTAGTCGCTTTCAGCAAAAACCATCAACATAAACATTGTTCAAAACGCATACATCTACCCACCATTTCTATGTTTTTCCGGATCAAGAAAATAAAAGAGAAATGCAAAGTTGTTGATGAAACTTTACAATAAAAAAAATTAAAAGCAAAGTTGGGGGCGAAGGCAACAAGGCATTATGGATATCCAGGTCAGTTTTAAATTTTAATGAATAAAATATAACAAATTATATTTATCATAACACGTAATATTAATATATTTCAACAATTGATTTGACCACAAAACTAAAGGAACTATGAAACTGAGAGACCTCGTAACACTACCATTGCTACTTTGATATCTATATTGCATATATATTTAACACTACCATTGCTACTTTGATAAGGGAGAAATATGTTTTTGCTGGAGAAGAGTTTATAACCCTAGTGTAACTAAATGGTGCAAAATCGTCTTTCTATTTCTTTTATAGAAAATATATAACTTTGTGTGGGGTTCTAAAAAGTGGAAGTAAGCCATGTATACGGTGATGCAATCCGGTGTTTGGTTCATAAGGCGAAATTGTAATGACAGTTTTTTATTAAAAGCACCTGAATTTGGGAAGCGTTGTGGAAGAACCGAAAGTCTTTGGTTTTCATTGATTGAAAAATCGGTCTAGAGCTCAAGTGTTAAGGTAGAACCAATGGTTTATTTTCGATTGTGTGTGTAGTTATTTTTCTGTTTTGATTGGATTATTGTTTTCGGTGTTTTTATAACTATAACCGGTTTATAATAAAATGATTTTTGTTGACTGTTAAAAAAATAAAATAAAAATAAGTATGTTGTAATTGATGTTGGCAGGGGGAAAAGTTTGATGATCTATGTTCAGGAGAAGATGAAAAGGAAGAAGACAACGACATAGAAGATATTTGGGTTTGGAGGAGACCGAAGACAAGGTAATTTTATAATTTTAAATGTTGTACATTCTAACTTTATTTATAACTTCTAAACGACATATGATACAATTTATTTCGAAATGAATTTGAATTTCAATTCTTATAAGAAAAATCCTCAATTAAACTTTTATCTAATTAGTTTTAAATAAAAGTATAATAATTGTGAAAATTGGAATACTTATACGTTTTAAATAAAAATAAAATAATTGTGAAAATAGGAATACATGTGATAAATTTAAAAGGGCAGGTTGGCAACCCTTGGGGGTTTGCCAAAGGGAATATAGAATCAGTCCTTTGATTCTTGGGCAGCTTTACAACATGCATCCAGATCCGTAGACATATTTGGTAACTAAAGTTTCCTTCAATCTACCCATTTTTGGTAAAACCATCTTCATTTTAATACTTTAAAAGTCCCATCTTTTTGACCTTTCTCTAGTATCAAAAGTACATTTTTTCTGGAGGGAATGTGCAAATTTTCAATGCATAACTTTGTCCCTTGAACACATGTTAAGGCATATACATGATACATCTCATAAATTTTTGGCTTATAAAAGTTAATATTTCATGAATCATGAATTTACTTCAATGATAAGGCTTTGGGATGATGACCGTTTTCTCTTGTTGTTTGAGATGAAAAGTGAATATACTTCAACAGTAAGAAATCATACAAACAAGGAGATATAAGGGCTTAAGAAATTAATACAATTTCACTAGTATGAGGTGTATGGATGATAGGGGTGAGTATAGTTGGTAAGTTCAATATGAGTTTAAACCGAACCTATAGCTGATATTATATGTTTTTATATTATCATAAAAGACAGGTCTCAATTATCAATGGTTTGATGGATGGGCACTATGGTCCGGTCAACCTTTGAATTTGAACATTGATAGATTCAAACTAATTTCAATTAATTGATAAATTTCAGTTATATTTTGGGTCTGATTTATATTAGCAATTGTCACACCCTCAAATTTCACATGCGGAGTTCTATCGCGATGCGCTGACAAACCAGGATCACAGTCATTAGTCATATTGAATGACCAGTACATGAGTTTAAAATTTCCCTGTTTGCTCATTCATGAGAAAAATAATGTTTACAGTTGAGTTGCGGAAGCGTAAGTAATTACAAAACCCAAAATAGCTAATGTAATTAAAGCCGAGTCTAAGTGTTTGTTGAAAATCAATGTGACTCCATAATGCATCCTAATCCTGATGTGTGATACCTTAGCAACCTGAGAAAACATGCAAGAACAAGTGTCAACACATAATGATGAGTGAGTTCACAGGTTTTAAGTTACAATTATAGAGTAAGTGGTTTCTCAAGATTTTTCCACTGTTTCAAACCCGAAACAGAAAGTTGTAATGTTTAACAGTTACTTGTTATATTTGTAGATAGCTAACCTAAGTCATGTCAACAAAGTGTTCGATCCGAAGCTAACGTTGCTGCCCTTGTTGTGCCAGGTCTATCACCAACCATGGCTAAGTGTTAGGCAAATTCTACACACGTGACCATCAACGTTCGGTCTAACTGGCGCGGCCAGCTCGAGTGGGGCTTGTCGGGCCCAGTAGTACTACTAAAATTCCCTCGCTATAATCCAATACTAACGGCATCGTAAGTTTTAAGGGGACTGACATGTGATATAATGCTACTTTGTGACCATAACTAATATAACAAAAACTCTAACAGTTGAGTCGTTACCTTACCGTACGTTATGGCATTACTTTACAGTAATGTAGTGCATGCTTTCTCCCCCTGTGTTTTAAAAATATTTAAAAGAGTAGGGGCCGTGAACTCACCTTAAGTGCGTGTTATATCAAAAGTGTTTGTGTCACAACAGGCACATCATGCAAATACTCTCCTAGATATTTCCTAATAATCGTAGCACATTATAAGTAATTAATACTAATATAAAGTTGTTTCACGTGTGATCGAGCTCTACCGAATCGCTAAACGTGCGACCCGTAGTATAATCGTTCACAAGATACCCTTGTGGGAGCGTACAAGAATACACATATATTTATGAAAAGTACGTTTATCATTCAATGTGTATGGATACGTATATATATTTATACCAAAATATGTCTTTATAATTTTAAGTGTGATAACCACGTAGTCTAATGGTAAACCAAAAGATATACTCGCACCTTGTTTATATTTGCCAAAATAAATATAAGTACATATATACTTATTTTAAGTTGTTCAATCGATAAGATAGTATTTCGAATGCTTATCTTTGTTTGGTGTAAGTTAAATTATGTTTTGCACCTTGTACTAAACGTTCAAACAAATATAAGGGATTATACTTATTTCATATAACGCATGAGTTAATCAAACACCATTGTATTTCAAAATTTGATTTATAACTTATTTTGTATTTTAGATTTTACGAAAATCGGGCAGAGTATCCTCTGTTTTTATAATAATCCCGACAACACAAGTTGTCGACAAAATCTCAATAAACAAGTGTACGAATAATATCAATGTATTTGTTTATATTGAAATTGTACTATCCAAATCTATATATCAATTGTCCGAATATTAAGTTAGATATATCGGTTCAGGTTTATATAAATTCTACCTTATATATTTGTACAACCCAATAGTTCGAACGTTCAGCTTTATAATATATATATATATATACAATTCAATAATATGCTAGTTGGGTTGGGTTTCGCTAGAGCTCGGATCAGTTCACATAAGTTTATATATTTTTACAACGATTATATACAATAAATAGTTATGCGAGCGATATACCATCTCGAGCCGAAACCGACTTGACACTATGACCCGAGCGTTGGCCAGAAATGTAAACCACCACCATACACTTCCACCGTTGTCGTGGTGTCCACAACCACCCCTGCCACACATCACTAGTCGCCTCCCATCTCCACCGAACATCCCTCAAGCGACGCAAACAGTAACCGCCGTTGCTGAGCAGTCTTGGCCGGCCATCTACCATCATTTCTCCTTCTATCTTTACGTGTCTCTCTCTAGAATCTTGAAGGAAACATGGGTTTGGGTTGTTTGTGTTTGGTGCACAGAGAAAACTTTGGAGGCTAGGGTTTGGGTTTGTGTGGAAGATAATAGAGGGAGGAGATAAGGATGCTTAAATACCTAGGGTTTTGTGTAGGTTAGGTGGATGTACACCGCGTGTATGAACCCGCTTGTCGTCACGTGTCTCGCGCTAAATTATTTCTCATCCGAAAATAAATATAACGTTTAGATTATATTTGCTAGTTTAAACAAAACGAATATATATAACATATATGCAAGATATACATATGTATAAAAGAATTTGCGTAAATAATTTGTAGTATCGCGTCATCATTATTGACAATTAAACATTGTGTTCGCTCTTTATAAGTTAGTATTATTCACTAAATAACAATTCATTATATTTTACAGATAACCTTTTATAGTTAACCAGGGTCAGAAATACGGGTTGTCACATCCTTCCCCTATTAAAGGAATTTCGTCCTCGAAATTTAGGTTGCAGTATACTCTTGACTCCAGATATGAATTCGTCAATAACATGTTACACGTAAATATACGTGGTTTTACGAAGATTAATAAAATAAGCATATAACTCACACATAACATATAAAGTCACATAGCATATAAATTTGCCTGATTTATATTTATTTATTTGTTCAGGAATGTTGTTATGATTGTTTATCGACGTTCAGGTACAAACCCAGGTGTGATTCCGTAATTCCCCGGATTACTGTTATGTGAGTGTTTGTGAAATAACTGATACATTTACTTTTCCCTAATCAAGTGTAATGCATAGATGAATGTTTGAGATAACGAAGTTTGTGTTAACAGTGTTAACCTGAAAATGCCGGGTGTCACATCACCCCCTTGTTGAAAGAATTTTCATCCCGAAAATTTAGATTATGATATTTAAAACGGTGATTGCAAGTTCATTGCTAAAGAGAGCGTCAAATTATATGACAGTACAAGGAGATGAGTTAAACTCAGACTACATGATCGATATAACAGTTGATGACAAATGAGATTCTATTGTTTATCCGAGCAAGTTACAAGGGACTATATACAGGTATAGAATAGTCAATTGTCGAAGCAACAAATCGATTTTAGCAAGAGGAGGTGCACATAAGTGCGACTTTCAAGAGTTATAGGGGCCGCTTACAATGTAAGTATAGTGTTGCAAACTCAAGATTGTATCATGGTATTGAAGTTTGGTGGTCCAGTTTCCTTTACACGAATAAGATGGAATAGCACACCGCCTAGTAATCGGGTTTAGCTATTGTCATAGGGTGACACCAATGTTAAGAATTTTAGCCACTATGGTTTGAAGAGATCATGATGTGACGAAGTGAATTCTTCATATGGATTTTGAATGGAGTTTACATTAGGCTATCAAGGAAAACACTAATATATGTCAATTTATATAGGAGTCTTAAGTAGAAATATAAGTTTAGTTCATGAGATGTTGATGATAAAGAATTTTGTAACACGTTGCGTTAAGCACGAGCGACACTCACAAGAGTTGGGACACCAACGGGTCATACATCAGTATGTCATTGATGGACGAGTTTAACATGTACGGTGGGGGGGGGTTGTTGTACAAGATATAGTTTAGGTGAGTTCAACTCGTTTAAATTTGAGTGACTTGTAGAAGGCAATACTTTGTTATCACGGAGCGATCTGAATATTAAGTAGCCAACACTTCACGAAGCAAGTGTATCTAATGTATATTTTGAGGTTGCCCGAATGGTACAAATGTCATACGTCATAAACAAAGGGTCGACAAAATAAATCAAATTAAAATTGTGTTAAGGTAAATTGGTTAAAGAGCAAATTACTCAAATCCTAGGATCTCGTGCGTCGGACGCACTACTGAGAATTTACTAAAAGTATCTGACATGAAAGTAATTAAAGTAAGTGTGAAGATGTTTGTGTTTACATGATGCTGCTACCGAAGATCAGAAGTGGTGCAATCACCACTACCGAAGAACAGTGATCGTGCCATCGTACGTAAGGATTCGTGATATTAGTAATAATTGCTTGGAACAAGTGATTCAGGTAAATCTATCAACAATTTGGATGAAAACTCAAGTCAGGCGTTATGCCCTTTATTTCAGAATGTTGGCGTTTTAACGCGTTCATACGTAGGGGAAAAGAAATTTTCGGGTGATATTGATCATGACATTTTGGTTGCATTAGATGACCAGCCTTCGGTCAAAGAGGAATAAATACGGAAGAAAGAGGTCGATGAAGTTATACTTAAGTATGGTGCTTTTACACGGGAAGGGTGTTGACCTTGGCATACCTCAGGCAAGTAGAAATTTTATTTTATGCTCCTGCAATTGATAAACTTAAGTATGGCTCGTTTCTCTTCGAGTAGCGTTCGTCGGGAGTGATTCAGCTAAGCGAGGATTAACGTATAACAGGATTAGATAAGAACTATGGTATTCATTTTAGCACAATAAGAAAGACGCGAAGAACATACCAAGACGTGGCTGTCATCAATCTGTTCCACATAATTGTTTTAGAATCACTAGTGAAATAATAAATCCGATGATGAGAATGTAGTTGGTCGCACACAAGCGGTATAAATGGGAATAAAGTGACGCTGTCGGTCATTGGAAGCGTTACATTAAAGGTGTTGACGTAATAAGGATTATGTAGAAAAATAATGGTTGATCGAATTCGTAGTGCTCTGGTTCAATCGAAGCGTTCTCCAGAGTCGTCGAGCTTGCCCATACGCGAATAAGGATAGATTCACTGCGATCCATGCATGATATGGAGTGTGTAATTGTTCGAACCTGTATGCAAACAAGGTTGAAAGATTGAACTAAAACATGTGTCTGAATTAGGAACATCACATATGTTCAAAATGGTACGATCATAATAACAAAACGTCACCATCTTCAGAGTTCTAAAAAAAGTGATCACTAAGAATCAGAAAAAGCAAGTTTACCAAGTTTTTTTTTGAGCTCAAATTTTATAGGAATTTATGCGTAGCGTTTCAAAGATGTAGTGTGACCACGACAATGGAGTGAGAGATTTGTCTACGCCGACAACAGTAACTAGCTACCTCATTAAACCATATGCATCGACGAGTGAAAAAGCTAGGAATAGGCTCGCTTACGAAATAACGACTTTAGCAATATAGAAGGTAAAAAATTATGTAGGTCATCGTGATTGTATGGGTGTTGACTAACATGTGTCTCTGTCTTCCAATGTTCTTGAGATGATGGAACCATTTTGGGAAAAAAACTTGCAAAGTTGAATATGTTGAGATGTAATTCCAGTTAGAATGAGAATTAGCAACATGACAAAGTAGTGAGTTCAAGGAAAAAAACTATATGTGAGCGTAAGGGATAAAGTGTAAGCGTACGAGAGGTTCTTCATATTTCATTATGCTGATGTTGAAGGGCTCGCCTTGCGATTCGGATAGGGTTTCAATCAAGATGACAAGTTCTGCTGAGAATCTTAGTTTCACTAAGACACTTACATTAGTAAAATAACTATAACAATAATGGGGGATTCCATTGATGAAAGCTCAATGTGTTTGAAAACATCTTCAGCCTGATAGTTGCGTTTGTCAACTACCGAATGGGTTTAACGGTTCCTGTTACTCGATGAGTGGTTTACGAGAACTACTACTTGTAGTGGAAATTTTAAGCATGAAAATCACAGGTTAGGACAATTTATCCACACACCAGGTTTCACAAGGATTCAAATGCATCGCAAATTACTATTACGTGTGCACCCGTAATGATAATTTGGTTTGCATGTTCACCCTAGTTCCTCATGTATTGTGTTACAATGTCTATCAATTGGATTGTCGAGTACGGGGTGTTGCCAAAAACGAAAAAGGTCATCGAGAGCATAGTCATCAACTATACGTTGATCTATTAGGAGTTCTATGGGAAAGGGTAGTCGGGAATCGTTCGATCCACGTATTCACTTGAGTTAGAACACACTATGAGAATCTATTATAGCAGATTGTAGATGGACACATGCACATGGAACAACCATGCACAAGAAATGTGACTTCAAGAGATGAAACTAGTTCATTAACATATGTTACCGGAAATAGCAAAATAGTCGTTAAGCCGTCCGAGTTAGAAGAGAGTTCAAGTATGAAATGAGCAAGTTGCTCCGACTTCATGGTCAATTCATCTTCCAAAAAAAATTAAAATAAATAAATAAACAAATGTATCAACCAAAGATGTGAATCAGGGTTCAGGTAAATAAAAATGATGACATCTCATTGTCAGTGGATTTACGCAATAATGTGTACAACGGTCTGCCCTAATGCAAGGTGCCTCACGCGAGGCCCACATACTCAGGTTGAAGGAAGGTAAAACTAGTGGGGCCGGGGTGTTGTCGTTGGTAGGTGGTACAAGGATTCGTTTTCGATGAACCAGCTCCAAAAGAGATGTGCGTCAATGTTGGATGTCGTCCCAATCATGGACTTGAGAAAGCTCACCATATCCGATAGTACCATCGGCAGGCTCAAGCCGGTGATTTGTTCAGTTATGTGGTGTAGGAAGAGGTATAGATGATTGTGATGTGGAAACTCCTCCAGAGGCTCCGTCTCACGGCCCTCGGACATGAGTAGATACTGTTGTTAGCGATCCCACAAACGTCGCCACTAGGGATGAAGATACAAAGAGTTTGGTGTGTTCCTCGTTAGTAGTGGGTTAGGTGGATGATGTCGACATGCCCGCAATTTCAAGGTAAGTTTTGATGCCATGTGCGTAGGCATATCATGTATGAGTGTTCTTGTACGTTATATATAAGTGCTGTGTCGGTGTATAAATAATGCAGCGTCTAAGGCTATAGACTAAGTCTACTCTCTAATGCAAACCTAGTTCACTATATTGGCTCTGAGACCAATCTGTCACACCCCAAATTCCACATGCGGAGTTCTATTGTGAGGCGCGTGACAAACCAGGATCACAGTCATTAGTCATATTGAACGACCACTACATGAGTTTAAAATTTCCCTGTTTGCTCATTCATGAGAAAAATAATGTTTACAGTTGAGTGGCGGAAGCGTAATTAATTACAAAACCAAAATAGCTAATGTAATTAAAGCCGAGTCTAAGTGTTTGTTGAAAATCAATGTGACTCCATAATGCATCCTAATCCTGATGTGTGATACCTTAGCAACCTGAGAAAACATGCAAGAACAAGTGTCAACACATAATGATGAGTGAGTTCACAGGTTTTAAGTTACAATTATAGAGTAAGTGGTTTCTCAAGATTTTTCCACTGTTTCAAACCCGAAACAGAAAGTTGTAATGTTTAATAGTTACTTGTTATATTTTAGGTAGCTAACCTAAGTCATGTCAACAAAGTGTTCGATCCGAAGCTAACGTTGCTGCCCCTGTTGTGCTAGGTCTATCACCAACCATGGCTAAGTGTTAGGCAAATTCTACACCTGTGACCATCAACGTTCGGTCTAGCTGGCGCAACCAGCTCGAGTGGGGATTGTCGGGCCCAGTAGTACTACTAAAAATTCCCTCGCTATAATCCAATGCTAACGGCATCGTAAGTTTTAAGGGGACTGACATGTGATACAATGCTACTTTGTGACCATAACTAATATAACAAAAACTCTAACAGTTGAGTCGTTATCTTACCGTAACGTATGGCATTACTTTACCGTAATGTAGTGCATGCTTTCTCCCCCTGTATTTTAAAAACATTTAAAAGAGTAGGGGCCGTGAACTCACCTTACGGTGCGTGTTATATCCAAAAGTGTTTGTGTCACAAACTGGCACATGATGCAAATACTTCCCAAGATATTCCCTAATAATCGTAGCACGTTATAAGTAATCAATACTAAAATAAAGTTGTTTCACGTGTGATCGAGCTCTACCGAATCGCTAAACGTGCGACCCGATGGTATAATCATTCACAAGATACCCTTGAGGGAGCGTACAAGAATACATATATATTTATGAAAAGTACGTTTATCATTCAATGTGTATGGATACGTATATATATTTATACCAAAATATGTCCTTATAATTTTAAGTGTGATAACCACGTAGTCTAATGGTAAACCAAAAGATATACTCGCACCTTGTTTATATTTGCCAAAATAAATATAAATACATATATACTTATTAAGTTGTTCAATCGATAAGATAGTATTTCGAATGCTTATCTTTGTTTGGTATAAGTTAAATTATGTTTTGCACCTTGTACTAAACGTTCAAACAAATATAAGGGATTATACTTATTTCATATAACGCATGAGTTAATCAAACACCATTGTATTTCAAATTTTGATTTATAACTTATTTTGTATTTTAGATTTTACGAAAATCGGGCAGAGTATTCTCTGTTTTTATAATAATCCCGACAATACAAGTTGTCGACAAAATCTCAATAAACAAGTGTATGAATAATATCAATGTATTTTGTTTATATTGAAATTGTAGTGTCCAAATCTATATATCAATTGTCCGAATATTAAGTTAGATATATCGGTTCATGTTTATATAAATTCTACCTTATATATATGTACAACCCAATCGTTCGAACGTTCAGCTTTATAATATACATATATATATATGCAATTCAATAATTTGCTAGTTGGGTTGGGTTCGCTAGAGCTCGGATCAGTTCACATAAGTTTATATATTTTTACAATGATTATATACAATAAATAGTTATGCGAGCGATATACCATCTCGAGCCGAAACCGACTTGACACTATGACCCGAGCGTTGACCAGAAATGGAGAGTTCACTGGAGTTGACCAGTTTGACCAAGACCCGAACTTTGACCAGAGTTGACTTGACGACTCAAGTTGACCAAACAAAAATATCACCATCATCCACCCTAAATCTGTTTTAGCCGTCATCAACTGTTCTTCGACGGCCGGAGCTTATTTTCGCCGTCAACACCCACTCCAGTCGTCTCTAAACACCACCGATGAACAAATGAGTGACGAATATAAGTAAAACATAAGTGCACAAGATGAATTCGACTAACCAGAGTTCACTAAACGTGCCATATATGACCAGACCTGAGGTGAATGCATCGAAGCCCTGTCTCATTTACGCACATCGCGTCTGCTGCCACGCAACCACCTCTGCTGCCACGTGTTCTGTCGGAAACCCTAGCGGCGCCGCCACTGTTGTAAACCACCACCATACACTTCCACCGTTGTCGTGGCGTGCTGCGACATCAACCACCCTGCCGCACATCACTACTCGCCTCCCATCTCCCACCGAACATCCCTCAAGCGACGCAAACAGTAATCGCCGTTGCTGAGCAGCCTTGGCCGGCCATTCTACCATCATTTCTCCTTCTATCTCTACGTGTCTCTCTCTAGAATCTTGAAGGAAACATGGTTTGGGTTGTTTGTGTTTGGTGCACAGAGAAAACTTTGGAGGCTAGGGTTTGGGTTTGTGTGGAAGATAATAGAGGGAGGAGATAAGGATGCTTAAATACCTAGGGTTTGGTGTAGGTTAGGGGGATGTACACCGCGTGTATGAACCTGCTTATCGTCACGTGTCTCGCGCTAAATTATTTCTTGTCCGAAAATAAATATAACGTTTAGATTATATTTGCTAGTTTAAAACAAAACGAATATATATAACATATATGCAAGATATACATATGTATAAAAGAATTTGCGTAAACAATTTGTAGTATCGCGTCATCATTATTGACAATTAAACATTGTGTTCGCTCTTTATAAGTTGGTATTATTCACTAAATAACAATTCATAATATTTCTACAGATAACCTTTTATAGTTAACCAGGGTCAGAAATACGGGTTGTCACAGCAATGATTTCAAAGTATAAAGCAAAATAAGCGCATTATTAAAAAGGCTAGTAATATAAATATATATCAACATTTTCACAATGGATAACATTATATTTATCAGAAAAAATAAATATAAGGATTAGTAATTAGTACCCGCATGTCTCTGCGGAACCCTTAAACCGAACAAAAAATATAGACGTATAAATATTGAATCATGCATGCGCATTGCGGCATACGCTATCACAAAATCTAGATCGGAACGTAAAACATTATAAAAAAGAATAAGTATATCAAGACTTATTCAAGCAGGTTTTTAGTAGTAGTAGTAGTAGTAGTAATAATAATAATAATAATAATAATAATAACGGTGGTGGTGGTGGTGGTGATGGTTTTCACGGAACTGTTAAACCAAACAAAAAAATAGACGTAAAAATATTGAATCACACATGCGCATCACGGTATGTAATATCACAAAATTTAAATCAAAACGTAAAAAAATATAAAAAAAGAATAAATATATCAAGACTTATTGAAGCAGGTTTTAATAATAATAATAAAGGTGTTAGAAAAAAAGAATAATTATATCAAGACTTATTGAAGCAGGCTTGTAATATAAAGGTGGTGGTGATGGTTAAATAAAATTTTAAAGTATATGGATTAATAAAGTTTATTTGAAGTAAACCACTAGGGAAGAAAAGTAAACTTATTAATAGCATAAGGGAATAAAAATAAACTTAGTAATAGTGTAGGAAAGAAAACCATAATAATATTAGTACAAATGAAAAAGGATAATGCACAAATGAAATAAACACAAAGAAATTAATTAATGATCTTGTGAGTGAGATTATTTTGATAAATAATACATGGTTAATGTTGGTTTAATTGAGTCACACACACGAGTTTGTTAGTGTCGATCTCATTCAATTCTAACATCGTTGAGTTTAGTTAGAATTTGTTTGTAACGACCTCTATTTCTTCACTTTTTTGAGTTTTCAAATGAATTTCCACAAACAAAAAATGTGTGAATCAGAGAACCACCATGTGTTTTATATATAAAAAAACTCATTTTACATAACCTTTCTCGAAAATTCGTTTATAAATATACGTAGAAGTCGTTTTAATATAAAAAATTAAAAATACAAAAACAATAAAAAGTTGAAAAAAAACAATTATTTTTTTTGTAAAATTATGTAAAACTCAAAAAACAATTAAAAATACAAGAATAAGACGGGATCTACATCTATATAAAAAGTCGGAAAACAATTATGTAAAATTCAATTGTTTAAATTTAATTTTTTGATGTAAAAATGAATTTTTATAATCTTTTTACATGTTTTTTAACGGTTAAACTTGTACACCATGAGTATTGAACATCTAACCTTCCACTACTTTAAGCTTTATCTAATTCACCGATATCAATGGGTTATTCCTAAACGAATATCTTTTTATATGTATAACTTATAATTTCTCAGTTCCTCATTTACCTTATCTGAGCAAGTGCATGCATCAGTTTATCAAATTAAAATTTAATTTATTAGGAATAAGTTGGACTCCATGACACATAAATACTAAGATAAGACTAAAGCTCTAAATTATTAGGAATAAAGTTGGACTACATGACACATAAATACTTAGACGGGACTAAAGCTTTAACTCGAAAAATAATATAGCAAATTGTTTCTACTGTTCTAGTCCACTTTTAGGTTTAAGGAATAAAATTACTACCTTTTATACTTAAATAAGTAAAAGTTCGATTAAGAATGCAAACTAATATACAATAGTTAAATTAGAAAGCAAAACTTAAATGATGTTGGTCGACACGCACTTTAGTTTTTGAGTGTAAGTCTAATAAGATAATCAACAATTGTAACGTTATGGACAATAAATATAGGGACTTTAGTTTACAATAACACCTATTATAACCGGAAGATAACACTAATCTTAGTGATGTTAACGTGCATATGAATCACTAAAATATATATTAGGATGGTAAAAGTAAAAACATGTGACTTAAATATTCCTCTCAAATGTGATATATCTTTCCAATGTGCTCAGCTTGCGGCGATACGAAAACAACAAACAAATTGATAAAGAAACACTGAAAGTTTGTAGCGAATGTCGTGGATAGGTCGTATATTGATTGTCGAGTGCACTGAACAAATATCATAATTGTACAGAACAAAGAAGCACCGCTAATACCACAATTGTACAATATGCTAACCGTATAGCTAGGATCTATGATCAAAACTCTGAGAACTGTTATAGAAGGTGGAATAAGTGGCCAGATGGGAAGTTAGTATGCTATTTGTCCTTTGTTAGAGTAAGTAGTGGTCCACTATTTCCAAGTATTACGCTATATGGTATGGGCTCATGGTAAGGCTCATCCATTTACGGGGGACATGGTGATGGTGGTACACCACCCCCTCTTTCTCCATGCAAATCGTTTAAACGCGCTTCAAGGTCTCCTGGTCTCTGATAGCCAAATGACAATTTCTTCTCCAATATGTCAAACGCTTTTCTGTTATTTCGACTTCGTCTTTATTATACAATTTCCACAAAAACCTGTTGTCCTATCGCTTTCCGTCGAATTCCCAATCTATATATGTAATTACTCACTATTGCAGCTTTAACTTCTTTAAATCATCCAACCGAAAAATCATCTCTATCATCAAATATTAGCAACTGACAAAGGAAATTTTAGGATAGTTCTATCAGATTTAACTACAATGAGCATGGAAATGAAAGCGATGGACTAAAAAATATATTCTCAAGATCCCAGTTATTTCTTATAATAGCCCTATGGAAAATGGAGATTGGTCGCTAAAGACATCATTGAACAATATGGGAATGTTGATTGATGAGACTTCGTTATTAAAGGCAAATTATTTCGACCACACGAAGCTACATTACATTGCAAATTTCATGGAATTATTCCTTGTTGACGTCATCCTTGACCAATACAATGAAGTAGGAATGCACAAATGTATATACAAAACTAAATATTGAAAGAACATGCATAACAAAATGAATTATATAATTCTTCAAACTCACTGTTTTTTAAATAAAAGAAAATCATAGAAATGGAATTTATGTTTATATATATATATATATATATATAGGGGATGGTTATCTTGAGAACAAAGATTTTGTGAGAACACTAGGAACAATTTCCTTCCATAGATCATCAAAAATTAAGGATTAATATTAGAGAAGATTTAAATGAGAAGGAAACTTAAATTAAAAGACTAAAAGGGCTTTATTGTCAAAACCCTTTCTATCTTCCAATCTTGAACCCTTGTCTCGTTCACCAACCCCTTCATCCCTAATCGAACATCATCATCATCTTCAATCATGCCACACTCTGTAGCACCAGTGCTCATGAAATCGATCGACTATCATACCAATGATTTACATCATTTATCGATTAAAGACGGTAAAAAGTTCTAGACTAAACCATTCCTATGTAGTGTTTAAAGACACGGTAACATTCACAAGATTGTTCTTCTATCACTTGTGGCTAGTTCTATTTCTTATTAGCAACATCGTCGTCGTCGTTAGTGATTCAAATATGTCGGATTTAGTTCTCTAAATTGTGTGGATTTGTTGTTAGATTATTAGGTTTTAAGCTATTTAATGGCATAAATTTTGAATTATGTTTAATAAGGTCTTATTTTTCGATAAACTCTGTTAATTGTAAACTCAATTTAGCTCTGTTGTGTTTGCTGGTGGATTAGTGTGATCGGATTACTATTATGTGTAGCTAGAAGAGAAATTGATGTTTAATTTTATGCAAATAAATGGCTGAAGTTTTGATTTGTTTTTAATATGGCTTTGTTTGCTCTGAACTATGCTATTTTGGTGATTAATTTTTTTTAGGTAAATCAATGGCTAGAGTTTTGATTCGTCTATAATTTGGTTATGTTTCTCCGAACCCTGTTGATTTGATATTAGGTTTTAATCAAAATATAGGTACAAATTTGATTTTTTTTCCGTAAATTTTATTTTCTATGAACTCTGTTAAGTGGATATTTAGCAAATCGATGGCATGAATTTTCTCATTGTTTTGTAATTCTCATATATCTTCATTATTATTCTTGTAATGTAATGTTGTTGATATTCAGTTTGATAGAGTTAAGTTTGGACCATTGAATGATCGATATATTCAGTTGTAAAACTAAGTATTTTTCACATTGTTTGTTTGATCATAACTTTCTCTCTAACCATTGGATTTGATTAATCTATATAATTGCAACTAATATGTGAAACGTTTAAGTATAATTTATGCATATGTAGATTAAAATGGTGAGAAAAGTAAGGCCAATGAAACTTTAAAAAAGCACCACACGTGAAGGTATGTATTATAAAATAAGTTTTTTGGAAAAAAAAATATATATATAGGTTTACACATGTGTACATCATCATACGTAAGCTTAAAAAATCTATAAACATGTGTAATTAAGATGTGCACATTGAAACAACGGTATTAAAGAAAATAAGTATGAATAACCAGGCGTAACTATGCAGTTTACACATGTGTACATCATCATACTTTAAGCTTAAAGATCTCTACACATGTGTACATCAGCTTAGTTACTAATGCATTTGTGTAATTAAGAAATTTACACATGTTTAAGTTAGACGTGAACATAAAAACACATGTGTAAATAAGATGTGAACATAAAAAGCATTGTATTAGAACAAATAAGTATGATTAACTAGGTGTAATTATGAAGTTTACACATGTGTACATAATCATGATTAAGCTTAAAAAATATTACGCATGTGTAAATCAGCTTAGTTACTACTGCATCTGTGTAATAAGCAATTTACACATGTGTAAATAAGATGTGCGCATTGTAACAACGATATTAGAACATATTAGTATGATTAAATAGATGTAGTTATGTAATTTACACGTGTGTAAGCAGGTTGTTTACATATTGTAAGTGAGCAGTTTTGCTCATTTACACATGTGTAAGTCGGTCGAATTTTGAGAATTACAAAACAGAAAAGATACCTGAGAATTACAAATAAGTATGATTAAATAGATGTAATTATGCAATTTACACATGTGTAAGTAGGTAGTTTATACATGTGTAAGTGAGCAGTTTTGCTCATTTACACATGTGTAAGTCAGTCAAATTATTTGTTTAAGATAGCAGTAAAATAATTGGCTTAATGGTATTATACTTTTGACACTTTAACCAGGTACATTTTTAGAAATAATGGTACATTCTATTGTTGGTTGGAAAATGACAAAGAGAACTTTGAGAGGTCATCGTAAAAGCCCATAAAATAATATGAAGATTGTACTTTGGAAAGCGAATATACACCAAGAAGAGAACTGGAGTTTGAGAGAAACCAAAAGGAAAAGAGAGACCAATTTATATTTTGAATCTTGACTTGTTTTTATGTTATCATGCATATTGCGTGTCGGGGATTATGACTATGTTTTATGTTATTGTTGATATCGTGTCTAAAGGGTCATACGAGTTGTCGAGAAATTGAATACTTTCGATATACACATAATACTCTTTTGGTTTAAATTCTACTTGTTGGTCAATATAATACTTAATATTTTTGAATAAAATACTATCTTGTTTTAATTCATAAGTTACACATGTATAATTCAATTGCAAATGTGTAAAACAGAAACAATTAAGCGACAGAGAACAAATTTACAGATGTGTAATACTATGCACATAGGTAAAATAAAAAAAAATGTAAGTGACAGTTATGAGAATATTAGTAGCCAAGTTTGCCACACAATTTGAACTTCCTTTTATTCTTCTTGCTCGTAACCTTTGCCTCTGCACAAAGCTTAAAATTTTATATGTTGTCAACATCATAATGAAACTCAATGTTAAACATCTTATTAGGCAATTCATCCTTTTTCACCATGAGCATGAAACTGAATTGTTAGTCAGGCTGAACTTAACATGTAAATATGAAAACATTTACTATTATAACACATAGATGATGGTATATATCTAAAAATATAAATGTTAAATGAGAAATGAACTACAAAACAAACAAAGTTAACTTATAGTCACCAACAACGGGCCCTTTATCAAAAGTGAGAAACAATATAGTGTTCATAACCATTAACAACATTTGGTCTACCATTCATACATGATAATAAGGCCTTAGAAATCTTCTTTTGGACATTATAAAAATGATTCGGTGGATACAAGTTTTGCATGCTCAAAAACCCGAGCCGATAGCGTTGACCGTCAAGTCAAGTACTGTGTCAAAACACGTGTCAAAACACAACATAAACTGAACTAAAGTATTGGATGCACTAAAATTAAACATAAAAAATGCATTTAAGCTGACACATCTAGATGTGGTTTTCACTAAATAATTGGCAAGGAGGAGCAAAACAAAAGCTTAACATCAATTAAAAACATACATATGTACAACAAGAATAGAATATATGGGACATCATATTGATATGTAAAAGGCTTAGCATCATTAACAGAGAACATAGAACAACAATTACATA
This sequence comes from Scalesia atractyloides, assembly GCA_947069175.1. NCBI lineage: Eukaryota > Viridiplantae > Streptophyta > Magnoliopsida > Asterales > Asteraceae > Scalesia > Scalesia atractyloides. The sequence continues at coordinate 87,557,092 of CAMTDV010001632.1, forward strand.
TGTGTAAATCTAAACAAGATGGAATGTAAGCAATTAGTAGTTACACATGTGTAAATCTGAACACGATGGGATACAAGAAATTACTATTAACATTTCCTGTTTCAAGATGTAAACATCCACATGACCCTCAATTGTTTGTCTTCACAAAGAAATGAGTAAGTAATTACACATGCATAAAACAAAATAGGAAGTGAACACTTATATTGCATTAAAAGAAACAACAACTACATAAATGTTCCATCCAGAGCTTCAAATTGTTACCCATGATTGACAACACTTACGCAATTCGACTTGTTATTCCTCATATAAGATTCAAGACAAATCATGACTGCAATTCACCAATTAAAAATAAATAAGGGCAAATTACAGTACCATATGAGCTGAAATCTTGGAATGTGTGCAACAAAATTGAGAATTGAAATCTAAGAACACATTACCCACATCGGCAAATTGAAATCATGGAACATATATCGCAATATAGACAATCGTTAAAGATCAAATTGAACGAAGATAGAGAAATTGATACCAGCAATTCAGTTCAGGAAATCATAGATAACTTAGAAATCGTTGAAGATGGTGATGGATTCTGAATCGAGTGAAGATTTTTTAGCAGAGTAATCGTTGTGTAATTCAAAGGTGATTGAAGATTTGATGCCCTAATCATCGTGTGCTAATTTCATCAACGGAAGCTTTGATAATTTTGAGTACTGGTAATGGAAAAGAGGATAGGTATAATTACCAATTTACATTTTCATTAAAACATAAGTAAATATAAATGAGTGGTTACAAAAATGAGTGTTCTAATTTAAAATGCGTTATATATAATATATATACTCGTGTATATATACACACATTGAAAATCACTTTAATGTGAAAACTGTGAAAACTCATAAAAAGTGACATTTACGTAAATAATATTTATAATATCTATTAGCAAAAAATTACACATGCAACTTTTTGCTACATAAAAATTCTTTTAATTTTTCCAAATCTCCATACAAATTAGTAACATATAAGACATTTATAAAAAAATTGAAAAAGAAATTGATTGGTTAAAAAGAGTTTTCACGATTTTTATAGTGATTTTTCAAATTATCTTTATCATATGGTAAAGATAATTTCAGAACCCTAAATATTTACGTAATTCGCAGAACTCGTAATAAACAATCTTTTTTTCATTTATTATGTATATTTTTATGATTACATACATGTTAAGAGTAATTTTATCATTTTCTATATGTATGTAATTAGTTATGAACACAACATATATATATATATATATAATTTGGCTATTACACATATGTAAACTACTTTTAACATGCATATAATCATAAAAATACATATAATAAATGATAAAAAGATCCTAAATATAAAAAATATGTATAAAATGATTGTTTATTAGGAGTTCTGAAAGTTCGGTATTTATTTAAAGTTTTGAAATGAACCCAATGTATATATAGGGTAGGGATCCTAAAAGAAGTCCTACTTATTTGAGAAACTTGAAAAGGATTCTGGACAACACATTTTACTTATGTTTTTCGTAATATACATATATGTATAGTTTAAATTGACTATATACATACATGTATAATTCAAATACACATATGTATATAGTCAATTTTAAACTATACATATGTATATATTACGAAAGACTTAGAAAAAATGTGGGGTCCAGGTATTTCTCAAGTTTCTTAATTAGACTAGTGTTTCTCACACGATCCTAATCATATATATATATATATATATATAATATATATAGGGAGAGGATCATGAGAAAACTATATTATATAGCGAATTTTATTAAAAAAATTCAAAAAAAATTTGATATGTTTTTAGGTTTTTTTAGTTAATTTTTTTATTTTCTCATTTAAATTAATTTTCTCATGATTCACCCCGTTATATATATATATATATTATATATATATATATATATATATATATATATATATATTGGACCGATCAACTTCCAACCTCGGAAAACCGCTTCGTTGCATCTCTTGTGACAAGGAATCATCGTTCGTCATCACTACAAAACAAAAGGAATATCACTGACGGTTCATGTTGTCTGCCTGATACATCTACAAGGTTTGTTTTCATAATGTATTATTAAAATTAAAATATTATATTATTTTATATAAGGTTTAATGTCATCGGATATAGTGATCTGATAATTGCTGAGGATATGTAGACAGGTGATACTTATATTTTTCAATAGTTAACAAAAGAAGGAAAGTTGTTGGTTGCAAACGCTCGTAAACCTATGATAGCATATTAAAATAGTCTTCTATCATTTTCGTATTTTTATGTTGGCAATATATCTTTCATTTGGTAAACCGTGTCTTCAACTTTCTTGCATTGTCTAAAATTTTTAATATTTCCTATTGCTAATGATGTATTTGTTTTAGTGAGTGTATCTGGAATTTGATGGTTTTTATTTAAATATCTTCATCTATTGATGATTATATATTTATTTTGTTTTCTTTTTCATCCTATGTAGTTTATATACATGTATATTAAGTATTTAAACCATTAATTTGATGATAAACAATTTAGAAACATTGTATTTTTTTCACCTAGATGTTACACAATTTAAACTACTTATATTAGCTTAAAGTATTTAAAGTAACTTGATAAGTAATATAATTAAGAGGGTTGATCGTGCACATGACAAATTTCCCGTGCAAATCATACATGCTTAGAAGAGGAGGACAAGTGTCATTGACTTGAAGAGTAATTTAGTTCTTTCCCACTAAAACAATTTCCTCCTGATTTTCAAATGACTATAACTTTTTTATACGTTATTTTTTTAAGTTACGCTGTATTAACGAGATTTTTTTAAATTACACTGTATTAATGAACATTTGGTTCCATTACGTGGTTATGTGATTTTGAATACCCAACACGTGACTACGTGATTTTAAGTATCCTTTACGTGATTGCACATTCAACACAAACCATTACGTGATTACACATTCAATATAAATCTATTAGTTGATTACACATTCAATAATAAGAACTTGATTGTTTATGTCACACCCACATGGCATAAACGCGACTAAGAAACTAACATAGCAATACTAACATGCAACTTATAAATGTCAACCCAAAGATTCCCGCTAGCGTAATCCTGTCGTAGCAACGATAAGACCGTTTTGTTTAACTTAACATCACCTCAAGAATACGGGCAGTGCGTTAATCCTATAGCACTATACATGTTAAGAGAGGCTCGTACGAAGTTAATGACAAATATAAAGCAAATAAGTATTCTAGCATGTACGAGTTCTAGCATAACATATTAAGCATGTATGTTAGATTGTTTGTTTGTTTGTTTTTTAAGCATAAAGTATGTGATTATGTGAGTTTGATAATGCATACGTATTGCACCCAAAGTGACGAAAAGTAAAGGGGTAATGTGTACTCACGGTTTTACAAAACTTTCCGAGTAAACCGAGAGTTGATGAATTGTTGAGATGCGACACCGAAGTTAACCTACAAGGGGGAAACGAAGGTGTGTGAGTATTCAGATTTGGTGAAGGATTTAGATTCGGATTTAAAGTATAATAAAGTATATGTATGCGAAAATATATCTGGTTTTAAATGCTCATTTTGACACTAAGTTTTTATGTGATTTCATGGGTCTAAACTTTCCCATTAGAATCATAAACGGGGAATTTAGAATGAAGATAAAGTAACCTATATTCATAATACCTAACCATAATTCGGTTAGTATTATAATTTCGGCTAATATATATGTATATTTATACTTTTGTAGTAGGTCCATCATGAGTATCATAGAAGTCAAGCATGGAGGTATGTATACCTCATTGTATGATTCACCAAAGCACAAAGTTACCAACATAATTGATTACCCGGTTGGTCATAAATGAATGTAAAGGTACAACTAATCTACTAAGATACTAAGTAGCCAAATAATAACAACCCGAGCGTGTCTACCCAACATGGCAAATGTTGGAGGTGAGGTGGGTTAACATACTTTGGGTCTAGGAAACTACTTAGTTGAACATGAACAAATCATCAAGTGAGGTGGTGGAACAAGTTTGGAAAGCCAAGGCTTCATGGTTCACACCTTTACCAAAACACAAGTCTTGTCATGTGAACTAAGATAACCTTGGATGGTCTCAACACTTGTAGGTTGTCTAAACCTTGTTCAAAACAGAAATTTAGAGGGTGTTGCACCTCTAAACTCACAAGAATCAACCTTAAACAAGTCCCATAACCATAGATGGGTTTAGAACATGATAAGCATAAGATTCATGCAAGAAAGTTAAGCTATGAAAACTTTACAACATATAACTTAACAGAAAGTCTGGACCTCAAAATGGTGATGTTTAAAGCTTTCAAGAGAAGAAGAAGTGAAGAAAAGATGAAGAAAGGTGAGTTTGAACTCACTTTAAGAACTTAGATAATTCTGCTAAGACTTGTGTTTGTAACTGATTTGGGAGTGTTTTGAGAGTGTAAAGGAGCTGGGAAAGTGAAAATGGGATGTAGGAAGCGTGTTTATATAATGAAGGATTAGGGTTCAGAGTTTAATGAGGTTTATAGGTGATTGGGGAAGAAAAAGGTGGGAAAAGGGGACCAACCCGTAGCTGGGAAACAAACATCTACGGATCCAGGCCCGTGGCGTCACGCGAGCAGAAAGGGAGGGGGTGTCGCGTGGCGCGACGCCTCTTTGGTCAAACAAGTTTGATTTTTTACACTTTGGCCCCTAAACTTTATTAGGTTAACATTTTATGTAAAAACTTTGTATTTACATGTATAATTCGATTATTAAGAGTGTACATATGAGTAATTTCACGTATAATAATATCGGTTTGCAAATAAGCACGTATGTAAAGATTGATTATATGTATAACATGTATGTATAAAATATGAGTTTAATTATGATCAAAGCCTTGAATTACAAAGTTGGAAACGAAATACGATTACAATAAGATTACAAGTTTCCAGAAATAGAAATACGATAAGAATTTCTAAATAAGGAAAGTACAAAATGTGAGCGTTACAGTTTATGCTTTATTACATGATTAAATCTCTAATATACGGCATCATGTGGTTATTATAGGTTGATTTAGCTAATGTTTTGTATATAATTTATCCTTAATACGTGATTAGACCTAAAATATTAGGTATACCATATGAAATATTATGTATTACATGTTTTTGTTTTACATAATTATGTAATCACTCAGTGTGGTTTCACATAAAATACTATAATGAAATCACGTAAACATAAAGTGGGTATTCAAAATCACGTAGTCACGTAATAATACATAGTCAACTATTGCTACGTAATTATGTAATCACTTAGAGTGGTTTAAAATACCATAATGAAATCACTAATGGGTATTCAAATCACGTAGTCATGTGTTGGGTATACAAAATCACGAAATCACGTAATGGGTATTTAAAATCATTAATTTTTTAAAAAAAAAACTTTAACAATAGGCTGGTTGAATTAAAGAGAATGAAATGCTCGTTAATACGGTGTATTTTTTAATTAAGTATTTACATATGAAAAAATTATATCCGTTTGGAAATCAAGAGGAAAAGAGTTACAGTGAAAATGACCAAAATACCTTTTCTTCATTTGTTTATGTAATTGTTTGAACTTGAAATATGAAATTTCTACCGCCTTACTTTAAGTTAAGATCAATGACTGAGTTTATCTTCTATAATTTTAAAAAAGGTGTCTTGTACAAGATACATGATCATATAATTAAAAATTAGGATCAAAACATTCAAGAAATGTATATATCCTTAATCCTTAACATAATCAATTATAGAATATTATACTTTAAACATATATGTATTTTCAATTGAATTTTTTCTATATCTGTAATTTACGTAATACGTTACCTTGTTAGTATTTATATATTTATGATTGATATAATTAATTAAGTTGATGGGTGATATCCTATTTACATATATATACTTGTATCAAATGCACCCAACCAAATTAATGCAACCATAGGTAATTAGCATACAAAAAAAAAATATAAAAACCAATTGGTTCCAAATACAAGAACCGACGAAAAGAGGAAAATAACAAATTTGATAAAACATCTTTAAAGGTTATAATAAAAAGAATACAAAAATGACTGATACGATTCCAAAAAAAGATATTGATGTGATAAAAGAAGAAACACCGGTATCAAATGAAACAAGATCTTCATAAATTATGTACAAAATAGTTAAATATATAAATGAAAAATAAATTATGCATTATAATACGTCCCGTATATAAATAATCACACAATATATATAGAGAATGACACAATGTATATAATTAATAGCATAAAACGCATATGGTCATTATCTTTTGGTAAATCAATGATTGTTTGGATTGTCTTTAATAAAAGTCATATAAGAAAACTTATTTGAGTTTGAAAGTCTATAAATTCTTTATTTTATAGTGTTCTTTTTATTAAAAAAATAATAGTATGTAAAACTTATTTGAGTTTAAAAGACTCATGAAACTAGATCCAACCAAACATAGTTGACAATTTTGTTCTTACAATCATTTTTATCTTTTTGTTACTTACGATTTTGCTATCGTCTCCACCATAACCGTTGAAAAACCTGACCAATAATTCCGTATAAATTTGCATACTTCATATCAGGAGTGCTTAACAGGTCATGTTTATGGGTTGGCAAGTTCAACCAGCCCGAAAGTTTTAAATGAACCCGAACACAACCTGAATCTGAAAATCATGACATACTTATGAACCTGAACACGACTTGAATATTTGCGGATTGACCCGAACATGACTCGTTCGACTGGAAGTTTTTTATTTTTTTAATTCTTTTAGCAAATTAACATATTAAAATTAAATTTTACTAAAAAAAATACAAAAGTATATAATACAATTACATTATTTATAAAATCTATATCAATTTATCTTTTTAAGTTATAATTATGGCATAAAATACACACTAATTTAATTTATGACATAAAACATATTGTAAATAACAAAATATAATATGACTAGGTAAAACGGGTAACCCAACCAACACGTTTAGCTAAACGGGTTCGCAAGTTCAACCTTAAACGATCCGAACCCGTTTAGACTAAACCCAAACCCGTAAATTTCATGTTGGGTTTATATCGTGTTTTTCAGGTCGTGTTAGAAATTCACATTCCTATTTCGCATGACCCTCTTTGTTTTTCACTCTCTATATAAGATGTAATAAATAAAAATTTTAAGAGGGTTGTAAAGATAATTTCTTTACAATATATGCTATTCTCATCATTTGTGTTATCCCAAATGACTGGATACAACTGTTTTTGTTTGATTATGTTAAATCCAAATGGGTTAAATGATGGTTGACAAAAGAGTAAAAATGCCTTTTGTCTAATCAATATATTTAACAAGGATTGAAAATTATTCGGTGGTGTCTAATCATTTTCATATTTTTATTAATTTTATAAGTTATTAACATAACAATTTCAAATTATAATATAACTAGTTTAATTTCCTCGCGTGATGCGATGGGAATTTTATACATGTATATCTAAAATCTAATCTATTAAAACATGTGCAAAAGGCGGTTACGATTGTTGTCACACCCCGATATTTTGCGCCGGTGGGCCCTATCGTGGAGGTTCAACATGACGATAGTATACTAGTTTCATAGCGCAGCTGAAATAGGGAGTTACGTAATAGTGAAGTACAAGTATTTAAAAACTCCCAAATTATATTAAAACTTTAAGTTCAAGATTCGATACAAAGTATCCTAAGGCAGGATCGAAATAAAATTTAAATTGGACTTGGAGCATCAAGGGTCTTTGCCATTGGAGTCGCGAATTTCAAAGCTATAGAACGAACCTTATCTGGCCTACTATCTAGGTTCGCCACCTGTACGTCAATCATTAATAATACTTCAGGTTTCGCTAGTAAATACAATTAACATACTCATTTTTAAAACATTTAATGATCATGGGATAAGTATCCTCATTTACCAGTTTTAAATGCTTGTCAAGTTCGGGAACTAGTACGGAGACCATTATTTGATCAATAACACACCACATTCATGAACGGGTAAGTGTATGTCTACACCCCGGACTAATGGCCATTACAATAAATGAATCGGGAAACCTTTATATAGTAATATCAACCCCCAAAAGCTTTATGTTAATCAAGTAATACGGATTAAATCGGATTTTCACATTTTAAAAGCATTTAACACATTGTGATACCCGAACCAAGAGATTTTATACTATATCTCAAGTTTAATAAAAATGAGTTAAAAGTATTTACTAGTACTAGCGGTCGAACACAACGTATTCGGTTTGTAGTACAACCGAACTCAAAGTTTATTGGCTTATGATGCGATTACTTGAGGGCTCTATAGTCCAAAGTGAATGACGATTAGTGTCCCCTTATGTGTCAAAACCAAAGATGAAAGATGGATGATAGTGGTGGGTGTAGGTCTTTGTACCAACATGCCCCGTGTGACAGAGCACGGCCCCTGTGGTCAGTGTACTTGCTGTACTATCTCAGATTCTATGAATCTTAGAGTTGACCATGGCCCGTGTTGAGCTGGTACGATCCCGTGTTGGTTGTCTTTTGCTGTTGTCTTCTTCTGTAGAGAATCTTGGCTGGCATGACCCCATGCCTGGTGGGCATGGCCCCGTGCCTAAGCTTCTGTCTTTATTATTTTTGTTGTTTTGGATGTGATTGGGGGGTTGGCATGTCGTGTCAATCCTTTTTCTTAGTATTTGTGTTTATTTCTGTGTTAATTGGTTCATTTTATTCGTTTAAGCTCTTTTGATACTGTAATTTAAAAGTAAAACAAAGAAATATGCTTTTTTCCAACATTAGTACTGAAAAAAGGTTGATTTTATGCCTTGTTTGATGTAATATATATGTTTCATTTTGCGCACATCAATATGGCACATCCTTCTAAAATCTTAGAAGTTGTTTCTATACATCCATCGGCCATTTCAACCTCATAGTGTGATCTAAAGTTCTTAAGGTATATTCAGTAGTTCACCAAACATATGATCTATAAAACTCCTATCAGCTCCAGAATCAAACAGGATTCTTGCAAAGACATCATTAATGAGAACGTACTTGTTATGATGTTTGTAGTATTCACCACTTCTTTAGCGGTTAATGGAATGCCCTACATTGCCCTTCTTTGATCGACAGTTTTGGAACCTCTATCATTGCACCTTATGCATGTCATCTTGATGTAGCCCTTCTCTCCACACTGATAGCATACTGAGTCTTTAACCTTTGCAGTCAAGGGTTACGTGGCCACGCCTTTTGCTAAGCCACAATTTTTTTGTTTGATCATAAAAACATATCCCAAAGTGTCTTTTCCCACAAGTCTTACACTTAGGTTTATTCCACTGAATCCTAACTGCTTCCTTCTAGGATCAAATTTCCTTTTATTAAAATCCCTAGATAGTTCTCCTCTCTCATCCTCTTCGTCTCCAACTCAGCCTTAGACTTTTTCAACTGAATCTCATCCTTAGTCAAGGAATTGCAATGTATACAACTGATTGGGAAATGGAGGGATTGAAGGATTTCACCATCCCTCAGATCTTAGGTGCTAAACCCAAATATATCGAGAGATTCTCTTTGATTCAGGGTGAACCGATAGGGTACTAGCTTAGACACGGAGTTGTACTCCCTACAGTTCAAATTCTTCATAGTCGGCCTCAAGAAATCTGCCTCCACTTTTTCTATATCATGGGTTGACAATAGGTCTCCTTAATCAGCTCTTCAAACTTACTCCCAACCATGTTGTATAGAGACACCTTGCTACTAGCTTGGACCATGGCTTTCCACCATGATAATGCTCATCCTAAAAGAACTGTGATGCAAACTTGATCATGTCCTTCTTAGTGCACATGCTGATATCAATGGCAATCTCCATCTCCTCAAGCTTTTCATGCACCAAATGCTCCTCGTGCGGTGAAGTCTTGGGTTTACATGAGACAAAGTATTTGTAGGAACACCCTTTCTCTAAACCCAAGGGTTTCTTTGTAGTGACCGTGTCACACCCCAACCGATGACGGAAACATCAGAGTGAGACGAAATAGATTGCTCAAGGCATCATAACACTATTTGCGATGATATTTAAATCAAATCCATTTCATTTATACAAAATTGTCAAGTACAACATGAAATTTCAATACAATCAATCAACAACATAAATCCTAGCATTCTATGTGTGTTTCTAAGCCATCCCTACTAAGTTCCATCATGATCACATCTTTAACCTGCAACATGTTAAAAGTATAATCAATACACTAAGTATTGCGAGTACAAAGTTTGATATGCATAAGTACAAAAGGTTTAAACGAATCACATGTTACTAGCATAACAAAATTTAGTAAACATGGCATGAAATCTATAAGTCAATCCTCGTGTTACCACAAAAATAGAATAAAACTTAACATGGCTCTAGAATGCGGGGGTGCGTTACTCCTATAGCGCTATACATGTTAAGGGGAGCTTTAGCCAAGTATGACGAATAGTTCACATAAGAAGTTCCAGTATACGAATCTGTAGCATGTAACTATAGCATGTATGATGGATTGTTAGTATGATTGCATAAAGTTGAGTGTGAAATTGCATGGGTTTTGATAGACTAACATGTTGCACCCAAAGGTGTAAAGCGTAAAAAGGGTGTTCGAGTGTACCTCGGTTTTGCAAGCTCCACTTGGTATATCCGTATAAGTTTGGGAGAGTTTGGTGGATGAAGCTTCGAGTATCCTACAAGAGGAAAACATAAGTTGGTAAGTATTCGAATGATAACGGAGGATTAGGAACCTTAAATACGCTAAAGTATGTATACGAGAAAATAATCATCTAGACTTAAAATTCGTTCTTGACACTATAATACCCATTCAGGTTGATGTGTTTTAATGGGTTAGGATACCCATTAGAATCGTAACGAGAGATTAAGTACTTAGGTGATGGAACCTAGTACCATGGCGGATAATCATTTGATTACCATCAAGAGTTTGGTTGGTATATATATATATATAATAGTATACGCAATAAGTAAATCATAAACATCATGGAAATTCATAGAAGTCATGCATGGAGGTAGGAGGATAACCTTCCTTTTAAAACCTTTTTCGTATAGTTCACCAATGCACAAGTCATCACAAGGATGACAAGGATGGTCATGAGTAAGTTTAAACATAAAAGTAAAACACAAAAGTATTCGAAATCCTCAAGTAAAGTGGTGGATCGAAGGTAGGATAGCCAAGGCTTCCAAGTAATCACACACTACCAACTCAAGTCTCGTTTTAAGAACAAGCTTGGAAGGATACAACACTTGTGGGTTAAAACCCTATTAAAACAAAAGGTTCTTACACTGGAGGCCTTATACATGGTGATGCTCCAAGTTGGTTTTCCATGGAAAACTTATGGAGACATTCCAAAAGATGATTCAAGTGTTAAGAAGAAGAAAGATCAAAAGGAGAGAAGTGAGTTAGAACTCTCTTTTGAAGACCTTGATCCTTTAGAAGGAGAGAGAGAGAGAGAGAGAGAGAGGAGTGAGAGAGAGAGATAGAGAGCTCTTAGAGCTTTAGAGAGAAGAGAGGAAGAATGTTTGAGGTGTAATTTGAGAGGAGAATGAGTGGGGTATTTATAGATGAGATTGGGAGGTTGTTAATTGGGGGTATTAAATGCAACAAACACAAAGTTGGCCAATCCATGAGCTTGAAACCAACATTTCCGGATTATGCCACTCTCGCGGGCAGCGAGAGGGTGAAGAGGTTTCGGTCACGGGCCGCTAGGGGTCCTGGCGGGGCCGGGAGTGTTAAAGAATTTGGCCGCGGGTCGCGAGAAGGTTTATTCCAGAAGTTTCTTTGGTTTTTTAACACTTTTAGTCCTTAGAATTAGTTTAACTTGTCATTTTGCACACGTTTTATACATATAAGTACGGTTGAGTATCGAATGCGATTGTATGAGTCTTTTGCACGTAAAACAAGTATCAGTTTAAATGATTGTAAGTATGTAAGCACGTATAACAAGTGTCAAAATGATTGTATGTATGCGAGCATGTATGGCAAGTATCAGTTTAAATGATTGAATGCACGTAAGACAAGTATGTATCACGCATGTATTTTATTAAGATTCAAGTCTCGGATTACAAAATTGGGAAAAGAAATACGAATATAAGTTTCCAAAAATAGAATACGACTATACTTTCTAATTAAGGAAAGTACGAAAAAAGCGAGGCGTTACGACTCGGTCAGTCTAACTTATCTTATTCCTACTAGAGGATTTGTAAGAACTGTGGGATTGATAAGAAGTTTAGTGAGAATCATTTTTAGAATTTTGTCTTGATGGCTCGGGGCGTTTATAATTGGCCCTAAATTCGCCATGGCCTTTATAATTGGCCGTAAAGTATTGGTTCCACTCATCATGTATGGGGCTATGATGAGGGGTACCGGCAAAAGAGGTAGTGTCACTCGATAGTTTTACCGGGTGGCATTCTATACGCGAGTTCGGCATCTCGGGGTCGGTGTCGTTCCCGCATTGGTATTGGGGTGCCTCCGGAGAAGCAGTGTAGTTGATTGTGTCAAATCCCTAGCTGCTGGAGTTTTGTTGTTGTGAAGTAGGTGCACAAACGAACATGGGTCCCTTATAGGGATGTGCATTTGGTACCAGGTACCGGTATAGTTACCCACTTTCCCTGTTTTTCGGTACCGAACAGGAAGCGTGCTCATCCCTAGTCCCTTGCTGACTCTATGTCTTCTAGGCATAATTTCTAAAAAATTTATTTAAAAATCAATTTACAGACTCAAGATTACTGTCCTAAATCCTAGTGACGTAGACTCAAAAAAATCCTATGGAATCTGCGAATGTGAAATTTGAGTCTAGACACAAAATGTTGACCCACAAGCTAGACCTTGAGGCATATGTAAAAGAAGGGGGCATAAGACCCTAGATTGTAAGGATCTTAAGGATGTTGTATGTTATATTTGCAATGAAAAAGGGCACATTGCAACTAGCTGCCCTAAGAATTCAAGGAATAATAATCCGAAGCCTGGGGAGGCCAAGAAGGGGAATGCACGCGCCTTTCGGCTAACTGCTAAGGAAGATGTTAATGACAATAACATCATAACAAGTACTTTCCCCATTAATGATATTTTTGCAAGAGTGTTATTTGATTCGGGTGCAGATAAATCATTTGTTGATCATAAGTTTAGTAAACTATTAAGTCTGCCCGTAAGAACTCTAGATAAGACTTATGAGATAGAACTTGCCGATGGAACCTTAGAAACTGCTTCTTCTATTCGTGATGGATGTTCCATATCCATTAAGAATCATTCCATCCCTATCTCTCTTTTGCCAATGAAATTGGCAGGGTTTGATGTTGTCTTAGGCATGGATTGGTTATCTCATAACCAAGCCCGCATTGCCTGCGATAAAAAGCTCATCGAGATTAAGACCCCATCTGGTGAAATGATCACCATCTTTGGCGACTCACACTATGGACTGACAGACAAAGTGTCGTTATTTAAGGCATCCAAGTGTTTGAGAAGAGGTTGTGTCGTCTACATGGCACAAGTAACCATCAATGAGCCTAAACCAAGCATTAAAGACTTACCAGTTATCTCAGAATATCCCAATGTTTTCCCTGAAGAATTACCAGGCCTACCCCCAGATAGGCAAGTGGAGTTCAGAATAGATATCATACCAGGAGCAGCACCCGTAGCAAGAGCCCCATATAGGCTAGCTCCAACCGAAATGAATGAGCTAAGAGTTCAACTAGAAGAACTCTTAGAGAAAGGCTTTATTCAGCCTAGTTCCTCGCCTTGGGGAGCTCCTATCCTTTTTGTGAAGAAGAAAGGCGGTTCGATGCGAATGTACATCGACTATCGGGAGCTAAACAAGCTAACCATTAAGAATAGATATCCTCTGCCCAGGATCGATGATTTATTCGACCAACTTCAAGGGGCTAGTTATTTTTCTAAGATAGATTTAAGATCAGGATATCATCAACTGAAGGTTAGAAGTGAAGATGTTCCTAAAACAGCCTTCAGGACCCGCTATGGTCATTTTGAATTTTTGGTGATGCCGATCTTTGGAGGACTTAGAGATCTAATCCTCCAGGAAGCGCATAATTCAAGATACTATGTTCACCCGGGTGGTGACAAGATGTATCAAGATTTGAAGAAAAATTATTGGTGGATGGGTTTGAAGAAATCCATAGCCACATATGTAGCTAAGTGTCTGACATGTTCGCAAGTTAAGGCCGAACATCAGAAACCGTCAGGACTTCTACAACAACTTGAAATTCCAACTTGGAAATGGAAAATGGTAACTATGGATTGGATTACCAAGTTACCTGAGACCAAAAGTGCTAATGACACTATTTGGGTCATAGTGGATAGGCTGACTAAGTCAGCTCACTTCTTGCCAATTTAAGAGATGTATAATTCAGATAAATTGGCTAAGTTGGATGTGGACAAAATAGTGTCCCTACACGGTGTGCCAGTAACTATTGTATCCGATAGAGATACTAGATACACATCTCACTTTTGGAAAAGTTTCCCACAATCGTTAGGCACACGATTAAATTTTAGTACGGCTTACCATCCACAGACTGATGGTCAGAGTGAGCGTACCATCCAAACACTGGAAGACATGCTTAGGGCATGTGTGATTGATTTAGGTGGAAGTTGGGATGACCACTTGCCCTTAATAGAATTCTCCTACAATAACAGTTATCATACAAGCATCAAGGCTGCTCCTTTTGAGGCCTTGTATGGGAGAAGACGTAGAACGCCCGTATGTTGGGCAGAAGTTGGGGAGGCCCAACTGTCAGGACCTGAGATTGTCCTGGAGACCACGGAAAAGATTATGCAAATCCGTGATCGTCTCAAAGTTGCCAGGGATAGACAGAAGAGCTATGCTGACAAGAGACGTAAACCTCTTAAGTTCCAAGTAGGGGACAAGGTCATGCTAAAAGTATCACCCTGGAAAGGTGTGATGCGTTTTGGAAAGAAGGGAAAGTTAAGCCCGAGATTTCTTTTAACGGGGTGAGGATGTAACACCCTGTAAAAATCGTGTCCAATAGTATAGTGACACGTGTTGTATTTTAATATAGTCTATTAAAGACCAATAAGGACTAAAGGCGTCAACATGCTCAAGTTGAGCCTCTGAGTGACGAACTGATGTCAACATGGATAAATAATAGCCTCTGAGTGACTGATATGTCAACATGCTTATATCATTAGCCTCTGAGTGACTGATACGTCAACATGGTTGAAACTTGGCCTCTGAGTGACTGATATGTCAACATGCCCAGCCTCTGAGTGACATCGGAATCAACATGCTTGCAATAAGCCTCTGAGTGATCCTTTGTGAAGTCCTAACTCTCATACGTGCCATTTGTTGGACGAGAGGGTTCAATTTTGTAAATATGTGAAAGTTGGATAATGGAGGGATTAAAAGTGTCAACATGTTAATTTATACATCTGAGTAACCTTTTAACGAACCGAGAGCTGGACAATGTCCGGGCATAATTCCGGGTATGCCAAATTTTGGCTACGGAGGACTAAAAGTGCCAAAAAGGTGTTTAAAATGGTTTTTATAAGCTTTATATAGTTCAGGGGTCAAAGTGTCAAATTTTGAAACTGAATTAGGGGCGGTCGCGGGCCGCGAGAGACCAGGCCTGCGTCTCTCGCGCCCCGCGAGACAGGCTCATCTGCAGAAAGTTTATTTGGTCTCCAAGCAAAACTCCAAAACCATTTAATCTGAAACCATGGCTTCTCTAAACTGCTATGCCACGTTTTGGGACACTTGTAAGCTTCTTCTTACACCCTAAACACCTGGCTTCACCTTCTTTGAGCTCTGCAACTATAAATAGGTGTTCAAGTGTTCATTCCAACTTGCACCTTTCTTATTAAATCACTCTTTTCCCTCCTCTGGATGTTCGTAACTGAAAGGAGCATCCAAATTAGTTCTCTTGCATTGTAGGAACCTCTTGTAAGTGTTCCTTGCTCTTGCTTTTTCGTTTTTAGGCTTCTATAGCCAAAAGTCAAGCGTTTTACCGCAAACGCTTTGACTTTCGTTTAAGACCATTATGGTCTAGCCATTGTTCGAAATGAACATGGCTAAGTGATCATAATAAGGTAGGTGTTAGTCCCTATAAAGGGCACCTCCTAAAGATCACGTTTGCTAGACCAATTGACGGGTCAAAGTTATGATATTAAAAAGTCAAACAGGCCATTTTTCAGAAAAAATAATAAATTGATCTTATATATGTTATGAAACCTGTTTTGACACTTAAACAAGTTGGTAATAATTATTAGAACATGTATAAACATGTTCGGCTCATCAATTTCAGTTCTAGGGTCGATTCGCAACCGAAAGTCGCAAAGTTGACTTCTGCTTTGACTTTTGAATCTGACCCGATTTAGATTAGCTACTTACTGATCTAAAGTTGCATTATGATCATAATATAATGTAGCATAACCATCTGAGGTTATATCACATGATCATAATCATAATCCAAGTTTATGCGCAAGTTCCATAATTATGTCATCTTTGACCAAAATGTCCTTTTTGCATAAAACAAGGTTTTAAATGGTAATGAACTTGAAAATGAATTTCTACTGATGTAATATTATAAGTAGGATTATTGGGATGTTAAACCAAGTTATAAACTGAGTTTTTAAACAAGTCCTTAAACTATGTCGATAAATGACGGTTTTAGCCCCTGTGGCTTATAGAATAGTTTTAATCAAATCTTTTCAAGGTAAATCACTTACCTACTGATATGTTATATTAAATAAAATATTTTAAACATTTTAATCTGATCCAAATATCAGTTTTCAAAAATATCGCTTAAAGACGTCATATTACGACATAAGCGTCGTTTCGGCGCATAGTATGGTTTTAAACCATATTAATGGAACAAGACTTGTTACCTACTGATTTTAAAACTTTTTTTAAACATATTTACAGTAGGTACTTATTATAAACTCAGAATCCCAAAAAAATTATAAACTATGTGTAAAATGACCAAAATGCCCATTCGGTGCATAGTTTGGTCATAAAAGGTAAAATGCACGTATAATTGATATCCTACTAATATTATATCGTAAATAAATTATTTTCCAGAATACTCATGATCATAAACTTAAATTATATTCAAGTTTCATCTATATGATATGAAATTACTAAAACGCCCTTATGAGGCATAATTTCGTTTTAAAACCTTAACTGGCAGACAAGTTGATATCCTACTGATATCTTAACTTATTTAAAGTATAATGGCATATAGAACTTGTCCATAACTTATTCGGTTACCCGATATCGCTAAATTGCGCACAGTTACGCATATGTAACTATTTTTCAGAAATTAACCGAAACGGCTTAGCCTTGTCATTTAAGTTTCAAAATCCAGAATGTATATAGTTTACCCATATAATACAAGTCAAGTACTTGTCGGGATTAAACTACATTCTATCCGATCATCGTTTAGTCAAGCGTTATACATAATGATCATGTACACTATTCGGTTTATAAGATCGTTAGTATTTAATTGGCTAGCTTATGCCATAATCCAGACTAGAGCCTTGCCGGTAAATGCTATCTGCACTTGGTACTTTTGTATACGGCTGAATTATTTAGAAATAAAAGAAGAAGACAAGCTCAGGTAAATACTCTCGACTTATTTTCCCTATAAGGGCTTGGGATACGGTAAATTATTATTGCATGGTCCATTGCAAGGTTAACCTTCCTAAGTTAATAAAAGATTTTGTGCCGTTTGCACTTAAAATCATTTTTAATGTTTTCAAAATGAGTCTGTTGGGTGTATTTACCAGCGTAAGTTGACGTATCTTCCAAAGGCTAATATGCAGGTATAATACGAAATAGGCCGGAAGCTACTCGGTAGAGAATAAGAGGATTTTGCAAATCCTTAGATCTGCCTAAAGTCTGTTTTTTGTATTCTTTCTTGTACATTTTACGATCCGCCTGTGGATCTTCTATTACGAGCCTGTATATTATTTTAGATTTCGAACATTTCGGTTTGTAATAGTAATATTACTCCAAGACTTCCCCTATGCTATGTTTAATTGACAATAATGTTATCAACTTACGTCACGATACTCCCCACCCGGGCCCACCGGTGTTTGGATTTCGGGTTGGAAATCCGGGGTGTGACAGGGTTGGCATCAGAGCCAACATTTGAGAGAATTAAACACTAGCCTTTTGTGTTTAGTCTCAAACTTACACGAGCACATTCCTTAGACTTTCGAGTCTAGGCATTGATCTAGGATTACTCATTTCATTATTAAGTTATAGTATGTTTTTGAATTAATTTAAATTGGAAAATGCCGCCACGCGTGAGAGGACAAAGTGGACGAGGAAAAGGTCCTAATGAGTGTGACCAATACTGGAACCAATTCACTTTCACCCACACTCCTTCTCACACTCTCAACCACCTCCGGTTCAAGAAGATGTCCACATGGAACCAGTGACCAACCTCAACCACCACCTGAACCACCAAGGAGGAAGCGTGGAGCACGTATGTCGGTGCGTGCCGGACAAAGGTCGGGATCGCTGCCACCTTTGCCCAATTCTTACCCCACCATTCAAGAGGACCCACAAATGGGTGGACCCTCTAATGTTCCACCTATAGTGGAACCAACACCAACACCTACAGTTCAACCACCACCATCGGGTTATACTAACCCAATCCCTACATATCCAGACACGTCTGGATATGATCCTTTTAACTCGTCTACACCGGTAGACTATCAAGCATGGTCGCAAGACCCATACATGCAGGTGGTTATGCACAACACACTTTACCCGTCTCCTTTCCCACCTACTTATCCACCGACTGGATATCCAATTTATGGGTACCAGTATCCGGTTATGCCACAACCCCAACCACAACCTCCGCCACCACTTGAGGCCATTAATGAGGCCTTAGAAAGAATGAAAGAGATGCAGCAACATGCGGAGAAAACGGAGAAGAAGACAAATAAGTTCTTCAAGAAACTCTCCAAACTAGTCAAGGAAAAGAAAGACGAGTGAAGTCTTTTCTATTATATGTAGTCCCTGCGTGGACATTATTATTTCTTTAGTCCCTGCGTGGACATTTTGTTTCTTTTAGTCCTTGCATTGACAATCAGTTTCATTTATTTGTTTCAAGTATTATAATTTCTTATGGAAATTTAATGAAGTACTTTGGAATTATATATATATATGTATTCATCCTCTTGAAAACGAGCGTCTCGATTTTATTCGAAATTTATGCTCTGCGATATAATTCCAAAAAGATCTTAATGGTTTTGATTATTGCCAAGTGGCACAGACCACATATTTAGCCCAATATATGATAGTTAAGGGAAGTTATCCTTCTATCTATAGGTGGTGGACTAAGTTCAAGCCTCCATGTCATTAAGGTCAATGCGACCGGACTTATAATCAACCATTAAGATCCCTTATGTTAACATTCAAGTAATGTGCATACTCTTGGTAGTGTGACTTGAGGAATCACGCTAGCCTTCAAGGTAATGGACTATGTCCTAACCTTATAAAACCCTTGTGATCTATTTGATCCCGGTTATATAGCCCTTGTGATCTATTTGATCCTGGCTAAAAAGCCTTTGTGATATGTGTGATCCCGGCTAATATCATCAGTGCGGTGATTGAACATCCATTAGAGATGTATTTTATATAACCCTTGTGATCTATTTGATCCCGGCTAAAAGGGCCTTGTGATCTGTGTGATCCCGGCTAATATCACCAGTGCGATGATTGAACATTCATTGGAGATGTATTATATATAACCCTTGTGATCTATTTGATCCCGGTTATCTATTTGAACATCCACTAGAGATGTATTTTATATAACCCTTGTGATCTATTTGATCCCAGTTATATAGCCTTTGTGATCTGTGTGATCCCGGCTAGTATCACCAGTGCGGTGATTAAACATCCATTAGTGATGTATTACCCTTTCGGGTTATGATCTATTCTATAAAGCCCATGTGATCTATTTGATCCCGGCTACTATCATTAGTGCGATGATAAACATCCATTAGCAATATTGTGCCTATGTGCCCTATTATATGTCCATTAGTGACAGGCCTAAGTGCCATATCCTATGTCCATTAGTAACAGGCCTATGTGCCATATATTAAGATGTCCTTGGTGACAAGCCTATGTGCTATATAATTGTTATGACAGTTGTGACACTGTGATCGCCTGTCTAATAATAAATGGACTCCGTCCAAATTGTAATTTGCCTATGATGGTCCTATTAAGACCTAGGCCAAATATTGTTATATTAAGCCTAAGAGTTGTGATGTTATTCACACTAGCATAGGCAATGGATTTTCTTATATCCAATGTTTAAAAAGCCGATATGGTTATTATACCATGGCTAAGAGAAATTTTTTTGTAGAACCAAGGCTTTGAAGAATGGCTAATTCCAATGAGGCACAAAGTAGCCATCGGAACGTCAAAGACGCCGAAAATATAGCCATAAATGATAACAACTTTCAAGCTTGCATTGATGCGGCTGTGGAAAAGGCCATGGGTAAGGCCATAGAAAAGCTAAGAGAGTCGAGTGCCACTCGCTCTATGTAACATCCGTCAAAAACCGGATTTACCAAACCCGCTTCGTTTATTAACCGAACAACCAGTTAAAAATTTCGTTGCATATTTAATGCTCAAATTAATATTAAACGATACATAATAAATAAGTATATTAGAATATAAAATTTATATTTGAAAATGTATTAAAAATAGTGAAATAAAAATAAAACAAGGTTGCCGGGATTCGAACCCGGGTCAGCCGGGTTTAAGTTCAAAGACTTATCACACACGCATATAACCACTCCGCCACTTGATGTTTTCTGTAAATTCTAGGAAACAATTAAATTTTATAGTCAATCGTAAATCACTCTGGTTACGCCAACTGTAACTGAAATCGGTCACCAAACGTCCAAAAGCGTTTGATTGTTCACGGTTTATCGATTATAACCGATACACCGACACCTCCAATCAATTTCGCTTTGAATGGACTTGAATTCATGTGGGATCGGTTTTATTAACTGAAAAGTCTGCAATTCCTGAATTACTTCAATCATTGTCCCTTCTCGTGACTCAAACACATTCTGCAAAACTTCAATTTCATTTTCGCACAACTTTCAGTTCGCCGGAGAAGCTATTTGAACTCGCCGGACTTTCGCCGGAAAACCGTGTTTTCCATCAAATCAATAAGTCTCTCAATTCTTTCATTATCTATCAGTCGTTAAGCTATTGCTAACTCGAACCCTTCAATCGGAATCAATTTCAGACGTCGATATCGGATAATTCCCTCTCGCCGGAAAACTTCTGAAAATTCTTATCTTCCGCTGTAAAACGGTATAGACATTCAAACCTTCTGATAACTCTTGTTTAGTACTTCAATTCCACAATTAGCTAATCAAAACTGTTAATTTATTCGCTCAGTCGAAATCCGTAAAAACAGAGCCGACGACTTGCCGGAATTCTGAGATAAATCGTTCTCCGGTATGCTTACTTCTAAAAATCGTCTCTGCCATTTCATATTAGTCTGTTGAATGTTTGTCAAACGAATTAAACAAGAAACAATAGAGTAATCGTAGGCTGTAATTCTGTAACGAAGAAGACGAAGATAGGTTGATTATAAGTTTAATAAAATCTGGATATTATCTCGGGTTAGACACACAGTCCAGCGGTGGACTGTGTGCACATACATATCACACGCCGCGAGTTCGATCCTTGACACACGTATGCTCTGTAATAAAAATGTTTTATTTTCTAACTAAACCGGATTAACTCACGGTAGATGTTAAGTATAATAAAAATCCGTATATTAACCAAGTTAGACAAACAGTCCAGCGGTGGACTGTGTGTAACGATAAATCACAGGTCCCGGGTTCGAGACCTGTTGACGGCACCGGTTCGATGATTTAAAACATTTTTTGAAAATAAAAGAATTTTTAATAAACTGAGTTAGTATATAAATATAATTAAAAACAGAATTATTTCGGGTTAGACACGTAGCTCAGTTGGTAGAGCTGCGTGCACACGAACGGGAGGTCTCGGGTTCGAGTCCTGCCCGGCGCATACTTACACACAATAAAACCGGTCAAACAGTCAACGGTCAACAAGTCAACGGTCAACGGTCAAAAATTAACATTTTTTTATTATTTTATTTATTTATTTAAATTAAAAATCAATTAAAAATACTTAAAAATAACATTTTTAAAGTTAGAAAATAGCCTTAAACTCACAAAAAATATATCCAAAAATCCTATTAAAGTTGTTAATAAAATCCATTTATTTACCTTACCTTTCGTTATTAATTAGGTTAGTTTTTCCTCGTCGATCAATCCTCTAAACTCGTGCGCATTCAACATCATCAACCGAACGCACCCACTGTGAGTGAATCTCCACAAATACACCGTTTTTAATCACATTTTTGGGGTGTATCATGTGTCTTACCATTTATTATATTTAAATCATTGTGCATACATCATATCATGAACAAATGTGTATTCAGCTTGTATCAACTGTTTCTGTGGTTATTGTTTAGATTTAATTTATTATTTTCAGTACATGCAATATCATAGGCCGCCGCTCCCCATTACATTATGAGCGTTGAGCAGTTCCCCATTACATTATGAGCGTGAACCTGGCGTTGCCAACATACGATTGGCTCCGTTTGATTGAGCCTTGATCGCACAGACATTTATCATTTTCAGTATATGCAATACGATCGGCTCTGTTTGATTGAGCCTTGATCGCACAGACATTTATCATTTTCAGTACAAGCAATACGATCGGCTCCGTTTGATTGAGCCTTGATCTCACAGTTTCATTCATGTTATATATTCATGCAAGTTGATATGTTATTGTATGCTATTGGTTTGTTAATGTATGTTATTGTTTGTTGTTGTTTGATATCGTATGCTATTGGTTTGTTATTGTATGCTATTTGTTGTTATTGTATGTTTAATTACGTTGGTTCATATATGAATATTGCACAATTTTTCCATATTAAATACAACAAGAAATAAATAATAAATGTTTTCTAACAAGGTTCACTCGCCAACTTTTTGTTGATCCAAAAACCATTTTTTTACATATGATACAGGTGAACAGGATGAAGCAAGAAAAACATAGGAAATGACTTAGAAGAAAATAATGAAGTTTAGAAAGATGTGTAGAACATGTTGTAATTATGATTGTATGATTTCCCTTTAATTTGTAATAACAAATATGAAACATTTTAATAAATGTCATGAGCTTTGATGAAAACCCAATCATGCCCGATCACCTTTTCCGCTGCGGGTCGGGGTGTGACAGATTGGTATCAGAGCTTTTGACTATAGGGATATAGGATAGGTTATTAGACCCTTAGAGCCTATACTATAATTGACTAGATTTTAATTGTTTATGTGGTTACATGCAAACTTATGATATTTATTTGTTTCATATTTATTACATACACAAATGCATGCAACATTTTCAATATTACATTTTGTGATACATAGTGAATTATACTTACAGTCAAACATACATACTTACATACATATTCATCATACATGTTACAATATTCACATATTCAAATCATCTTCATACTTCCGTTATTCAAGATTTTGTCGCATTTTTCATTTTTCAAATCTCATCAGAGTGAGTTCTGCGACGGGCATGTAGTAACTGTAAGGGTACAAGTACCGGTAGTCGGAACGTCCTGTCTAGGTTGGCATTCGTATAAATCCAATATAACGGACCAGTTTGCCTACCTGGGGACTAACGATGAGAGTACGAAGGACCTATTAGGCCAAAGCATGCCACACCAAACGTCGTTCGAACTAACCCCACTTTGAGGTGTCACCGTGTCCACACCTGGATACATTCCGAATATCATACGTTACATACATATTTCTCATTTTCTCCGGGTTTTAGTGTACGTAACCAGGCTAACACATGCGAACCATATGAAAAACCCGGTAATCATGGGGGCCCACATGATTACGAAGGTGAAGTATGGCGGCATGCAAGGCCCAATTACGAGCAAAGCCCAAGACATCCTATGGATGTAGTAGATTTATTATGCTATGTTTATTTTATGAATGTTCATTCCTAAATACGACACATGATCCCAAAAACATCCAACTCATACTCTTCATATGTATTCCTTGTAGATGTCTTCTAATTCCGCTCGTAGGAAGATGAGAGCAGAAAAAGTCGCGAGCGTATGGCTGCCCAAATCGCTCAACAAATGGCTGTCGTAATACCCAACATTGTAGTTCAAGTCCAACAAGCCCTTACCGCTAATCCCGTCAAACAAGAAGTTCAAAATGTTGTCAACCCTCCCCCAAATACCACTAAATGCACCTACAAGCATTTCAAATCCTGCGACCCTCCAAAATACGAAGGGACTGAAGGTGTCACCGCTCTCCTCCATTGGTTTGAAGAAATGGAGAACACTTTTCTAAATTGCGATTGCCCTGATGATCGCAAAGTGCGATATGCTACTGGTCGTTTATTTGGAATAGCACTTACTTGGTGGAATACAGAGAAGGCCAAACGAGGTGTTGAAGATACTATGACTTTGACTTGGGAAGAGTTGAAGGAAATCATGACAAGACGGTTTTGCCCAAGGAGCGAAATCAAGAAATTAGAGGATGAGTTCTATTCGTTGAAACAAAAGGAAGGCGACCACACCATGTACAACAAAAGATTCCTTGAGTTAAATCAAATGGTTCCCAACTTGTTCACTCCCCTCTACCATTTGATCGAACACTACATTGAGGTCTTCCTTCAAAAATTCAAGACTCTGTAATAAGTACCACACCTGCAACTTTGGAAGCAGCAATGGAGATAGCTACAGAGCTCACGAGAACCGTATACGGAATAAAGACTTCAAGGAGGAGAAGAAGAAAGATAAAGCATCAACTGAAACCTCCAACTCCACCCAAACCGAATCCCCTTCTCAACCCATTTCTAAGAGAAAACGAGATGGGCAACTTTTCGCTGTCACCCAACACAACCAACCAATTCACAAGCCATACTCCTCCAAGCTATCCCAATCACTCAAGTAGCACCCAACTCAACTTACCCAAATAAGAAACCATACCTTGGACCTCACCCTCAATGCAATACCTGTTCTTATCACCATCCATTTACCTTACCTTGTCGACTATGTGCGAATTGTGGACGCTATGGTCATTCGAGCAAGGTTTGCCGCACCTCTCAAAGCCAAACCTTACCCCCTATCAAAACATGATCCAAACATATCAACAACCCCAATACCCCATGTTACCTTATGTTCGAGCTTGTTTTAATTGTGGCGACCCTACCCTTATAGAAACACGTGCCCTCGTTAGTTAACATCATACACGCCCAAGCTCAAGCAAACCCAGTTAACCAAGCAAACCAAGAAAACCCAACCACTAGGCCACCAGCAAGAGGAAGAGTTTACAACATCAACACCAATCCTGATGAAGATAATGACGGCCCAAACGAATCACCCAACTAGTCCCCTTCACCAAAAATCAAGATTCAACTCCAACCGCTTAGTTTTATGTTTTCTTTATGCTATCTCAATTTTCACGTGTCTCGATTTTAAATTGGAAATTTTATCCAAGGATTTTAATGCAAATTACTATTTCAGTTTTGTTTTTATACTCATTGATTTAACATTCATATCATCATACCTCACGACATATCACAGTGTCATCATTTAAAGAAGTTGAGCTGTGTCTCACTTCTACATGGACTAACCTCTCCATCATAACAAACGAGAGAGGTACTGTCATCATTCAAACATGTATGCTATCAGAATTAAGACTCAAGCTTTGGTTGATTGTGTTTGTTTATGTTTTAGAGTCACATAGAACTAGTCATAACTTACGGATAAAGCCAATGAAAATTTGACAGAATATGGTGGATACGCCGCTGGTACTTCCTATATATAAGTATTCTTGCCAAAGGATCAGAGGCATTGTCAGGCGGTTATGAGAAGTTCCATGTAGGATTTAGTAATGTCTTGGTTGAAATTTGTTTTACACTCACTGATTTAAATTCATATCAACTCATCATTTAAAGAAATTGGATTGTGTTCCATTTTCTACATAGACTAACCTCTCCATCATAACAAACGAGAGAGGTACTGTCATCATTCAAAGACTCAAGTTTTGGTTGTTGTGTTTGTTTATGTTTAGAGTCACATAGGACTAATCATAACTTACTGAATAAAATCAATGAAAATTTGACGAGAATATGGTGGATACGCCGCTGGTACTTCCTATATATAAGTATTCTTGTCAAAGGATCAGAGGCATTGTCAGGCGGTTATGAGAAGTTCCATGTAGGATTTAGTAATGTCTTGGTTGAAGTTTGTTTTATACTCACTGATTTAGCATTCATATCATCTCATCATTTAAAGAAACTGGATTGTGTCACCATTCAAACATGTATACTATCAGAATTAGGACTCAGATATTGGTTGTTGTGTTTATTTATGTTCTAGAGTCACATCATAGAACCAATCATAACTTACTGATAAAACCAATGGAAATTTGACGAGAATATGGTGGATACGCCGCTGGTACTTCCTATATATAAGTATTCTTGCCAAAGGATCAGAGGCATTGTCAGGCGGTTATGAGAAGTTCTATGTAGGTTTTAGTAGTAGAAGTTTTGTTTTAGGATATAACCTTATCTTTCCAAACATATCAAAACTCTTGCGCATGAAATCATATTTAGTCAATCAACTCTGTTTATCAATATTCATTATCTTAGGCATCAAAAAGCGATTCCTGTAGCAGGGTACTCAACCCTTACAAGGAACGTTACCGCCTCAAACAAAATTTGAACTCTTACTCCTTTCTAAGTATGTAACTGTCAAATTAAACACCATCCTTTTTAGACAAATATGTCACTACTTAAATTTCGGGACGAAATTTCTAAAAAGTAGGGGATACTGTAACATCCGTCAAAAACCGGATTTACCAAACTCGCTTCATTTATTAACCGAACAACCAGTTAAAAATTTTGTTGCATATTTAATGCTCAAATTAATATTAAACGATACATAATTAATAAGTATATTATAATATAAAATTTATATTTGAAAATGTACTAAAAATAGTGAAATAAAAATAAAACAAGGCTGCCGGGATTCGAACCCGGGTCAGCCGGGTTTAAGTTCAAAGACTTATCACACACGCATATAACCACTCCGCCACTTGATGTTTTCTGTAAATTCTAGGAAACAATTAAATTTTATAGTCAATCGTAAATCACTTTGGTTACGCCAACTGTAACTGAAATCGGTCACCAAACGTCCAAAAACGTTTGATTGTTCGCGGTTTATCGATTATAACCGATACACCGACACCTCCAATCAATTTCGCTTTGAATGGACTTGAATTCATGTGGGATCGGTTTTATTAACTGAAAAGTCTGCAATTCCTGAATTACTTCAATCATTGTCCCTTCTCGCGACTCAAACACATTCTGCAAACCTTCAATTTCATTTTCGCACAACTTTCAGTTCGCGGGATAAGCTATTTGAACTCGCCGGACCTTCGCCGAAAAACCGTGTTTTCCATCAAATCAGTAAGTCTCTTAATTCTTTCATTATCTATCAGTCGTTAAGCTATTGCTAACTCGAACCCTTCAATCGGAATCAATTTCAGACGTCGATATCGGATAATTCCCTCTCGCCGGAAAACTTCTGAAAATTCTTATCTTCCGCTGTAAAACGGTATAGACATTCAAACCTTCTGATAACTCTTGTTTAGTACTTCAATTCCACAATTAGCTAATCAAAACTGTTAATTTATTCGCTCAGTCGAAATCCGTAAAAACAGAGCCGACGACTTGCCGGAATTCTGAGATAAATCGTTCTCCGGTATGCTTACTTCTAAAAATCGTCTCTGCCATTTCATATTAGTCTGTTGAATGTTTGTCAAACGAATTAAACAAGAAACAATAGAGTAATCGTAGGCTGTAATTCTGTAACGAAGAAGACGAAGATAGGTTGATTATAAGTTTAATAAAATCTGGATATTATCTCGGGTTAGACACACAGTCCAGCGGTGGACTGTGTGCACATACATATCACATCCGCGAGTTCGATCCTTGACACACGTATGCTCTGTAATAAAAATGTTTTATTTTCTATCTAAACCGGATTAACTCACGGTAGATGTTAAGTATAATAAAAATCCGTATATTAACCAAGTTAGACACACAGTCTAGCGGTGGACTGTGTGTAACGATAAATCACAGGTCCCGGGTTCGAGACCTGTTGACGGCACCGGTTCGATGATTTAAAACATTTTTTGAAAATAAAAGAATTTTGAATAAACTGAGTTAGTATATAAATATAATTAAAAAAGAGAATTATTTCGGGTTAGACACGTAGCTCAGTTGGTAGAGCTGCGTGCACGCGAACGGGAGGTCTCGGGTTCGAGTCCTGCCCGGCGCATACTTACACACAATAAAACCGGTCAAACAGTCAACGGTCAACAAGTCAACGGTCAACGGTCAAAAATTAACATTTTTTTTATTATTTTATTTATTTATTTAAATTAAAAATCAATTAAAAATACTTAAAAATAACATTTTTAAAGTTAGAAAATAGCCTTAAACTCACAAAAATATATCCAAAAATCCTATTAAAGTTGTTAATAAAATCCATTTATTTACCTTACCTTTCGTTATTAATTAGGTTAGTTTTTCCTCGTCGATCAATCCTCAAAACTCTTGCGCATTCAACATCATCAACCGAACACACCCATTGTGAGTGAATCTCTACAAATTCCCCGTTTTTAATCACGTTTTTTGGGTGTATCATGTGTCTTACCATTATTATATTTAAATCATTGTGCATACATCATATCATGAACAAATGTGTATTCAGCTTGTATCAACTGTTTGTGTGGTTATTGTTTAGATTTAATTTATTATTTTCAGTACATGCAATATCATAGGCCGCCGCTCCCCATTACATTATGAGCATTGAGCAGTTCCCCATTACATTATGAGCGTGAACCTGGCGTTGCCAACATACGATCGGCTCCGTTTGATTGAGCCTTGATCGCACAGACATTTATCATTTTCAGTACATGCAATACGATCGGCTCCGTTTGATTGAGCCTTGATTGCACAGACATTTATCATTTTCAGTACATGCAATACGATCGGCTCCGTTTGATTGAGCCTTGATCGCACAGTTTCATTCATGTTATATATTCATGCAAGTTGATATGTTATTGTATGCTATTGGTTTGTTAATGTATGTTATTGTTTGTTGTTGTTTGATATCGTATGCTATTGGTTTGTTATTGTATGCTATTTGTTGTTATTGTATGTTTAATTACGTTGGTTCATATATGAATATTGCACAATTTTCCATATTAAATACAACAAGAAATAAATAATAAATGTTTTCTAACAAGGTTCACTCGCCAACTTTTTGTTGATCCAAAAACCATTTTTTTACATATGATACAGGTGAACAAGATGAAGCAAGGAAAACATAGGAAATGCCTTAGAAGAAAATAATGAAATTTAGAAAGATGTGTAGAACATGTTGTAATTATGATTGTATGATTTCCCTTTAATTTGTAATAACAAATATGAAACATTTTAATAAATGTCATGAGTTTTGATGAAAACCCAATCATGCCCCGATCACCTTTTCCGCTGCGGGTCGGGGTGTGACACTCTAGACCTCTATCAATTCCACCATCCTCAGCTCATAAGGAGAGCTTTGTTCACTCATCAAATGTGAAGAGTGAACCTAAGAGGATAGACTATGCTGATAGGTCCCGTTCTTCCAAGAACGAATGTACCTACAAATACTTTGTCTCCTGTAAACCCCGAGACTTTAATTGGGAAAAAGGAGCCATAGAAGCTCTAAAGTGGCTAGACGAAATGGAGACTATCGTTGACATCAGCAGTTGTGCTGAAAAGGATGTGGTCAAGTATGTATCACAATCCTTCAAGGGCGATGCCTAACATGGTGAAAGGCCATGATTCAATCAACAGGTAATGTACACCTGTACAACTTGGGATGGTCCAAGTTTGTTGAATTAATAAAGGAAACTTATTGCCCAACCCATGAGGTGGAGAAAATAGAGACAGACTTCTTGTCTCTTTCCATGAAAAACGTAGACTGTTGGAAGTATGTTTCCGATTTCAATTCCCTATCTAGGTTAGTTTCCTATTTAATTACCCCTGAATCCAAACGCATTGCGTGTTTTATAAATGGAATAGCGCCCGAGATTAAGGGCATGGTAAAGGCTGCTCAGCCTAGTACCTATAGGTCTGCTGTTGACCTATCTCTCTCCCTCACCCTTGATATAGTGAGGTAGAAGTCAGTCAAGCCTGAAACTCACTGGAAAAGGAAGAGAGATGAAGACAACTCCCATAGATTTAATAAGAAAAATAAAGGGAGGTTCGGGTTCAAAGGGATCCAAAGCAAGTCGGATGTGATGCCATTCTGTAAGACTTGCAACCGAAGACACTGGGGACAGTGTAATCCTGACCCACAAGCTAGACCTTGTGGCATATGTAAAAGAAGGGGGCATAAGACCCTAGATTATATGGATCTTAAGGATGTTGTATGTTATATTTGCAATGAAAAAGGGCACATTGCAACTAGATGCCCTAAGAATTCAAGGAATAATAATCCGAAGCCTGGAGAGGCCAAGAAGGGGAATGCACGCGCCTTTCGGCTAACTGCTAAGGAAGCTGTTAATGACAATAACGTTATAACGGGTACTTTCCCCATTAATGATATTTTTGCTAGAGTGTAATTTATTCGGGTGCAGATAAATCATTTGTTGATCATAAGTTTAGTAAACTATTAAATCTGCCCGTAAGAACTCTAGGTAAGACTTATGAGATAGAACTTGCCGATGGAACCTTAGAAACTGCTTCTTCTATTCTTGATGGATGTTCCATATCCATTAAGAATCATTCCATCCCTATCTCTCTTTTGCCAATGAAATTGGCGGGGTTTGATGTTGTCTTAGGCATGGATTGGTTATCTCATAACCAAGCCCGCATTTCCTGCGATAAAAAGCTCATCGAGATTAAGACCCCATCTGGTGAAATGATCACCATCTTTGGCGACTCACTATGGACTGCCAGACAAAGTGTCGTTATTTAAGGCATCCAAGTGTTTGAGAAGAGGTTGTGTCGTCTACATGGCACAAGTAACCATCAATGAGCCTAAACCAAGCATTGAAGACTTACCAGTTATCTCAGAGTATCCCGATGTTTTACCTGAAGAATTACCAGGCCTACCCCCAGATAGGCATGTGGAGTTCAGAATATATATCATACCAGGAGCAGCACCCGTAGCAAGAGCCCCATATAGGCTAGCTCCAACCAAAATGAATAAGCTAAGAGTTCAACTAGACGAACTCTTAGAGAAAGGCTTTATTCAGCCTAGTTCCTCGCCTTGGGGAGCTCCTATCCTTTTTGTGAAGAAGAAAGACGGTTCGATACGAATGTGCATCGACTACGGGAGCTAAACAAGCTAACCATTAAGAATAGATATCCTCTGCCCAGGATCGATGATTTATTCGACCAACTTCAAGGGGCTAGTTATTTTTCTAAGATAGATTTAAGATCAGGATATCATCAACTGAAGGTTAGAAGTGAAGATGTTCCTAAAACAGCCTTCAGGGCCCGCTATGGTCATTTTGAATTTTTGGTGATGCCTTTTGGGCTAACAAATGCACCAGCAGCGTTCATGGATCTCATGAATAGAGTCTGCAAACTATATTTGGATAAGTTTTTCATTGTCTTCATAGACGCATACTTATCTATTCTCGTAAAAGCTGATTACGAGAAACATCTTCGGTGCATCTTAAAATTATTAAGGCAGGAGAAACTTTATGCAAAGTTCTCTAAATGCGAATTTTGGCGTAGAAAAGTCCAATTTCTTGGGCACATGGTAAGTGAGTGTGGTATCCAAGTGGATCCCGCCAAAATTGAGGCCATAATGAATTGGGAAGTGCCCAAGACCCCAACGGAGGTTCGTAGTTTCTTGGGATTGGCTGGTTATTATAGGAGGTTCATTGAGAACTTTTCAAGAATAACCACTCCTTTAACTTCCTTGACCCGTAAGAATATTAAGTATAATTGGGGTCCAAAGCAACAAGAATCTTTTGAGATTCTTAAACATAAGCTGAGCAACGCTCCTGTGTTATCTCTACCCGAGGGTATTGAGAACTTTGTTGTCTATTGTGATGCTTCGCACACTAGTATAGGCTGTGTGCTAATGCAAAATGGTAAGGTAATTGCCTATGCATCACGACAACTAAAGGTGCATGAAAGGACACCACCATGATTTGGAACTGGGTGCTGTTGTATTTGCACTAAAACTGTGGAGACATTACTTGTATGGCACAAAGTGTGTTATATACACAGACCATAAAAGTCTCCAACACCTGTTCAATCAGAAAGAATTGAACATGCGACAACGTCGGTGGATGGAAACACTTAAACATTATGATTGTGAGATTCGCTAGCCGATGCCTTAAGTCGCAAGGAAAAGGTGAAACCTATAAGGATTAACGCTAAGAGCATTGAGCTCAGAAATAACTTAAGTGAGAAGCTATTAGATGCGCAGAAGCAAACCTTGTTAGAGGCTAATATCCCTAATGAGGGATTAGGCGGAACTGTGGATCAGTTAACGCCTGGAAATGACGAAATCCTAAGATTTAATGATAGAGATTGGGTTCCGATCTATGGAGGACTTAGAGATCTAATCCTCCAGGAAGCGCATAATTCAAGATACTCTGTTCACCCGGGTGGTGACAAGATGTATCAAGATTTGAAGAAAAATTATTGGTGGATGGGTTTGAAGAAATCCATAGCCACATATGTAGCTAAGTGTCTGACGTGTTCGCAAGTTAAGGCCGAACATCAGAAACCGTCAGGACTTCTACAACAACTTGAAATTCCCACTTGGAAATGGGAAATGGTAACTATGGATTGGATTACCAAGTTACCTAAGACCAAAAGTGCTAATGACACTATTTGGGTCATAGTGGATAGGCTGACTAAGTCAGCTCACTTCTTGCCAATTTAAGAGATGTATAATTCAGATAAATTGGCTAAGTTGGATGTGGACAAAATACTGTCCCTACACGGTGTGCCAGTAACTATTGTATCCGATAGAGATATTAGATACACATCTCACTTTTGGAAAAGTTTCCAACAATCGTTAGGTACACGATTAAATTTTAGTACGGCTTACCATCCGCAGACTGATGGTCAGAGTGAGCGTACCATCCAAACACTGGAAGACATGCTTAGGGCATGTGTGATTGATTTAGGTGGAAGTTGGGATGACCACTTACCCTTAATAGAATTCTCCTCCAATAACAGTTATCATACAAGCATCAAGGCTGCTCCTTTTGAGGCCTTGTATGGGAGAAGATGTAGAACGCCCGTATGTTGGGCAGAAGTTGGGGAGGCCCAACTGTCAGGACCTGAGATTGTCCTGGAGACCACGGAAAAGATTATGCAAATCCGTGATCGTCTCAAAGCTGCCAGGGATAGACAGAAGAGCTATGCTGACAAGAGACGTAAACCTCTTAAGTTCCAAGTAGGGGACAAGGTCATGCTAAAAGTATCACCCTGGAAAGGTGTGATGCGTTTTGGAAAGAAGGGCAAGTTAAGCCCTAGATATATAGGACCCTTCGAGATAGTCGAATGTGTCGGCACTGTAGCTTATAAGCTCAGGTTGCCAGAGGAGCTTAATGGAATCCATGATGTATTCCACATATCTAATCTTAAGAAATGTCTAGCCGATGAGTCGCTAGCAATGTCGCACAATGAGGTGCAAATTGATGAAAACCTGAGGTTCATTGAGAAACCAATTTCGATCGAGGATCGACAGGTTAAGAAGCTCCGAAGAAAGATGATACCTATAGTAAAGGTTAAGTGGGACGCTTTAAGAGGTCCTGAGTATACATGGGAGATTGAGTCCACTATCCAACAAAAATACCCCCATCTTTTTGAATAAAATCTCGAGGTCGAGATTTCTTTTAAGGGGGTGAGGATGTAACACCCTGTAAAAAATCGTGTCCAATAGTATAGTGACACGTGTTGTATTTTAATATAGTCTATTAAAGACCAATAAGGACTAAAGGCGTCAACATGCTCAAGTTGAGCCTCTGAGTGACGAACCGATGTCAACATGCATAAATAATCGCCTCTGAGTGACTGATATGTCAACATGCTTAAATCATTAGCCTCTGAGTGACTGATACGTCAACATGCTTGAACTTGGCCTCTGAGTGACTGATATGTCAACATGCCAGCCTCTGAGTGACATCGGAATCAACATGCTTGCAATAAGCCTCTGAGTGATCCTTTGTGAAGTCCTAACTCTCATACGTGCCATTTGTTGGACGAGAGGTTCAATTTTGTAAATATGTGAAAGTTGGATAATGGAGGGATTAAAAGTTTACAACATGTTAATTTATACCTCTGAGTGACCTTTTAACGAACCGAGAGCTCGACAATGTCCGGGCATAATTCCGGGTATGCCAAGTTTTCGCTACGGAGGACTAAA
The DNA here is from genome assembly GCA_947069175.1 of Scalesia atractyloides. NCBI lineage: Eukaryota > Viridiplantae > Streptophyta > Magnoliopsida > Asterales > Asteraceae > Scalesia > Scalesia atractyloides. The sequence continues at coordinate 87,591,700 of CAMTDV010001632.1, forward strand.
AGTGCCAAAAAGGTGTTTAAAATGGTTTTTATAAGCTTTTTATAGTTCAGGGGACAAAGTGTCATATTTTGAAAACTGAATTAGGGGCGGTCGCGGGCGCGAGAGACCCGGCCTACGTCCTCGCGCCCCGCGAGACAATCTCTGCTGCAGAAAGTTTATTTGGTCTCCAAGCAAAACTCAAAAACCATTTAATCTGAAACCATGGCTTCTCTAAACTGCTATGCCACTTTTGTGACACTTGTAAGCTACTTCTACACCCCTAAACACCTGGCTTCACCTCCTTTGAGCTCTCCAACTATAAATAGGTGTTCAAGTGTTCATTCCAACTTGCACCTTTCTTATTAAGTCACTCTTCTCCCTCCTCTGGATGTTCCTAACTGAAAGGAGCATCCAAATTAGTTCTTTGCATTGTAGGAACCTCTTGTAAGTGTTTCATGCTCTTGCTTTTTCGTTTTTAGGCTTCTATAACCAAAAGTCAAGCGTTTTACCGCAAACGCTTTGACTTTCGGTAAAGACCATTATGGTCCAGCCATTGTTCGAATGAACATGGCTAAGTGATCATAATAAGGTAGGTGTTATTCCCTATAAAGGGCACCTCCTGAAGATCACGTTTGCTAGACCAATTGACGGGTCAAAGTTATGATATTAAAAATTCAAACAGGCCATTTTTCGGAAAAAATAATAAATTGATCTTATAATATGTTATGAAACCTGTTTTGACACTTAAACAAGTTGGTAATAATTATTAGAACATGTATAAACATGTTCGGCTCGTCAATTTCAGTTCTAGGGTCGATTCGCAACCGAAAGTCGCAAAGTTTGACTTCTGCTTTGATTTTCGATTCTGACCAGATTTAGATTAGCTACTTACTGATCTAAAGTTGCATTATGATCATAATATAATGTAGCATAACCCTATGAGGTTATATTACATGATCATAATCATAATCCAAGTTTATGCGCAAGTTCCATAATTATGCCATCTTTGACCAAAATGTCCTTTTTGCATAAAACAAGGTTTTAAATGGTAATGAACTTGAAAATGAATTTCTACTGAAGTAATGTTATAAGTAGGATTATATGGGATGTTAATCCAAGTTATAAACTGAGTTTTTAAACAAGTCCTTAAACTATGTCGATAAATGATGGTTTTAGCCCCTGTGGCTTATAAAATAGTTTTAATCAAATCTTTTCAAGTTAAATCACTTACCTACTGTTATGTTATATTAAATAACATATTTTAAGCATTTTAATCTGATCCAGTCAGTTTTCATAAACATCGCTTAAAGACGTCATATTACGACATAAGCGTCGTTTCGGCGCATATATGGTTTTAAACCATATTAATGGACCAAGACTTGTTATCTACTGATTTTAAAACTTATTTTAAACATATTTACAGTAGGTACTTATTATAAACTCAGAATCCCAAATAATTTATAAACTATGTGTAAAATGACCAAAATGCCCCTTCGATGCATAGTTTGGTCATAAAAGGTAAAACGCACATATAATTGATATCCTACTAATATTATATCATAAATAAATTGTTTTTCCAGAATACTCATGATCATAAACTTAAATTATATTCAAGTTCCTTCTATACGATATGAAATTACCAATACGCCCTTATGAGGCATAATTTCGTTTTAAAACCTTAACGGGCAGACAAGTTGATATCCTACTGATATCTTAACTTATTTAAAGTATAATGGCATATAGAACTTGTCCATAACTTATTCGGTTACCCGATATCGCTAATTGCGCACAGTTACGCATATGTAACTATTTTTCGGAAATTAACCGAAACGGGCTTAGCCTTGTCATTTAAGTTTCAAAATCCAGAATGTATATAGTTTACCCATATTATACAAGTCAAGTACTTGTCGGGAATTAAACTACATTCTATCCGATCATCGTTTAGTCAAGCGTTACACATAAAGATCATGTACATTATTCGGTTTATAAGACCGTTAGTATTTAATGTCACACCCCGACCCGCAGCGGAATAAAAGTCGGGGCATGATTGAGTTATCACCAAAGCTCATGATATTTACTAAGAAGTTTCAATATTTATTAAATTCAAATTAAAATTTAACTATCCAACAAAAATTTCATACAAACACAATAAAAATCTAAATGTTTGTTCCACGAAATAACTTGTTTATTCTTCTAGGCCATCCTAAGTGTTTCTTTCCTCAACTTGATCACCTGTATCATGTGTAAAACAGAGGAAATTTTGGGTCAACAAAAGTTGGCGAGGGAACCTTGATAAAACATTTAAATAATTGCTTATTATGTTTATTTAAAGAAAATTGTGCATAAATCACATGTGACCAAATACATTATGTAACCAATCAAAAACCACATTGAATGAATATATGACATGAATGATGATGTATCTGAGATCAAGGCTCAATCAAACGGAGCCGATCTAATGAGGCACCTGATGCTCAACCCGTATCCCACGAGGAACTGATGGGCCTAATGAAATGAGTGCACTGAAATGATAAAATGAATCCACATATAGACCACACTACAAGCAATACACATTTGATCACGAAATGATATAAGCACAAGTGTTTAAATAAAATAAAGGAATGATACGACACATGATACACCCCAAAACGTGATTAAAACGGGGAATTTGTAGAGATTCACTCACCGTGGGTACGTATTCTTGGTTGATGATGTCACACCCCGACCCGCAGCGGAAAAAGGTGATCGGGGCATGATTGGTTTTTCATCAAAGCACATGACATTTATTATAATGTTTCATATTTATTATTACAATATTAAAGAAGATCATACAATCAAATCATACAAGTACAACATGTTCTATACATCTTTCTAGACTGCATTATTTTTCTTCTAAGCCACTTTCCTATGTGTTCCTTGCTTCATCCTGTCCACCTGTATCATGTGTAAAAATGGTTTTTTGGTCAACAAAAAGTTGGCGAGTGAATCCTATGAAAACATTTAAACGTGTTTATTGTATTGATTATAAAATAAAGTGCATAACCACATATGAGTAAATGTAGATGTAAATCTATTAACAAAACACATAATATTAAATATTGCACACACATACAACAATTGATTGTTTTGAGGCACGCATTGTTCAACTCGTCTCCCACGAGGAACTGATGGGCCTAATGAATGAGTTTTGAGGCACGCGTTATTCAACGAACTGATGGGCCTTATGAATGAGTTTTGAGGCACGCGTTGTTCAACTCGTCTCCCACGAGGAACTGATGGGCCTAATAAATAATTTGCATACAACTTGACAATATGTAATACATAACAACAAACAATATTTACATTCTAAGTTTAGATCATATAATGGTATAGCACGAGTTTGAATAAGCGAATTAATTTAAGCGACACATGATACACCCCAAAACATGAATAAAAAGGGGAATTTGTAAGAATTCACTTACAGTGGGTGCGTTTCTTGGATTGATGATGAATGCGCACAAATTAGGATTTAATCGGCAAGGGAACTAACCTAAATAATAACATAATAGTGCGATATATAAATAAACTTTTATTTGAGATTAATATTTTTAATTAGTGTTCTTAATGGGATTGTTAGGTTTATTTTTGTGAGTTCAAGAAATTTTCTAACTTTAAAAATATTATTTTTAAGTATTTTTAATTGATTTTTAAATAAAATAAATAAATAAATAAAAGAAAATAATTTTTTTTTGACTTTTTGACCAGTTGACCGTTGACCGTTTGACCGGTCGGACCGTGTTTATTATATGCGCTGAGTGAGGTTCGAACTCGTGACCTCTCGTATACGTGCACGCAGCTCTACCAACTGAGCTACGTGTCTAACCCGAAATATTTCTGTTTTTAATTATATATATATACAAATTAGATTAATTCATTTCTGTCCTTATTTAAAAACTTGATAATTGCCAGAACCGGTGCGGAAGCCTGGACTCGAACCCGCGACGTGCTTAATGTTTTTGCACACAGTCCACCACTGGACTGTGTGTCTAACCTGGTTATTATTCCGGTTTTTATTATACTTATACACTTATTACATGTTTCAGGATTTGGCTTTTATATAAAAAGGGTATATTATTTCAGTGGATCGGAACACAAACAGAACTCGAACCCGGGACGTATGCTTTATAGTCGCACACAGTCCACCGCTGGACTGTGTGTCTAACCTGGTTAAAACATCATGTTTATATATACTTATTTTCTAGGCAAAACTTCATCTTCTTCCTAAACATTACCCAGAAACCAAAAATCCGATTGTTATCTTTATCTAATCGATTCTGATTACTGGTTTACGAATTAACGGAATTAAATATGAATGTAAAAAGGTTTTAAAGGTTCATACCCTCTGGAGAACAGCACTTTGACGATTCCAGTGACCAACTCCGGCGAGTTCCAATTTTTCCGGCGAAGCTTGACTTGCGACAGAGGCTTTACAGGGAGTTGAGGTGAGTGTGGGTGACTTCTGTCGAAGCTCTAGAAGTTCTATTTATAGAGTAAGGCAAAAGAGATGAAAGGGGTTCGGTTTTCCGGCGACTTGCAGAGAATTCCGGCGAGTTGTTCTTGCTGAATAGGGACTTGTAGAGAGGTTAGCGAGAGTGTTGAGAGTTGATTCGAGTAAACAATCGAGTTGGTTTCCTGACTGAAAGTATTCTTAGGCTTCCAAAACCACAACTTGTCTTAAAATCAAAAACGGTAATTTGTAACAGTGATTCTGCATAACGGTTTGCGAGTTAAAGTGTTTGATTGTGATTTCGGTTAAGGATTGATTGTTATAATCGTTCCTTTAAAACGTATACGTTTGAATCAGAGCGGTTACTCACTTGAATCTCGCAGATGACTCGTATGGCACGAATATTTATATTAATTGATTTCAATTATTTCAAAAAGAGTGTAGGTAGCCTGGTGGTGCGTTGTGTGTTTGTTTGAGCGGGAGACCCGGGTTCGAAACCCGACGTCTCTATTTAATTTTTATCTATTTATTTATGATAAATTATTAATTATAGTTTTCAAATTCTAATATATTTGTTAATTATGTTTTGTTTAAAATTAAAATAATCAATATATACGCGACGAAAATTTTGACTGACTATTCGGTTAATAAACGAAGCGGGTTTTGAAAAACCCGTTTTTTGACGGATGTTACAGTATCCCCAACTTTCAGAAATTTCGTCCCGAAATTTAAGTAGTGGTATGTTTGACTCGAAAGGAGGGTGGTTTTGACAATTACATACTTAGAAGAGGGTAAGAGTTTAAATATTATTTGAGGCGGTAACGTTCCTAGTAAGGGTTGAATACCCGGCTACATGAATCGCTTTTTGCTGCCTAAAGTGTATGAATACGGAACATGGATAAACAGAGTTGATTGACTAAGTACGATTTTATGCATATGAGTTTTGATACGTTTGGAAAGATAAGGTTATACCCTAAAACAAAACTTCTACCACTAAAACCTACATGGAACTTCTCATAACCGCCTGACAATGCCTCTGATCCTTTGGCAAGAATACTTATATATAGGAAGTACCAGCGGCGTATCCACCATATTCTTGTCAAATTTTCATTGGTTTTATCAGTAAGTTATGATTAGTTCTATGATGTGACTCTAAACACAACAACCAAAACTTGAGTCTTAATTCTGAAAGTATACATGTTTGAATGATGACAGTACCTCTCTCGTTTGTTATGATGAAGAGGTTAGTCTATGTAGAAGTGAGACACAGCCCAACTTCTTTGAATTATGAGATTGAAATACGTTGAGATGTATGATGATATGAATGCTAAATCAGTGAGTATAAAACATACTTCAACCATGACATTACTAAATCCTACATGGAACTTCTCATAACCGCCTGACAATGCCTCTGATCCTTTGGCAAGAATACTTATATATAGGAAGTACCAGCGGCGTATCCACCATATTCTTGTCAAATTTTCATTGGTTTTATCAGTAAGTTATGATTAGTTCTATGTGACTCTAAAACATAAACAAACACAACAACCAAAGCTTGAGTCTAAATTCTGAAAGTATACATGTTTGAATGATGACAGTACCTCTCTCGTTTGTTATGATGAAGAGGTTAGTCTACATAGAAGTGAGACACAACCCAACTTCTTTAAATGATGAGACGGAGATACGTCGTGAGGTATGATGATATGAATGTTAAATCAATGAGTATAAAACAAAACTGAAATAGTAATTCGCATTAAGATTCTTGGATAAAATTTCCAATTTATAATTGAGATACGTGAAGATTGAGATAACATAAAGAAAACATAAAAACTAGGCGGTTGGAGTTGAATCTTGATTTTTGGTGAAGAAAACTAGTTGGGTGGTTCGTTTGGGCCGTCATTATCTTCAACAGGATTGGCGTTGATGTTGTAAACTCTTCCTCTTGCTGATGCCTAGTGGTTAGGTTTTCTTGATTTGCTTGGTTAACTGGGTTTGCTTGAGCTTGGGTGTTTATGATGTTAACCAATCGAGGGCACGTGTTTCTAAAGTAGGTAGGGTCGCCACAATTAAAACAAGCTCGAACATAAGGAAACATGGGGTATTGGGGTTGTTGATATGTTTGGATCATGTTTTGAGTAGGGGGTGAGGTTTGGTTTTGAGAGGTGCGGCAAACCTTGCTCAAATGACCATAACGTCCACAATTCGCACATAGTCGACAAGGTAAGGTAAATTGGATGGTGATAAAACAGGTGTTGCATTGAGGGTGAGGTCCAAAGTAAGGTTTCTTATTTGGGTAAGTTGAGTTGGGTGCTACTTGAGTGATTGGGATAGCTTGGAGGGGTACGGCTTGTGAGGCTGGTTGATTGTGTTGGGTGGACAGCGAAGATTTCTCCATCTCGTTTTCTCTTAGCAATGGGTTGAGAAGGGGATTCAGTTTGGGTGTGAGTTTGAGGTTTCAGTTGATGCTTTATCCTTTTTCTTCTCCTCCTTGAAGTCCTTATTTCGTATACGGTTCTCGGTGAGCTCTGTAACTAACTCCATTGCTGCTTCCAAAGTTGCAGATGTGGTACTTATTACAGAGTCTTGAATTTTTGAAGGAAGACCTCGAATGTAGTGCTCGATCAAATGGTCGAGGGGAGTGAACAAGTTGGGGACCATTTGATTTAACTCAAGGAATCTCTTGTTTTATGTGGTGGTCGCCATCCTTTTGCTTCAAAGAATAGAACTCATCCTCCAATTTCTTGATTTCGCTTCTTGGGCAAAACCGGCTTGTCATGATTTCCTTCAACTCTTCCCAAGTCAAAGTCATAGCATCTTCAACACCACGTTTGGCCTTCTCTGTATTCCACCATGTAAGTGCTATTCCAAGTAAACGACCGGTAGCATACCGCACTTTGCGATCATCGGGGCAATCGCAATTAGAAAAGTGTTTTCCATTTCTTCAAACCAATGGAGGAGAGCGGTGACACCATTAGTCCCTTCGTATTTTGGAGGGTCGCAGGATTTGAAATGCTTGAAGGTGCATTTAGTGGTAATTGGGGGAGGGTTGACAACATTTTGATCTTCTTGATTGACGGGATTAGCGGTAAGGGCTTGTTGAACTTGAACTACAACGTTGGGTATTACGGCAGCCATTTGTTGAGCGATTTGGGCAGCCATGCGCTCGCGGGCTTTTCCAGATCTCATCTTCCTACGAGCGAGATCAGAAGACATCTACAAGGAATACATATCAAGAGTATGAGTTGGACGTTTTAGGGTCATGTGTCGTATTTAGGAATGAACATCATAAAATAAACATAGAATAATAAATCTACTACATCCATAGGATGTCTTGGGCTCTGCTCGTAATTGGGCCTTGCATGCCGCCATACTTCACCTTCGTAATCATGTGGGCCCCATGATTACCGGGTTTTTCATATGGTTCGCATGTGTTATCCTGGTTACGTACACTAAAACCCGGAGAAAATCGAGAAATATGTATGTAACGTATGATATTCGGAATGTATCCAGGTGTGGACAAGGTGACAACTCAAAGTGGGGTTAGTTCGAACGACGTTTGGTGTGGCATGCTTTGGCCTAATAGGTCCTTCGTACTCTCATCGTTGGTCCCCAGGTAGGCAAACTGGTCCGTTATATTGGATTTATACGAATGCCAACCTAGACAGGATGTTCCGACTACCGGTACTTGTACCCTTACAGTTACTACATGCCCGTCGTAGAACTCACTTTGATGAGATTTGAAAAATGAAAAAATGCGACAAAATCTTGAATAACGGCAGTACGAAGATGATTTGAATATTGTGAACATTGAAATATGTATGTAAGTATGTATGTTTGACTGTAAGTATAATTCATTATGTATCACAAAATATAATAGTGGAAGTGTTTGCATGCAATTTGATGTGTAATAAATACGAAACAAATAAACATCATGAGTTTGCATGTAACCACATAAACAATTTAAAATCTAATCAACTATAGGATAGGCTCTAAGGGTCTAATAACCTATCCTATATCCCTATAGTCAAAAGCTCTGATACCAATCTGTCACACCCCGACCCGCAGCGAAAAAAGGTGATCGGGGCATGATTGGGTTTTCATCAAAGCTCATGACATTTACTATAATGTTTCATTTATTATTATTAAATATTAAAGAAGATCATACAATCAAATCATACAAGTACAACATGTTCTATACATCTTTCTAGACTTCATTATTTTTCTTCTAAGCACTTTCCTATGTGTTCCTTGCTTCATCCTGTCCACCTGTATCATGTGTAAAAATGGTTTTTGGGTCAACAAAAAGTTGGCGAGTGAATCCTATGAAAACATTTAAACGTGTTTATTGTATTGATTATAAAATAAAGTGCATAACCACATATGAGTAAATGTAGATGTAAATCTATTCACAAAACACATAATATTAAATATTGCACACACATACAACAATTGATTGTTTTGAGGCACGCGTTGTTCAACTCGTCTCCCACGAGGAACTGATGGGCCTAATGAATGAGTTTTGAGGCACGCGTTGTTCTACGAACTGATGGGCCTAATGAATGAGTTTTAAGGCACGCGTTGTTCAACTCGTCTCCCACGAGGAACTGATAGGCCTAACAAATAATTTGCATACAACTTGACAATATGTAATACATAACAACAAACAATATTTACATTCTAAGTTTAGAACATAATATGGTGTAGCACGAGTTTGAATAAACGAATTAGTTTAAGCGACATATGATACACCCCAAAACATGAATAAAAAAGGGGAATTTATAAGAATTCACTCACAGTGGGTGCGTTTCTTGGATTGATGAAGAATGCGCACGAATTCGGATTTAATCGGCAAGGGAACTAACCTAAATAATAACATAATAGTTCGCTAAATAAATAAACTCTTATTTGAGATTAGTATTTTTAATTAGTGTTCTTAATGGGATTGTTCGGTTTATTTTTGTGAGTTCAAAGAAGTTTTCTAACTTTAAAAATTTTAAGTATTTTTAAGTGATTTTTAAATTAAATAAATAAAAATATAAAAAATATTGACTTTTTGACTTTGACCGTTGACCATGACTATTGACCGTTGACCGGTTCGGTCGTGTATATATTTGCACTGAGTGAGACTCGAACCCGTGACCCCCGTACGCGTGCACGCAGCTCTACCAACTGAACTACGTGTCTAACCCGAAATATTTCTGTTTTTAATTATATTTATACACTATTTAAGTTAATCAGAATTCATTTATTTTAAAAAGATTTTAATTGTATCGAACCGGTGCCGTCAACAGGTCTCGAACCCGTGACCTGTGATTAGTGTTGCACACAGTCCACCGCTGGACTGTGTATCTAACCTGGTTAATATTCTGATTTTTATTATACTTAACATCTTACAGTGAGTTAACCCGGTTCGGTTTTAAAAAAAAGACATTTTTATTTCCGAGGATAGGGTCGTGATAGGGATCGAACTCGAGACGTGTGTTTATTGTTTGCACACAGTCCACCGCTGGACTGTGTGTCTAACACGTTTATATGTCTTGTTTTAATTAATCTTATACAATAGGCCGACTTCGTCTTCTTCGTTCAAAACACAGACAACGATTTTTCAACTGTTTCTTGTTAAATTCAGTTAACGAAACTAACAGATGATTGAAATGTGATGAACAGAGAGGGTTTGGGGAAAGAATGTACCGGAACAGATTGTCTTTCTCAGAACTCCGGCAAGGATCGTCGGCTCTGTTTTGTGAACTCCGTCTGTTCGGATCAATTAACAGTTTTGATTGATTAGATGTGAAATTGAACTACTGAGCAACGATTATCAGGAGGTTTAGATGATCATACCGATTCACAGCGTGATTCTGGAAATTTCAGAAGTTTTCCGGCGAAAGCAGAATATCCGGGGATTGATTCTGGGTGATGGATTGATGTTAGTAATGGTCTAACAATGGATTGAAACAGAAAGAGTCGAGGTATTTACCGTGTTGATGTGAGTCTCGGTTTTCCGGCGAAGGTCCGATGATTGCAGAAAATCTCCCGGTGAGTGAAATTGCTTCGAGAAATGGTGCGATTTTGAGCGAAAAGACTACCAGAGGCTTGGGTGTGCATTTATAGGGAAGAATCAAATTGAATTGGGTCTGTTTCTAGTCTCGATTCATTGGTCAGCCTTTCTCCGGCGGTTATGACTGATGTCGCGAAACTAGACATCGGTTATAACGATGGCGACGTTAATACGTACGTTAAGTCAAAATTGGCGAATCGTCGGATTTTCCGGCGTCTGCGGATTTGGGCGCGCTGAGTGACTGAATTCGACTTCCAGTTTTATTATATGTATTAATTGTTTCAATAAATCAACAAGTAACACAAGTGGCGGAGTGGTGGAATGTGTGTGTGTTAAGCTTCCCGGCTGACCCGGGTTCGAATCCCGGCAGCCTGTTTTCCTTTTTAATTGTTTTATTTTTACTTTTTAACAATTATAGTTTATAAATTCTAAATTGTTTATTAATTATGTATCGTTTAAAATTAATTTGAGTATTAAATACGCAACGAAAATTTTAACTGGATGTTCGGTTAATAAACGAAGCGGGTTTGGTTAACCCGGTTTTTGACGGATGTTACAGGTCCAGAATTAATTCAAGAAACAACCGACAAGGTCATTCAAATTCGAAACAATCTCCTAGCGGCCCAAAGTCGTCAAAAGAGTTATGCAGACAAACGACGAAAGCCCTTAGAGTTTGACATTGGGGATCAAGTACTTTTAAAAGTATCACCGTGGAAGGGAGTGGTTCGTTTTGGCCAGAAGGGCAAGCTAACACCACGCTACATAGGACCTTTCAAGATACTCAAAGGGTAGGTCCTGTAGCATACAAGCTTGACCTACCAGAAGAGCTCAACAGAATTCATCCCACATTCCACGTATCAAACTTGAAGAAGTGCCTCGCCGATGAAAACCTCCATATTCCGCTAGAAGACATTCAGATCGAGAATCTATGCACTTCATTGAAAGACCAGTAGAAATCATGGACTTCGGAGAGAAGCGTTTAAGACGAAGTCGTATTCCAATTGTCAGGGTACGTTGGGAGTCGAAACGAGGACCTGAGTTTACTTGGGAACGTGAAGACTCAATGCGCGAGAAATACCCGCATCTTTTTCCTGTTACCACTACTACTTAAATTTCGGGATGAAATTTCTAAAAGTAGGGGATACTGTAACATCCGTCGAAAAACGGGTTTTCAAAACCCGCTTCGTTTATTAATCGAATATCCAGTTATAATTTTTCGTTGCATATTTATTGCTCAAATTAATTTTAAACGATACATAATTAATAACTATATTAGAATTTAAAAACCATATTTTATAAATAATCGTAAATTGTGAGAAAAAAAATAAAATGGGGACACCGGTTTCGAACCCGAGTCGCCCACAAACTCAAACACACAACACACCGCTCCGCCACATGCTTTATTTGTAAATATATGAAACAAATAATACTTAAAATAAAACTCGAATTCAAAACCGGAAATCATCGCGCTCAGAACTCGCAATCACCGGAAAATCCGGCAATCCGCGAGTTTAGCCATTTTCCTTTTGACTAAAACACTATAACCGACTTCGACATCGGTTATAACCGTCGTCTAACAGTCAATTGCGGTCGTAACCGCAGGAAAAACTTTGACCGCGAATCAAGACCAAAATTCGGACTCAATACATCCTGTTCTTCCCTATAAATACCCACCCAAACCTCTGGTAACTTTCGCTAAAAATCGCACAATCTCTCGAAGCTTTAGCACGTCGCCGGAGATATTCTACATTCGCCGGACTTTCACCGAAAACCGAGACTTACTTCAAATCGGTAAAATTCTCGACTCTTTTGTTTGCAAACCATTATTAGGCAAGTATTAACATAAATCGTTCAACCAGAATCTGTCTCAGACAACGTTGCCGGGAATTCCTAGCACTCGCCGGAAAATCACTGGAAATTCCGAAGTCTCACTGTCAATCGGTACAATCATCTAAACCCCCTGATATCCCTTGTTTAGTAACTTAATTGCACAACTCATTGATCAAAACTGTTAATTGATTCACTCAGACGGAAGTCACCAATCAGAGCCGACGACTCTTGCCGGAAATCAGAGAAAAACATTCTGTTCGGTACATTTTACTCCGTAACCCTCTTTATCCATTTCATTCCAATCAATTATATGTTCGATGACCGATTTAAACAAGAACAGTCGGACATCATTGTTCTGTGTCTTTGTAAACGAAGAATGACGAAGTTGGATATGTGTATAAGTATAATTAAAAACGGATATTTGAACGGATTAGACACACAGTCCAGCGGTGGACTGATGTGCACAAACAATGTACACGTCCCGGGTTCGAATCGCACACGTTACCGAATTTCAGAATTAAAACCAACATTTTTACAACTGAATCGGATCAGGTCACGAATGTTAATAAGTATAATTTAATCCATAAGTTAAACAGATATGACACACAGCCCAATTGGTTGGGCTGTGCGCACTCGAACCGAAGGACCCGAGTCGACTCCGGGTCCCTGCAACCGGTTCGGCCATATAAATCGTTTTTAAAAAAACCCAAATAAGTTAAAAGTTAATTAGTGTATAAATATAATTAAAACAGAGAATATTTCGGGTTAGACACGTAGCTCAGTTGGTAGAGCTGCGTGCACGTATACGAGAGGTCCGAGTTCGAACCTCACTCAGCGCATATAATTAACACAATCCGACCGGTCAAACGGTCAACGGTCAACAGTCAAAAAGTCAAAAAAAATTTATTTATTTTTATTAATTTATTTAATCAGAAAATCATTTAAAATACTTAAAAATAAGATTTTAAAGTTGGAAAACCTCCTTAAACTCACAAAAATAAATCTAAAAATCACATTAAGAGTATAAATTAAAAGTGCTAATTTACCGAATCATTTCGTTATTATTTTAGGTTAGTTTTCCTCGTCGATCAAATCCTAAAAATTCGTGCGCATCCAACGTCATCAAAGAACGCACCCAAGGTGAGTGAATCTCTACCAATTCCCGTTTTAATCACATTTTGGGTGTATCATGTGTCGTTTAATTCCTTATTATATTTAACACTTGTGCATCCATCATATCCGTGATCAAATGTGTATGAATTATGTATCAATTGTTGTGTGAATTATGTTTAGATTGAAGTTATCATTTTCAGTACATGCATTTCTTTGGCCCATCAGCTCCCCGTGGGATACGGGTTGAGTATCAGGTGCCTCATTCGATCGGCCCGTTTGATTGAGCTCTTGATCTCACATACATCATCATTCATGTCACTCGATCGGCTCCGTTTGATTGAGCCTTGATCTCATATACATCATCATTCATGTCATTTACTCATCCAATGTGGTTTGTGTTTTTGTTATATATATATGTTTGCTCACATGTGATTATTGCACAAATTTTCAATATTAAATACAACAAGAAATTAATAAACAATGTTTTTCTCAAGGTTCACTCGCCAACTTTTTTGACCCAAAATATCCCCCGTTTTACACATGATACAGGTGATCCAGTTGAGGCAAGAAACACATAGGAAGGCCTAGAAGAATAAATCAGTTTAAGCTTGGGATTGTTTTACTTGTTTCATTTCCTTGTAATTGTATGGATTTGATTTGAATATTTAAGTTGTAATTTGAATTTAATAAATATGAAACATTTTAGTAAACATCATGAGCTTTGGTGATAACCCAATTATGCCCCGACTCTTATTCCGCTGCGGGTCGGGGTGTGACAGTCGCGATCAGGAATCCATATGCGGTTTAAATAATATAGAATACCATCGGATTTGGTTTCAATTTTGAGTTTAGCTCCACATGATAGCTCATTGCGTACGTCATTTTCCGTTACAGATATATGTTGAGCTGCCCGGATTTGATCCTTGATATCGGTTACAATTTGCGAACATAGAAGATGGATAGAGTTCGTATAACCATTACGACTGAGTGCATCAGCCACCACATTCGCCTTGCCAGGATGATACCGAATCTCACAGTCGTAATCGTTTAGTAGTTCGACCCATCTTTGTTGCCTCATATTCAACTCTTTTTGATTGAAGATATGCTGAAGACTCTTGTGGTCAGTGTATATTTCACACTTGGTACCGTAAAGATAATGTCTCCATATCTTGAGAGCGAACACAACGGCTCCAAGTTCCAGGTCGTGGGTGGTGTAATTTTTCTCATGAACTTTGAGTTGCCTAGAGGCATAGGCTATCACCTTTCCTCTTTGCATCACAGCCTAGACCTTGCCCTAATGCGTCGCAATAAACCACAAAGTCATTGCAACCCTCAGGGAGTGTAAGGATAGGTGCGTCACAAAGCCTTTGCTTTAAAGTTTGGAAGGCATCTCTTGCTTAGGTCCCCAAATGAAGGGTTTTCCCTTGTGAGTCAAGGCCGTGAGCGGAATGGCGATACGGGAAAAGTTGGCAATGAAGCGTCGGTAATAACCAGCCAAGCCAAGAAATGACCTAACTTCGGTAGGGGTACGTGGCGCTTGCCATTCTTGTACTGCCTTGATTTTCGAAGGATCGACATGAGTCCTTTTGTCATTGACGACATGACCAAGGAATTGTACCTCTCTTAACCAAAACTCACATTTTGAGAACTTAGCGTAAAGCTTTTCAGTCCTTAAGAGTGTAAGAATGAGTCGAAGATGTCGCTCATGATCGGATTTTGACTTTGAGTAGATAAGGATATCGTCGATGAAGACTATGACAAAACGGTCGAGATAGGGTTTGCATACCCTATTCATTAAATCCATGAAGACAGCGGGGGCGTTGGTTAAACCGAAGGGCATAACCATGAACTCGAAATGACCATAACGAGTTCGGAAGGCAGTTTTTGGAATATCTTCTTCGCGCACTCTAAGCTGATGATAACCAGAACGAAGGTCGATTTTGGAAAAACAGGTAGCGCCTTGAAGTTGGTCTAGAAGGTCATCAATACGAGGCAGTGGATAGCGATTCTTAACCGTCAACTTGTTGAGTTCTCTATAATCAATGCACATGCGAAACGTTCCATCTTTCTTCTTCACAAAAAGAACAGGCGCACCCCAAGGCGATGAGCTAGGACGTATGAATCCTTTGTCAGTCAGCTCTTGGAGTTGACTGGCCAACTCTTGCATCTCGGATGGGGCTAACCTATAAGGAGATTTTGCGACCGGTGTAGCGCCAGGCACAAGATCGATTCGAAATTCGACTTCTCTCACAGGAGGAAGTCCTGAAACGTCGTCGGGAAAAACTTGCGGGAATTCTTTCACAATTGGAATATCTTCGAGCTTCCTCTCCTTGCCTTCCTTCTTGACGACGTGAGCTAGAAATGCAACGTAATTCTTGCGAAGATAACTTCGGGCTTGAAGGCAGGACATCAATTTGAGCCCTTTCGAAGGAGTTTCCCCGAAGATACGTGGTGTCTGACCGTCGGCGAGAGGAATACGAATGAACTTTTCATGGTACACCACTTCAGCGTGATGCTGGCTGAGCCAGTCCATGCGATGATAACATCGAAACTTCCCAATTTCATAGGAATGAGATCAATTGAAAAATCGCGATCATTTAGGATGAGAGTACAATCGCGTATAATAGAATTTAATGAAGTGGGTTTTCCGTCAGCAACTTCCACCGTCAGAGATTCAACGAGATTATCACGAGGTTGGTCGAGGATAGATTCGAATTCTAAAGACACAAAGCTCTTATCCGCACCAGTATCGAATAATATGGATGCATAACTACCATTTACGAGAAACGTACCGTTGACCACATTGTTGTCAGCCCTAGCTTGGTTGGCGTTGATATTGAAAGCTCTTCCTCTAGCAGGTGGAGGAGCTTGGTTAGCTTGGTTTACCGGGTTTGCTTGAGCTTGGGCATAGATGATGTTCACCATGCGTGGGCAAGTGTTCCTGAAGTGGTTTGGGTCCCCACAATTGAAACAGGCTCGCATGGATTGCATCATGGGTAGTTGGGTTGGTAGTAAGGTTGGGCTGTGAGTTGTGCAGGTGGTAGAAGTAAGGGTTGTTGGGCTTGGCCCACCATTTGATTTTGGGTTTGGGTTGGAGGTTGACTGCGGTTTGATCGGTGAAGGGTACGGTAGGTTTGGATAGTGTGACCCGCACGGCCACAACTTGTGCAATGTTGGCAAGGGTTTTCAGAAGGGTGATGGTATTGGCAATGGTTACACTTTGGGTGTGGGCCAGTGTATGGCCTTTTGAATGGTGCGGCTGAGGGGGAGACTTGCGTGATTGGAGCAGCAGTGATGGGAGGGTTGGTTTGGGTGACAGCAAAGTTCTTGCCATTTCGCTTCCTCTTACCAGCAAACTTCGAGGATGAACCTGAGTGGTTTGGAGTTGGTGTCTCAATGGGTGTTTTCTTCTTTTCATCTTTAAATTTTCCATTTCGAATGCGATTTTCAGTGAGTTCCGTAGCTAACTCCATTGCGGCTTCGAGTGTTGCAGGCGAAGTGCTTAAAACCGAATCTTGGATTTTCGAGGGGAGGCCTCGAATGCAGTGTTCAATTAGGCGGTATAATGGGGTGAACAGATTGGGAACCATTTGGTTCAACTCAAGAAACCTCTTGTTGTAGGAGGTGTGATCTCCTTCCTTTTGCTTTAGAGAATGGAATTCATCTTCAAGCTTCTTGATCTCGCTTCTAGGGCAGAAGCGTCTTGTCATGACCTCTCTTAATTCCTCCCATGATAAGGCCATGGCATCGTCTACACCTCGCTTTCCTTTTTTCGTGTTCCACCAGGTAAGGGCTACCCCAAACAATCTTCCAGTCACGTAACGTACCTTACGGTCCTCGGGACAGTCGCAATTGAGAAAGGTGTTTTCCATCTCCTCAAACCAGTGAAGGAGAGCGGTGACACCTTTAGTCTCTTCAAATTTTGGGGGATCGCAGGACTTGAAGTGTTTGTAGGTGCATTTGGGGGGGTTGGCGACTCTTTGGTCTTCTTGGTTGGGAGAGTTGATGGATTAGCGGTGAGAGCTTGCTGAACTTGTAGTACGATGTCAGGAAGCACTGCGGCCATTTGTTTAGCAATTTGCGTGGCCAAGCATTCGTTTGACTTTCCTGACCTTCTACCTCCACGTAATTGCCTAGCAGACATCTACGGGAATATATGTAGGGAGATTGTGAGTTCAAGAATTTCCTAGGTGTCATGTGTCATAAAAAGAATGAAAACAACATAACTGAAAATAATTTAACTACATCCATAGGATGTCTTGGGTTTGCTCATGTTTGTGCCTCCAAATGTCCCCCATACCATTGCCTGTGTAGTCATGTGGGCCCCCATGACTATTGGGCTTGGTAGGATTCACATTGGTGTCGGCGGGTTAACACTCACACCACCCGAATGAAAATCGTAAAACATGATTGCGAGATGTATGGTCGGAGGGTGTCCAGGTGTGGACACAATGACGGCTCAAAGTGGGGTTAGTTCACACGACGTTTGGTATAGCATGCTTTGGCCTAATAGGTCCTTCGTACTCTCATCGTTAGTCCCCAGGTAGGCAAACTGGTCCTTTATTTTGAATATATACGAATGCCAAGCCTAGACAGGACGTTCTGACTACCAGTACTCGTACCCTTCCAGTTACTACATGCCCGTCATGAAAACTCACTTTGATGTGAATTGAAAAATATGAAAACATTGCAAAAATCTTCAAAAAGAAATAACGGAAATTGTGAAATTGTGAGGTGTGTGCTTTCATAGATATGATATGATATGATATGATATGAGGGTATGATCTATGATGAGCGTTGCATATTAACATGTACTTATGAGAATGTTTGCATAATGTTGTGTGTGAATATAAACATGAAACATATAAACATCATGAATTTTGCATGTAACACATAGACAATTTAAATCTAGTCAACTATAGTATAGGCTCTAAAGGTCTAATAACCTATCCTATATCCCTATAGTCACAAGCTCTGATACCAATCTGTCAGACCCGGACCCGCAGCGGAATAAAAGTCGGGGCATGATTGGGTTATCACCAAAGCTCATGATATTTACTAAGAAGTTTCATATTTATTAAATTCAAATTAAAATTTAAATATCCAACAAAAATTTCATACAAACACAACAAAAATCTAAATGTTTGTTCCACGAAATAACTTGTTTATTCTTTTAGGCCATCCTAAGTGTTTCTTTCCTCAACTTGATCACCTGTATCATGTGTAATGTAACATCCATAAAAAAAAACGGATTTTACCAAACCCGCTCCGTTTATTAACCGAACAATCAGTTTAAAATTTCGTTGCGAATTTAATGCCCAAAATAATTTTAAACGATACATAATTAATTATTATATGGGAATATATAATTTGTTTTTGAAAAACTATTAAAAATAAGAAAATAAAAATAATATGGCCCTGCCGGGTTTCGAACCTGGGTCAGTCGCCGGGTCAAACAACAGACTTAACACTCAACCCTTAAACCACTGCGCCACTTGTATCTTTTGTTAAATATTGAAGAAAATAAATTCATAACATGTTTTCCGAATTCGAAATCGGCGCGCCCAAATGCAGTCGTCGGAAATCCCGGCGATCTCGCCAAGAATTTACGATATCTTCAGTTATAATGTAAAACTTAATCGCTACATCGGTTATAACCTACGCCTGAGTCCGCGACACAAACTATAACCGCCGGAAAACGTAATGACTTTGAATCAAGTCGGAAATTGGACCAAATTCATCGACGACCTGCACTATAAATACCTCCTCGAACCTCTGCAAGCTTTTTCGCTCAAAACCGCACCCTTTCTCGGCGAAAATTTACTCGCCGGAATATTTCTGCACATCGCCGGAAAACCGAGTCCTTCACTTCTAAGCCTTACTAAACCCCCTGAGCTTATACCGAAGTCACCCACATCCTTTTCAAGCTTTCTGAAGACTCGCTGCTGCAAGACACACGACGCCGGAATCTGTTGCTGTCGCCGGAGTTCTGCCGGAGAAACAGAGGAATCCAGTCGGTATACCTCACGCTTAAATCTTCCCTTCTTTTTACATATCTCATCTGTAATTAACCGAAAAACGCTAACGAACACGATTAAAACATCGAACCAGTCGGATTTCCGATTCTGGTTAAAATCAACGAAGAAGACGAAGTTTTCTGTAATGTATAAGTTTAATTTAAATCAAGAAATAACTCGGGTTAGACACACAGTCCAGCGGTGGACTGTGTGCACAATAAACACGTAAATGTCTCGAGTTCGAATCTTGTCCCACGCATGCTGCCTTAATAAAAATGTCTTTTTTTGTTAACCGAACCGGAGTCACCGCGGTACATGTTAAGTTTATTAATAACCGGAATAATAACCAAGTTAGACACACAGTCCAGTGGTGGACTGTGTGTATGTTTAATCACAGGACACGAGTTCGAGTCCGGTCTACTGCATCGATCCGGACAATTATCTAACTTTTTAAATAAGTCAGAAATGAAAATACTTAGTTTGTATTTAAGTATAATAAAAATCGGTTTATATAACAAGTTAAACACACAGTCCAGCGGTGGACTGTGTGTTAACCTAAACCACAGGTCCCGGGTTCGAGACCTGTGGAGCGCACCGGTCCGATTTAGTAAAATCTTTTTAGAAATAAATTGATTTTCGGATTAATCTAATTAATATATAAATATAATTAAAAACAGAAATATTTCGGGTTAGACACGTAGCTCAGTTGGTAGAGCTGCGTGCACGCGTACGGGAGGTCTCGGGTTCGAGCCTCACCCAGCGCACACAATTATACAAGCGAACCGGTCAAAGTCAAAGTCAAAGTCAACGGTCAAAAAAATCATTTTTTTATTTATTTTTATTTATTTATTTTAATTAAAAATCAATTAAAAAATACTTAAAAATAACATTTTTAAGGTTAGAAAATAGCCTTAAAACTCACAAAAATACACCCAACAATCCTACTAAAATGGATTAATAAAATTCGTTTACTTACCGAACCATAATGCTATTTATCTAGGTTAATTTCACTCGTGGTTAAAACCACTTCGCGTGCATTCAACATCATCAACCGAACGCACCCACTGTGAGTGAATCTTACAACTTCCCCTTTTTAATTACACGTTTTGGGGTGTGTCATGTGTCACAAAATAATTAACTCGTTTATGTAAACTTGTGCCATACCATATCGTGATTTAAACTTAGATTGTTTATATTGTTGTGATTATGTATTTCATTTTGTCAATCTATATGAAATCCATTCATTAAGCCCATCAGTTCCTCGTGGTAGACGAGTTGAGCAACGCGTGCCTCAAAACCAATCCATTATTGTTCATGTGTGTATTATTGAGTTTATATTGTTTGTAGTTATGTCTTTCATATTATCATGTTTATGCAATTCATTCATTAGGCCCATCAGTTCCTCGTGAGAGACGAGTTGAGCAATGCGTGCCTCTAAACTATCCATTATTGTTCATGTGTGTATTGTTAAATATTAAATTGATTGATGAATAAGTTACATCTAATTTTACTCATGTGTGGTTGTGCACATTATTTCATAATCAATTAAATAAACTTGTTTAAATGTTTTCCATAGGATTCACTCACCAACTTTTTGTTGATCCAAAAACCCTTTTTCACATGATACGGGTGAACAGGATGAAGCAAGGAAAACATAGGAAATGCCTTAGAAGAAAACAAAGTTGTGCATAAATCACATGTGAGCAAATACATATATTTAACCAATCAAAAACCACATTGAATGAATATATGACATGAATGATGATGTATCTGAGATCAAGGCTCAATCAAACGGAGCCGATCTAATGAGGCACTTGATGCTCAACCCGTATCCCACGAGGAACTGATGGGCCTAATGAAATGAGTGCACTGAAATGATAAAATGAATCCACATATAGACCACACTACACATTTGATCACGAAATGATATAAGCAAAAGTGTTTAAATAAAATAAAGGAATGATACGACACATGATACACCCCAAAACGTGATTAAAACGGAGAATTTGTAGAGATTCACTCACCATGGGTGCGTATTCTTGGTTGATGATGAGTGCGCACGAGGAAATGATTTGATCGACAAACGAATACTAACCTAAGATAATAATACGATAACAAAAATATAAACAAATTAATATTTGGACTTAATACTTTTTATTAGGTTTTTAGGTTATTTTTGTGGTATTTTGTTGAGATTTTATAATCTTCAAAGTTATATTTTGATGTATCTCTTTTTTTTTAATTAATTTTTGCTAAAATATAAGGATATATGACATATAAATTAATATTTAAAAAAACTGTCGGATCTGACAGCTAGATCTGACCGGGTTTTTGTGTGAAATTAGATGCGTGTGACAGGATTCGAACTCGAGACCTCGCGGTTGCGTGCACGCAGCTCTTCCAACTGAGCTACGTGTCTAATCCGTTAGATACTGGATTTTTATTATATTTATATACTTATTAAGTAATTCCTGATTTAATTTAATTAAAAAGGTTTTTAAAGCCAGTCGGTTTGCGTGAAGAGTGGGTTTCGAACCCGCGACCTGGAGCCGGTTTTGCACCCAGCCCAACCAGTTGGGCTGGGTGTCTAACCTGTATATTGTTGGATTGTTATTAACTTTAACAACTTACTGAAGGGTATATGGTTTAGTTTAAAAAAAGGATTTTGTTATATCAGGGAATCGATGTGGTTGCAGGAATCGAACTCGGTATCACTAGTGTAAAATGCACACAGTCCACCACTGGACTGTATGTCTAACCCGATTAAAACACCAAATTTTATTTCTCTTATAAACTTATCGACTTCATCTTCTCTATTTAAATAAACCCAAACTTTACCCACCTGAAAAACAATTCTTGATTCATTCCGTTTTATTAATCGATTGCATCGGATATTATTCACTAATGCTTAAAAAAAGATTTCGAAAGAAAAGCTACCGTTTGAACAAAACCGGCGGCGGATGGTGGTTCCGGCGACGTGCAGAACTCCGGCGATCGACGGAATTCCGGCGATGGGCTGCGTCACTTGATCAAAGAGTAGAATAGGTTTTGAGAGGAGATGAGCGAGTTTGGAACTAACTCTAGCTACATATTTATAGGCTGCCGTGGGTTAAAATTTCAATTTGTGAGATCCAAAAATTTTGGTGATTGATCTTCAAGGATTTTGATTGACGATTTAGTCGTTAATTGCCAACTGTTAGCGAACCAGGACGACTCAATTTACCAAAACAGTGGAGATTGTCGTTGCTGGTTTGTTCTGGTTGTTGCGGATAACCCGCATAATATACTATATTTATTAACTGATTTCTAAAGAAATCAATAACTGTGTGTGGCCTAGTGGTGTTTGATGTGTGTGCACAAGTAGGTGACCCGGTTCGATCCCGTTTCTCCCCTATTTTTTTTATTTATACTTTTGTTTTATTTTAAGGTTTATTATTTTTATTATTATTTTTTTTATTATAAAACTTTAATTCTAACATCCTTATTAATAAATTTCTAGGAAATATGCATCGACATATAAATAAGCACTTGATAAATGAAAATGGTGCGGGTTTTCGAAACCCTTTTTACATAAATGTTACATTTAATTGGCTAGCTTATGCCATAATCCAGACTAGAGCCTTGGCGGTAAATGCTATCTGCACTTGGTACTTTTGTATACGGCTGAATTATTTAAAAATAAAAGAAGAAGACAAGCTCGGTAAATACTCTCGACTTATTTTCCTATAAGGGCTTGGGATACGGTAAATTATTATTGCATGGTCCATTTGAAGGTTAACCTTCCTAACTTAATAAAAGATTTTGTACCGTTTGCACTTAAAATCATTTTTAATGATTTCAAAATGAGTCTGTTGGGTGTATTTACCAGCGTAAGCTGACGTATCTTCCAAAGGCTAATCTGCAGGTATAATACGAAATAGGAGGATCTTGCAAATCCTTAGATCTGCCTAAAGTCTGTTTTGTATTCTTTCTTGTACATTTTACGATCCGCCTGTGAATCTTCTATTACGAGCCTGTATATTATTTTAGATTTCGAACATTTCGGTTTGTAATAGTAATATTACTCCAAGACTTCCGCTATGCTATGTTTAATTGACAATGATGTTATCAACTTACGTCACGATACTCCCCACCCGGGCCCACCGGTGTTTGGATTTCGGGTTGGAAATCCGGGGTGTGACAAATTGTAAAGTACAAGTAAACTCCCAAATTATATTAAACCTTTATCTATCAAGATTCAATACATAGTTTCCTAAGACAGGATCAGAATAAAATTTAAAATCGACTTGGAGAAATCTGTAAGTCAATCCTTAAAAATACGTCAGTTTTCGCTGATAAACACAATAAATGGAATCATTTTTAAAACATTTAATGATCATGGGACAAGTATCATTGTTTACTAGTTTCACATGCTTGTCACATTCGTGAATTAGTATGGAGACCAGTATTTGATCAATATGCACACCACATTCATGAACGGTTAAGTGTATGCCTACACTCCACATTTACGACCATTATAAAAAATGAATCGGGGAGCCCAGATTTAGTAATATCAACCCCCCAAATGCTTTATGTTAATCAAGCAATACATATTAAATAGAATTTTCACATTCTGAAAGCATTTAGCCCATTGTGATACCCAAACCAAGGGGTTTATACTATATCCCAAGTTTTAATAAGAAAAGTTAAAAATATTTACCTGTATTAGCGCTTGAACACATCGTATTCGATTTGTAGTACAACCGAACTCAAAGTTTATTGGCTTACGGTGCAATTACTGGAGGGGTCTATAGTCCAGAGTGAATGGAAATAATATCCATGAGAATTGTTTACTGATCATTTATATGTCTTTGAGACTTGATTGGTTAACGTGGATTTAAGCATGTGTTTGCCAGATTAAGCGATGACCAGATAGAATGCCGGTTATAACCATACGCGTGAGGAGCCTCGTATAATATGGTTAATTAACCTTACATTTAGATTTGAAAAGGTTTTGACCCGTTACAACTTGTTTATATGGTTTAAGCCTTTTTAACAAGTCGTATGCGTAAATACAGGTTCGGACAGAAAAATGGGTTCGTGACAAGTCGAACATGTTAAAATATATTTTTGTTATGTTTTACAAACTGTTTTGATGTAAAAAATATATTAAATTACATAGTTTAGAGATCATTCTTTGGTAATTTCATAAAGATGAGTTTGACTTTTACAAAATTAAGGTTTGACTTGTCAATCTGACCTATTTAGACGTGATGATTATGATACATACATGTGGGGTTTTATTCCCTACATTACGTAGACCATTTGGGTAAGTTTGTTTTGATAATGGTTGACCAAAGTGGTCAGAACTGAAAGTCAAAGAATGGTAAAACTGCTTGAAATTCATGACGCTCGGACAATTGCTATTGAAAGAGCTTAAGAAAAGAGACTTACTATCTTCAGAAGATAACTTCATGAATAGTAGATAAGTGTCCAAAGATGCTTAGAATGAAGATTAGTGTCCCTTTATGTGTCAAATGCAGAAGAAATATGGCCAGAACTCGAAATAGGTGGCAAAATGTGGTGATTTGCAGCTACCAGCGAAGTTTCTGTAGTCTTGCACTCCTTGTGGACCTCAAGAAGAGTCCCACAAGGTCCACAAGGGGGTCTGATATGGAAACTTTTGACTTTTTTTCATTTCAGGCCCCTCAACTTCTCATTTTGATCTTTTGATAGTTCTAACCCCTCAATTTTAACTAAGTTAATTATGAGGAAGATTTTAAGACATGTATCAGTTAAAAATTTATCGAGAATAACCGGATTGTTACAATTAGTGTTTCAAGGGCCTTTCATAACTTCCCTCCAATAATGGGCTTTTCACCCATGATCTAATCTACAGTGAAGTCCAAACTTTAATACAAATTTAGGGGTGTTTCAACCATAAGTCACAGTCGTGTTTAAAAACTTTTTTCAACTACGTTGTAAACCCTGTGCAATTAAAAATTGATGTTATGCATCTTTTTGTCTCTTTATTCGTTGCAACCAATAACATTGTATGTCAAAGTGTCGCCATTCCGACGTAACAAAAGATAACTAATATATAATATGTTTGGGGAATTTCAGAAACCGGATGATCAGAGAGGCGTGTATTCATTCTCATATCAAATTACTTTGGTGGTTCTACCGAATAATTCAATCGGATACAACTCTGATTTCAAGAATTGGAACACTATGTATTTGTATGGAATTCGTATGAACCAGGGTTTGACAAAAAAAACACAGCCACGAATTTTTGGGGATAATTCCCAGATAACTGCTACTTGGCAGTTATATTTCAAATTTTGAATTTAATTAAATTGCCGTCTTAATTTTTATCTACAAAATCGAACCCAGCCAGGGGTTGTCGCCCCTTGGACCCTGCTCCCAAGGCTGCCCCCGCCAAGGGGCCGTTGTCCCCTTGGAGCCCCCTTTTCGTGGCTCAGCCCGAATACTTGGAATTATAACAACTCGAACAAGCGTACACTCCCGCTCTTCCTAACTTGTTCGATGTGCATCATAATTCCTTTTGGTCACCAAGTTAATCTAGATTACAGTAAAATATCTAACAAATTATACTCAAATGGCCTACACATAATTCGAACTGATCAAGTAAGCTCTTCAGTTACATATCTTTCCCTTAGTTTCATAGAAACAAAACGACTATATGGAAATGAGGTGGGGAATAAGAACCTTTATTATTAGCTATTACAACTTAGGTACAAAGGTTATTTTTAGTCATAACATAAGATCTTTTCAAATAAAGTAAAAACTTGATATTTGAGAAAACGCAAATTCTTTATATCTTAAAAAATTGCAAACAAAATCAAGTTGTTTCTAAGAAAACTAGACCATAACGGGAGTAATAGTGTTCGATTTCTAAGAAAACTAGACCATCATGAGAGTAATAGGGTTCGATTCCTTCTTAAAAACGGTTGTATGAAAGGAAACAATGTTTCATTACGTAACTATCTCATAAGAGAATTCTTTAGAGCAAAATTAGCATTTTACTTAATTTTAAGACACCTACTATAGGTATTTTGGTATTTAATAGTTTTGGTATTTCGGACATAATACTTTTTTAATGCAATTTTGGTATTTATGGCATAATTTTGTTATTTAATAAATATAATATTACTCGTGTTATTACTAGTTCTTTTAAGTAATTAGAATCTAACAAAAACCAAAACAATTGATAAACAAACGGAAAACAAATCCAACGCTATAAATTGACTCTACCGCAATGCGCAAGTTCCCTACCAGTTGATATATAAAAAATACACGTGAAAGAAAAAAGTAAAAATCATAAATACGCTTTACTTTTTCTTTAATTTGTCTGATTGCTGAAATATGAAAAAACTCTAATTAAGTTAAAAGAAAACATCTCACTTTTGATAATTGTTGTACTTCTTATTTGAAATGGTGAAAATATTTTCAAATATCATACAAACTTTTTATGTGAGAAAACGAATATCTTTGTAAAATTATTTGAAAAAGAAGAGCAAGCAAACCTTAATTGCTTCTAAAATTGGGTCATATTAAGATTTATGGTCTCCAATTCTTTCTTAAAGTCCAGATTATATACAGAATAATAGTGTAATAGCCTGTCATAATAAATGTGCTTATATTGCTAAATGACCATTTGTACAACCGTGATGTATTAAGTGACCCACTTGTACAAGTGTGTTATATTAGCTATCTATTAAGACTTTTCGAATATAGACCAGTTGGTTTTTCAAAAACAATACAAGGGCTTTAAAAAAATAAGAGTTATATTATTTGAGAATTATATTTTTCAAATAAAATAGCAAATAGACGTGCTATTTAATGATTTGGAACATTTTAAAATAGCAAATGGAACGAAATTGCTTCTAAAAATGTCACAATTTATAAGTTATAAAAGTAATAGAATATGGTTCCATGATAACGATAATTAGGTTATTAATTAAGTGACTCAAGCACATCTATTTTTTGTGACAAATTTGCATGATCGTACGGAATGTTATTGTGAGTTTTAAGATCGGAACAAATAAAGTACGGACAACATATTTTCTTTTATAGTTACTTCGTCATATTTTTACTGAAATATTATATTAATATAATGAGATGTTTGAAATAGATAGATTTCTCCAACTAAATTTGTTTGATTTTTGTCTAATTTTTTAATTTATTTTGTGTATAAAATAAAAGTTTGAATATATAAAATTCTCAAAAGGGAATAATACAAAATGTAAAAATAATAGAAAGTTGACATTTAAGCACACCATTAACATAATATTCCTTAATTCTTACAAAAAAGATATTCCTATTTCCATTATTTCCAGGCTAACATTATATATATATATTATATATATATATATATATATATATATATATATATTGAACTGAACAACAATAAATAGTAATTTAAAATTTATAATAATATATAGTTTTTTTAATATTTAGTTATTTTAATATTATAATATAATACTTTATTACTGTATTTATTTTTAAAATATTTTTCTTTTTTCTAAACCATATTTCTTTTTATCATATACGTTTTGCTTTTCATAATTTCTTTTTCTCTTTTAAATAATATTGTCTTAATCATTTAATTTTAATATTTCTTTAATAACTTTTGTACGTTGATTTTTTATTAAAAAAAACTGAAGTACGCGGTTGTGCTTATTTTTTCCCCTGAATATTTTGATATAAGTATTGTTAAAAATAAATTTGTATTCAAAATAGAGTATTTATTTGGTATCGTTTTTTTCGATACGATGATAAACTAAACCGATTCTGCTGGTTTGGCTTTTGAAACAACATACTACATTTTCAAATAATGTGTGTTTAACATCATCATTTGCTCTGATTCGTTGTAACGAGCAACATCAATAAAACCTAGTATATATTGTTTACGAATGATCATAAATAGTAACTTTATTTTTTTATAATAATGTATAGCTTTTTTATATTTTACTATTTAAAATTATAATAGTTTATTATTATATTAACTTTTAAGTTTATCATATATTTCTTTACTAAGTATCATAAATAGTAACTTTATTTTTATAATAATACATAGCTTTTTATTTGTTACTATTTAATATTATATTACTTTATTATTATATTATATTCACTTTTAAGTTTTAACATATTATTATTTTTATTTTACTTTTCTAAAACCAAATTTCTTTTGATTTATCATTTGTTTTTATTAATTCTCTTTTTCTGAAATCATATTTCCTCTATCAATTAGTCTGATAATTCTTTTATAACTTATGTTCATTATTTTTTTCCAAACGACTACGAATAGTGATTTTATTTTGATAATAATATTTTTTTTAATATTTTATTATTTACGATCATAATAGCTTATTATATTTACTTTTAAGTTTTACCATATTTTTTGTTATTTTACTTTTTTAAAACTATATTTCTTTTATAATTAACATTTTGTTTTTAATAATTCTATTTTATTTTTTAAATCAGATTTCCTTTATAACATAATTTGAAATTTCTCTAAAAACTTAAATTCGTTAATTTTTTTTCTATGCACACAAACATTCAACAAAAACGTTAGTAACAATGACAATGATCCTCACTCTTACCTGCAATAATTTACGTAACCATACTTAAAAAAGGGGTGTTCGTGTGGCTTAACCAAATTTCTATGGGAGGTGATCTGGATTTTACCGTATAAATAACACTATTGTTTTCCATGGAGAGTGGCTGCAACCATGATTTACGTATGGGTTCACCGTGCCTGCAATGATACGATTTCCCAATCAAAAATGTAATAAATGGTATGATGAGATGTATTAAGCCGTGTGTGATATTATCGAGTGTGTATCACGACATAGATTTCGGGTTTAATAGGGAAATTACAGAAACATTTTTTGTTTCACTTTTTATTCTTAAATTTTGATCAATCCAGTTATAAACGAGGTAAACTATTCATAAACAAGTTAAAATTAATAAGTAACTGATCATATTGGTGCGCTTATAAAATATATTCTTTGTTATAGTTTTAAATGTGCTTACATGTCGACTTAACAAACGGTTTATTGTCTGATGATATCATACACCTTGTCCTAGGTGGTAAATATTAGTTTACTACTTATAAAAAAACCCGATTGTCGACTTATTTAATTAAATTAGTCAGGGGAACTAAAACATAACTCGTTTAATTAAAGAGGTTAAAAAAATTAATCTAAAAGCTAATTATTTATTGCTTTTGTTTAACTCAAACTAGAAAAGTTAGAATAAAATATCAAACACACAAAAATTAGTTTTATACAAAGTTTTATAAAAAGAAAAACACAAAAAAATTCTTTACCTCCTTTTCACCCCTCACCACACCCCTCTATTAATACATGTCCCTCCTCTTTGAGACCAAAACAAGATAACCACCCACTCAAAAAAACACACACACACACTCAAGAGTGCTCTCTACGAGAGTATCTCTATCTCTATCTATCTCTAACCCCCCCCCCCCCCCCCCCCTCACACATTCTCATTCTCCTCTCTTCACTATGTGCAATCCCACCACCACCCCACCTGATCACCACCCTCCACCACCTCCCCCACCACCCCATTTCTACCTCAATCTCGACTCACTCCCCCTCTCCAAATCCCATTTCCAAACCACCACTAAATCACCCCCCAACAACCTCAACAACATTAATAACTAATATAATAATAATAATAATAATAAAATAATAATAATAATAATAATAATAATAATAATAATAAAACTAAGAGCATCCTGTTTCCCACACCCTCGGATGTTGCATATGAAACTAAAGCTTTATTCAAGTTGTCATCCCCTATCGCCATAACAGCTTTGATCTTTTACACCCGGTCCATAATCTCTATGCTTTTTTTGGGCCGGCTGGGCGAGACTGAGCTCGCAGCCGGCTCGTTGGCTATCGCCTTTGCGAACATTACCGGATATTCTGTTTTATCCGGTTTGGCTCTCGGGATGGAGCCGCTTTGTTCGCAAGCGTTCGGGGCCCGAAGGATGAAGGTGTTATCGATTACGCTTCACCGAACGGTTATTTTTCTGCTTCTAGTGTCTTTACCCATTGGAGTGCTGTGGCTAAACACGACACGGATTTTGATATATTTAAATCAGGACCAGACCATCGCACGTGTGTCTCGCACGTATTTGGTTTTTACTTTACCTGATTTATTATCCAACTCCTTTATTCACCCCACCCGCATTTACCTTCGTGCGCAAGGCATCACGTCCCCGCTGACGTTAGCTTCCTTCATCGGCACGTTACTACAGTTACCGTTGAACTACGTTCTCGTGTTCCGGTTTCGGTTTGGTGTCGCGGGTGTCGCTGCGTCGTCTTCGGTTTCGAACTTTGTCGTTTTAGTCGCGCTTGTGGTTTACCTGTGGTGGACCGGGTTGTATTTGCCTACGTGGACTAACCCGACCCGGGATTGTTTGACCGGGTGGGGCCCGTTGGTCCGGTTGGCAGCACCGAGCTGTGTCTTGGTCTGCCTTGAGTGGTGGTGGTACGAGATCATGATTGTGTTATGCGGGCTCCTTGCGGACCCGAACGCGACTATCGCGTCCATGGGCATTTTAATCCAAATGACGCGTTGTTATACGTGTTCCCGTCTTCGCTTAGTTTCGCGGTTTCGACTAGATTTGGAAATGAGCTCGGTGCAAACCGGCCCGATAAGGCCCGGGTGTCCGCGATGGTGTCGGTTTTTTTCGCGGGGTTGATGGGGTTATCGGCCATGTTGTTTGCGACATCAATGAGAGAGAACTGGGGTTTGATGTTCACGAGTGATTCCGATATTTTACGGTTGACGTCAGCGGCCCTTCCAATAATCGGGCTTTGTGAGCTGGGGAACTGTCCCCAGACGGTTGGCTGTGGGGTTGTGCGAGGGACTGCTCGACCAACTACCGCAGCCAACGTGAATCTGGGTGCATTTTATCTAGTGGGAATGCCTATTGCGGTAGGGCTCGGGTTCGGGCTTGGGGTCGGGTTTATCGGGCTTTGGCTTGGGTTACTTTCGGCCCAAGTTTGTTGTGCTGGGCTGATGTTATATGTGGTGGGGACCACAGATTGGGAGCATCAAGCAAAGAAAGCAGAGATGTTAACATGCAACGGAGGTGCAGGTGGAGATACACCTTTAACATCTTTAGATCGTGACATTGAAAATCAACCGTTGATTTGCATAATGATGACGTCACCGTGATAACATTTTGAAGAAGTAAAAGTAATCAATGTTGACAAAAAATTATAGAGAACCTTATTTTGAGATTTATGAATACATATATATTTTTTCTAATTTTGGAAGGGGGGTTTCATTGAGTTTGATTGTGCATTATTACTATTTTTGGGTGGAAAATACATAATCAAATAATCTAATTATGTTAAAAAGCAAGTACAAATGAGAATTTTTGTTAGTTATGTTGATTTATATTTTACCTTTGGTTTTCAACTCCTCTTCTTACAAGTCTTCTAATAATAAACCCGAATGGTATCCGGGAAAGAGCTGCTTTCGTGGCTAACATCCTTGGGTTTGGAGACCGCTAGCTATACATCATGTTTCTCTTCTTCAAATTTCGGAGTATCTGGGGCTCTTTGTACCATTTTCTATATAATTAGTTGTAATATCACATCTTATTATCGAAAAAATCAAGACGGGTCATTTTCTCAAAGATAAAGATGAATATCGAGCCCATTTGGTTCTAATTTGAACTTCTGTTTATTTTAGTATGCTTACAAGTGACATGTAACCAACTATGATCTGTTTTCCATCAATTACAAGTTCAATGCCATTTTAGAATAACATATTAGATATAGATGACAATGACAAATCTATAAAGATTCAAAGAGAAATGGATGAAATTATATGTTTTTTTTTTGTAAAAAAAAAAAAAAGAAAACCCGTGTTTCAAAGGGGTATTCTTGTTCATAATCAAAAGTGTAAGGGTTGTTATGTAAAAAGAACAAGATTTTGTATCAAAGAAAAGTTGAATGAACAAAATTAAGCCATGGGCAAAGTGCAAAACATGAAAGGACAAAAAAGGACATGGCATGTTAAAGTTAAGAAGTATGCACTCTATAATACTTGTGACAGGGTAAAATGACTAAAATGGGCATGACAAGTTATGGTTAACCAGCCATCTTGTTGTTTGATTTCCCTCCTCATGATAAGGATAGAAAAAATATGTTGCAAAATGAAGGGTGACCATAGGGGCAAAGGGGTCCATCCATTGATAAACAGTCTGTCATGGAAACTAAAATAGTATATAGAGATGAGAAACAAAATAGCTACTTGTCTCATTTTCAAGTGGCATTCAATTTTTCGTGCATCGAATATGTACTTCGTGCACCGAATGTTGGTACACCAACAATTTCTACTGTATGATGGTTGTTATCAGACGACGCTTTGCATCGTTTTTGACAACCATTGGCATCTTGTTCAGTACATACAGTTATACGCATTTTTAAAATAAACGCCATATATCCTTCCTATATCGTTTTCTACACAAACAAACAAATCAAGTCACATTCTTTTTGCATAAACAAAAAGAAGAAGACAAGGAAAATAGTTGCAAATGGGTAGAAGCTTAAGCACATTCAACACATCGAATTTCGGACCTAATTCATTGCATTTAGCCTATATTCTCATGTGTTAATGTAATTGTTATTGGTATGCAACAACCTTTTAATTAGATTCTTTTTACAAAATTTATTTATAATTTTTGCGTATTAATAGGTATGAATGTATTAGTATTTTGAATATGGAAAATAAAATATAGTCTTATTCTAGAATTTGGCTCTTGAAAAGATTGGAAGGACTTTAATTTCTTTCTTAATTTTATGCAAATATGAAATATTAAATAATATTCTCTAAAAATAATCTAAAACTACCCAAAAATTTAATGTCTTTGGTTGGGTGACAGCCCTTGCTTCCTACCCATGTGACTGTTTGCTCACTTCTTATTGGTCGAAATTAATATCACATGTATAAAATAATGTCAAAATAAAAGGTGAACAAAATTCGGTATTTTCATATAAGAGTTTAAGCGTTGTTTGGTAACATATATTTTGAAAGGGATTATAACTTATTATGCTTTTTTTAAAGATAGTTTGAGATGTTGGGTTTTTAGCTTATATTAAAAAGAAAATAATCTTTGATAACTAAGAGGCATTTTCAAATTCAAAATAAAGAAAAGGGTAAATTACAAAATAAATGATAATTATATTTCTCTGAAAATTTTAGATTTTAGTTCTTAAATATTTTTCTTTCGTTGAATTCAATCTTCATGGTTGGCGTTTTCTCGTAACGTTGGGCCAAATGACTAACATGGTTAATTTTTATGTTAAGTTAATATAAAATAACCACTTTTTCCTTGGTTAATTAAAAAAAACACATGGACTATGTATGTAATTTGGGGGTGTACAAAAAAGTGAAAC
Organism: Scalesia atractyloides; assembly: GCA_947069175.1. Lineage (NCBI taxonomy): Eukaryota > Viridiplantae > Streptophyta > Magnoliopsida > Asterales > Asteraceae > Scalesia > Scalesia atractyloides. The sequence continues at coordinate 87,625,627 of CAMTDV010001632.1, forward strand.
AAATCGAACCAAAAACTGTTATATCAGTTAATTGTTTCTCTGAAATCAAAGTAACGGATCAGGTACGGTTATCAATGCTACTATACCTGCCATAACCGTAATGACCCACCTTTTTTATAATACAACTAGTGTGATGCCCCGTGCTTCGCGGCGAGCATTTGGTTGCTAGCGGTTCGATTTGGAACAACATTGCAATCGAAAGATGAAACCAAAAAATCATAATAAACTAATAATTACCAAAAATAGAAAAACAACTATGATTTTGTATATCTAAATTTTTTTCCGATGATCCTTTATTCTAATTTTACATGTCTTATATAACTAAATCTTGGTATTTGGTTTTTGTAATTTGGATATATGTAATTGAAAATAAGTAACTCTTAAGAGTATAATAATAATATAATTATATAAGGTTAAGAAAAAAACGAAAAAAACATATACTCCTAGTCTCCGTTCAAACAAGTGGAACATATTCTTTTGGCTTTATCACTTGCCTTCTTGACATTTTTACCTCTATTCATAAACATTAAACACTAAAAGTTCTAGGCATATGATGACATTCTTGTAAATAATATAAATTAAAAAAAACAACACATTCTAAAGTTCTAATAAAATTCTTGTATATAATATAAACTATAAGGCCTGATCACTGTAGCTAACAAGTTCAAGTTTTATATGTATAAAAAGAGTAAATTGTTAAAATGGTTCATGAGTTTAGGTCACTTTTTGTATTTTGGTCCCTGAGCTTTCATTTTTTTGTCATTTTCATTCAATTGACAAACAATGTTAGAATTTTCTGTTAACTTCTCCCCTTTTTTTGTAGTTTTCCTCATTTAATTAAAATATATTATGGCATAAAATGACGATTATGCCCTCATTTAAACGAGAAAAATGACAAAAAGATGAGAAATTAACAGAAAATTCTACCCAATTTTCCAATTGGAGAAAAATAACAAGAAAAATAAATCCTCAGGGACCCAGATACAAAAGGTTTCATTTTTAGACTAAAGTGACAAAAGTAATCTAACCTCATAGATTATTCATGTTTACTTAAGAACTTTCCGTCCACTACCACTGCAAACGCCCTAAGGTTCTTCCTTTTGAACCTCACGTTGTTGATTCAGCACTTTTGGTGTATACATTGGTTTACTCCCTTGCTTTATCACTTTTGGTTTTTCCATATTTTAATTTTTGACATTTTTCTTTTCATCGGGTTTATTTTCTAATTGTGGTGTGGTAACAAAAGGTTTTCTTTGTGAAGTGGTAACAAAAGGTTTTCTTTGTGTAGGATCAACAAGACTTTTTCCATTTTTCTTTGGACAATTTGCAACCAAATGTCCCTTTTGTCGACATTTGTAACATCGTCGTTTGTCAACTTTCTTTGGCCGTTCATTTTGACCACTCGAAGAAGGTGATGCTTGATTGAGAATTTTCAAATTTTGTTTAACAAACCGAGCATTTGAACTTTTTTCGATCTTTTTGTTAGAAACTGAGTTTCTTTGTTTGTAAACAAATATTGATTATCATACTAATATTTACAAATTTTGTTTTTAATTAATCATCATAGGATTCAAATGTTTTACAAATGATTGAATCTAAAGACCCCCCAGTTGATCACACAAACAAATCAGTTCGTACGAGAGAAAATGTGAGTGTGTGTGATAAATAGATCACTAACAGGTGTGATCTATTTATACAAGTACGAAAGCTCTGTTCAGTGATTGGTGGCGTCACCATGATAGTGACATCTAATATTTCTAACAGAAAAGATTTTCAGATGTTTGCAACATCTGAGCAACCTTATCATATGTTCTAGGCTATACTAAAACACTGATGAAATAAAGTACTGTTACATTGAGAAAACACTGTCTAAGCTATCCTCTGTTGCAGTTGTCTAAACATCTATTTGGCCTAACAGATGTTTGGTCTTCTTCATCAGACTTTTGACTTGATCAGGGCTTTGGTCTTTAATAGATGCTAAGCTTTGACAGATGTTGGTACTCTTGAATAGTGGTTCCTGCTCTTGAATAGATGTTCTGAATAGGTGTTCAAGATTTACTATCTTTCGGGAGAGACTAATTCAGTCTTTTGCTTATTTTTTATTAGTGAATCATGTTTTGTCTTTTGGATATCATCTGTTTTTTTGTAGTCCAACACTTTTCAACTTCTTGATTATAGTTTTCACCTCAAACAACCTTAGTTTTTGGAATGTTCTTCACATTCCTCATTTGGTTTTGATTGATTGTTAACATTTTGAACTCAATTAAATATTTCCAATATCTTTCTGTTTATCACATTTTTTCAATGTTATCTAAATTAATCTCATTCTTTTTAATTGCATCACTCTTCTTAGACTGTTCTAAATCCGATTCAGCTTCAGATCCAAATTCTGATACACTGATGGGATCAACGGTCAAGGGAGTGGTAGGCACAAAGTTTGCCACCTCCGGTGTCACACCCCGACCCGCAGCGGAAAAGGTGGTCGGGGCATGATTGGGTTATCATCAAAGCTCATGACATTTATTAAGCGTTTCATATTTATTAATACAAATTAAATGTAAATTTACAATAAATGTTACAACAAGATCTAACTAACAATCTAAACTTCTTTGTTCTCTTCTAAGGCATATCCTATGTTTTCATTGCTTCAACCTGTTCACCTGTATCATGTGTAAAAGGGTTTTTTTGGATCAACATAATGTTGGCGAGTGAATCCTATGGAAAACATTTGAACAATTTATATAAATTGATTATGAAATATGTGCACAACCAAACATGAGTAAAAATAGATGTAAACTTAATCACAATCATAAGATATTAAGTGAAAACACACATGAACAATAATGGAACATTTAGAGGCACGCGATGCTCAACTCGTCTCTCACGAGGAACTGAGGGGCCTAATGAATGAATTGCATAACATGATAATATGAATGACACAACTACAACCAATATAAGCTCAATAATACACACATGAACAATAATGAATTTGATTTGAAGCACGCGTTGTTCAACTCGTCTCCTACGAGGAACTGATGGGCTTAATGAATGAGTTTCATATGATTTGGCATAAGGAGATAAGTAAAACACAACAATATAAACAATCTAAGTTTAGGTCATGATGTGGTATGGCACAAGTTTAAATAAATAAATTAATTATTTTCATAACACATGACACACCCCAAAACATGTAATTTAAAAGGGGGAGTTGTAAGATTCACTCACAGTGGTTGCGTTCGGTTGATGATGTTGAATGCACGCGAAGTGGTTTCAACCACGAGTGAGTTTAACCTAGAATAATCGCATTATGGTTTGGTAAGTAAATGGATTTTATTAATCTATTTTAGTAGGATTGTTGGGTGTATTTTTGTGAGTTTGAGGCTATTTTCTAACCTTAAAAATGTTATTTTTAAGTATTTTTAATTGATTTTTAATTAAAATAATTAAATAAAAAATAATAAAAAAAAATTGATTTTTTTCTGACCGTTTGACTGACCGTTGACCTGACCGTTGACCGGTTCAATTCGGAATACAAGTGCGCTGAGTGAGGGTCGAACCCGAGACCTCCCGTACGCGTGCACGCAGCTCTACCAACTGAGCTACGTGTCTAACCCGTTATAAATCTGATTTTAATTATATATATATATTAATTAGTTTAAACCGAAAATCATTTTTATTTTAAAAACAGTTTAAGCGACTCGGACATGCACTCCACAGGTCTCGAACCCGGGACCTGTGGTTTAATCTAACACACAGTCCACCGCTGGACTGTGTGTTTAACATGTTATATATTTCCACTTTTATTATACTTAAATACAAATTATCTGCTTTCATTTCTGACTCTATTTAAAAAGTTAATAATTGTCCGGGTCGATGTAGGAGACCGGACTCGAACTTGTGACGTGCGATTAAACATACACACAGTCCACCGCTGGACTGTGTGTTTAACTTGGTTATTATTCCGATTATTAATATACTTAACATATAACTGTGGTGACCCGGTTCGGTTTAACAAAAAAAATGATTTTTATTAAGGCAGCGTGTGTGGGACGGGATTCGAACTCGAGACCTTTGCTTTATATGTGCACACAGTCCACCGCTGGACTGTGTGTCTAACCCGATTAATATCCAGATTTACATTATACTTATAACATACGGAAATACATCGTCTTCTTCATCAAGTTAGAACCAGAGTTCGGAAATCGACTGATTCAAAGTTTTTATCGGTTTATTAGTGTTTTTCAGTTCATTACGGTGAGATAAAAGTGAAAAGGAAAAGAAATTGGGCGGAGAAGTATACCGACTGGACCCTCTGTTTTCCGGCAGAACTCCGGCGACAGCAATCAACTCCGGCGTCAGGTGTCTTGCAGCAGCAAGTCTCCGGAAAGCTTGGAAAGAGTATGGGTATCTCCGGTATAAGCTTCAGAGGCTCAGTAAGGCTCGGCAATGGGGAAAACGGTTTTCCGGCGATGAGCAGAGAAATTCCGGCGAGAGAGTTTTCGCCGAGAAAGGGTGTGGTTTTGAGCGAAAAGGTTTGCAGTCGGTTGTGGGTGAATTTATAATGCAGATCGTTGAAGAATCTGGTCTGATTTCCGACTGGGTTCATAAATCATAAAACTCCGGTGGTTATAATTTTGGTCGCGGACTTCAAACATCGGTTATAACCGATGTCTGGTTAATGGTTTACGTTATAACGTAAATTGTAGTTAAGACTCGCGAGATTTCCGGGATTCCGACGACTGAACTAAAGGGGCGCCGATTTTGAATTCGTAATGTCACTTTATGAATTAAATGATTCTATTATTTACCAAACAGAACAAGTGGCGCAGTGGTTTGTGTGTGTGTGTTAAGACATGTTCCGGATCGGTACAGACCCGGGTTCGAAACCCGGCAGAGTATTTTTGTTTTTATTTTGCGATTTTCAACAGTTTTTCAAAAACTAAATATATATTCCCGTATAATAATCGATTACGTATCGTTTAAAAATATTTTGGGCATTTAATTCGCAACGAAATTTTTGACTGACTGTTCGGTTGATAAACGGAGCGGGTTTGGTAAATCCGTTTTTGACGGATGTTACATCCGGTTCGATGAATGGCATTAAAGTGTAATTACTATTGAACGGTGGAGGTACATTCTTGTACCTTACCCCCAACGTTTCCTCTTCCGTATCCTGAAGACGTTGGCTGTTAATTCAATAGTTCAAATCTTCAGTTGAACTTTTAAACCTTTCAATTTTCTGTTGAAGTTCTAAAATCAAGTTGTTATTTTCTAAAATAATTGTATTCTTTTCTAAAACCATATTTTGATTAACTTCTAATTCAGCTTTAAATTCTTGATTTTTAACGATAGATTGAGCCAAACGTCTCTAGAATTCGGAAGTAACCTTCTTCAACGCATTTTCCTTGATTCAATGTTCTTTATCTGACCCAGATAAAATGACTACAAGCTCTCTAGATTTCTCCAAATCAATAATTAAATTACTTTTATGGAGAGCATGTCTATCGAACTTAGCTAGAAACTAAACACATCTAGCACATTTTTTATCTAAGGGTTTTGTGTTTACCTCGATGTTCGCCATAAATTTGTGGTCTGCACTTTTAACAGAACCTGTTGCTTACCTATTCAATTCTTCATCAGCAGACCGTTGCATCGGGTAGAATGAATATTTCAAGAAATGTGCTAGCTATTAATCTTGTAGATGAGAATGGTAGAAACCTTGACATTGTGAAAACGAGTAGGGTTGATGAAAGGATGATCATAAGCAGGAACTCATCAGATAGATAAATGAACTCAATCCTGATATGCTATGGTCTCGTGAAGAAATGAACCAATCCAATTTGTGGATCGTTGGTTATGCAATGAAATCGAGGTTACTAAAACGTTTATCCACCTATAATTCTTTCACAAATTCCCTACTTACCTGTTATACCATATCACCCATTTCATTTCTTACATACAATTCTAGCATTTCATCAATTATTTCACTAACTTCTGTAGTTTGACTTTTCAAAGTCAAAGTGCCAGTTCTTTCTATTGTACACGTATATGCATTGAGGTACGTGGTTGTATTTACCTCAAGTTCTAACACACTTACGATGACACCCTTTTTTCATTTCATGTGGAAAGTTTCCTTCTTTTGTCAACACTTAAGTCGTTCGTTCGGGACATAGCCCGTTATACATCGCGACTCTCATGCGTCGATTTCTAGCATAGCAAAGACGTAACTTCCAACATCTTTCTCAATCATCTACAACTTAACGCACGTGTGTTCAAATACTTACTACACATACATATGCATTTGTTAGTTAAACAATATGCTTAACCCAACAAAGCTAACAACGCTTCTTATTTACAATGTTTATACGTACTTTAGTTGGGGGAGAGAAACACATCCCCCCTTCGCTTGTGTCCATTCCTACTTGCTTAGGGACTCTACCCTTCATTCATTTTAGCTCGTTCTAAAGGTTTTATCCGTGCTTACCTATGGCTTCTCATCTTTCGTTCAACCTTTCTCATTCAATTCTGTTCTCGCTCACGAACACTAATATTTCCTTCAATTCTTTCATTAGTACCTTCCATTCACATTTGTTTGATCTGCCTTTCATTCACATTTGTTTGATTTGCACCCACTTGTGGGTTTAAATCTTTCATTCTTATTTGTTTGATCCATACTTGCTTTCAGATTCAAACTTTTCATTCCTATCTTTCATTTTTTTTTCTTGTTTGATTTGTACTTACTTACGGATTCAAACTTTTTGTTCATATCTTTCAATCTTATAGGTTTTATCCATATTTACCTATGGATTCAAACCTTTTCATTCTTATACTCTTTTAGTCCATACTTGCTATGGACCCAAACAACTTCCATCGAATATGGAATTCCCCTCAATCACTTGTGAGTCTTACAACCCTTTCACACACACGATCACTTAATTTCCAATTATATCGGACATACGTGTGATAATTATCACCTCTCACGGGTGTCGTATGCTTCTTGCGCAAGGGCTGAACACGCAATCCACATACTAGCTTTGTGTCTTTATGTAATCATTACCCTATGTCAGGGGAATGAGTTTTAATTCGTGCAACAATTTTAAAAACATACCAAGAAAACATTTTTGCATTCCATCATATGTTTAAAATTTACCCTACCTTTGGAGGTTTCAGTTCGTAAAACTTGAAACACAAAAGAACATCTGCATGTATAGAATCTGAAACATAAAGGATAACCGATGTGATTTCATTAGTGACAGAACAATGTCAAAATTTTAGTTGAAATTTAAAAGACGTAAAATGTAATTTACTCTAGATATTAAGAGAAAATGGCCATTATTCTCTCATTGGAGTAGCACGTGTTAAGAGTTAACAAGAAAAGTTAAATGGGCTAGGATAAAAGGACATTGTCTGATGATAAATAGTAACATAATGATAAAGGACATCAGGTATAATTTCATTAGTTAAAGAACAACGTATGCAGTTTGACTTAAACTTAAAGGACGTAAATTGCAATGTGATCTTTAAATTTAAAACAAACTATTGAGTTGACCAGCCTCGATTCTAAATATAAATGAGACAGCTTGGATCGACCTCAAACTATAAATGAGCCGATCGACCTCAAACTATAAATGAGCCGATTTGAAATTGCGTTTTCAGGATATTGAATGCTAAAAACATCAAAACTCTAAAACCAAAACGCTGTTTAGAGTTTCCAAAATAAATTCAGCTTACATCACCGTGTTTCTTTGTTAATATTGAATACCCGTAAAACAAATCATTCGCTCTCTTTTTCCAAAAATATTTATATTATATTAATATTCATTTCAAAGTTTAGATATTAAATTTGATGATAGTTAGAGACAAACAAGTAGGAAGACAATAGCCAAATAGGTGTCTGAACTCCTACACATGTAGGATATATTCATTACAATTAGGTTATGGGTTGCTTATTATTATAATGAATATATATGAAATTATTGTTCCAAAACCCTTATAAAATAGAACATTCATATCCCATCACCTATATGTCTGTTTAATATTTTCAGTTCTCTATACATATTAAAATTAAATCATAATCATCTCATAGTTATTATATTTTCTGTTATATATATATATATATATATATATATATATATATATATATATATATATTAAGTCATAATCATCTAAAAGTTATTATATGCTGGTAATATATTGAGAATGTTGCTACAAATTATAATGGATCAAGTCTTGTGATCAGATTGTACCAGTTAGTTTTATCCAATCAATAAGTTTAGGTTGACTTTGAATGATGAACCTCATGAAGACGACAAATTAAACAAACAAAACCACTTGTTTATGTTCGTTCTTTAAAAATATAACATGTATGTGTTTGTTTACATCCGTTAGTTAATATTGTAAAAGAACAACTAAAAGGAACACTAATAAACACAAACAAACATAGATTAACGAACATAAATGAACATAATTGAACAAATATAAATGAAATTTTGTATTTAAAAATATTAAACATAAACACTTATATATAAATGTATGTATATATAGTATGTAAAAATTTTGTATTTGAAAATATTAAACAAAAACATACACACTTATATATAAATATATGTATATATAGTATGTATATATAGTGGACTTTTTTATTGATATTTAAACAAATATAAACAAACGTAAATGAACGAATATAAGTGAGACATCCGTGAATATAAATGAATGACTTAAACATATGTTCATAACCATTCGTTTAATAAAATAAAAAAGCGTTTGTTTGCTTGCATTCGTTCGGTTTTTAAATAAACAAATTTTTTCACCGAACAATTCACGAATAAATTATTGAACGTTTGGTTTCTTTACATGCAGAAATAATTACAAACATTTATATGTGATCCAAGCACGTGTGACAAACATGTTTAGTAATGTTTGTTTATAATGTTTTATAAGCTTATATGTATTCATCTTTCTACCGTCAACTAGCCATTTGTTTTAATCATTTTTGGAAACTTAGTAGTTATTTTTATAAAATTTGGTTTACAAGTAGCAATTTTGAAAATACTAAAGTTATGCTAAATTTAAAAGAAACAATATGATTTATAGTTCTTAGCCTCTTGTATTATATGCTTTTTCCTTAGGCTAAATGCATGAAAATGAGTGTTTTATTTCTATCTTTTTTAGAGTGTGCTTTAAATGTTTAGGGCGTTAAAGATGTGACCTTGTTGGTGTTCACTCTTTATCTAATAAAAAAGACAGGACCATTTCACATCCTCTACTTTATTAAACAATTAGTCGATTTTCCTAATATGATTGTTGCACACATCATATTATTAATTAAGTGAAAACCACACAAATAAACATTTTAATTGAAAAAAAATCTTTATCAAAATAAACATAGATTATTTTATTAAGTTAAAAAACAGGCTATATAGTTTTTTTTCAATTTAAGTTAATTTTAAACTAATTTTTTTACATACCACTCTATTTAATTTCACTTTTCATTAAAAAGTGAACTTACGAAAAAAATGTTACGAAACACTTCTAATTTAAGTTTTAACAATTTTACTTCTTTTAAAATTACGACGGTGTAATGACTTTTTTAAGTAACTCAAAGAAAACCATAGCTTATTATATTATATTTATACACGGCATCATTTATAACAATCTTAAAAAACGTTATGGCGGTGTAATACATTTTTTAAGCAATTCAAAGGGGCGGTTAGGTTCTTAGCATTAAACTATAGCGTATTATATACATAATCCCATGATTTAGAATGTGTGTATTATATCGTCAAGTCTATATAATTTGAGAGACAAATAAAAGACAAAAAAATCATGACATATGACATTTTATAAATGCTTGTAAATTCTAAACCCTAAACTTATTATGTGATAAAGCTAAATATATTTAAGTGTTCTATCACATAAACTATAAAGGTGTGTGTTACATGTTATTAGCCTCCATTAATGATTCATGCAAGCTAGGTGTCGAGTCCATTTCTTAGAGTTCCATTTGAAGTTGTAAAATATGAATCTTGTAGTGGGGTACCTCTTCAATGTCAGCAAATGATGCTAGTGTATTTTCATTTAACTCTGCATTATCCGTCAATGATGGTTTCACATTGCGTCACTGATGAAATGAAATTATGAGACCAATATATGTTCATAGCCATACACCAACAATAAATTTCAAAGAATCAAATCATCAAATCAGATGTTGAGGGAACATAAGCCCTGAGAAACAAAACGCTAAACCCATTTAGGTAAAAACATCCAATTACTCTCGTTGACTAAATCATAAGCATAATAACCAAACGCATGCAAACATATTAAACACCAAAATCTCAATATCCTCAAAGGCACACAAATAATATGTATAAGATAACGCTACAACATATTGCAACGTAGCAAATTCTAACAACCAACAACTAAAGACGATGCAAACTCAACAACATGGAACAAAAGATAATGATAATGCAAAAGCTATTGTTTATATAAATTGTATAAGTTAAAAATTAATTTGAAATTATGATAGTATTAAATACCAAATCCAATTCCTAGACTTCCACTTAAAGTCATAAAATCTAAATTTTATGGTTGATCATTATAAGTTTTAGTTGCAACTAGGATTGAAAAGGTTTATCATAACATATTAAGGGCATAACATATTAAGGGCATGAAGAATATAACAAGTCTAATATACTTCACTTTTCTTCAATCAATGTTATATAGGTCTCTACCTTTCATATAGAAACAATCACTGAAAGCATACAGGTGTGCATAGTATGCAGTAGAATTACAAAACATAGATTTATGTTATAATATTAATATCATGCTATATTTCTTTAGAAAAAAAATCGAAAGTCAATCTCATGCTATACCTTATTGACTTGAAAATATGTGTAATTGGCGAGTAAAATCCAAATTATCTTTAAACTTCTAAGCATGAATGTCGATGTCTATCGTTTTACCGCATCTTATTTTAAACCATTATTAACTACTCTCAATACTTCTTGAAAGTTTTATGATTCTTGGAATGTAAGAAATAAACCTAATTTTAGTGAGAAAATGGAGGTACACGAGATTTCCTTTTCTTAGAATTCCACTTGAAGTTGCAAAATGTGAATCTTGTTGTTGACCATCGTAAGTTTTAGTTACAACTCGGATTCATAGTTCAAAAGGTTTCTCGTCTTTACCTTTCATTTAGGAACATGCACAGAAAGCACCCAAGTGTTCGTAGTATGTAGGTGTACTATAAAACATAGACTTCTGTTATAATATTAGTATCATGTTATATGTACTTTGGATAAAAATAAAGTCAATGTCATGCTATACCTTATTGACTTAAATTAATATACCATTAGCGGGTAAAATCAAATTATGTTTCGTTGTAAACATGATTCTCGAAGTCTATCATCTAAAGATTTTTTGTTTTAAGCCGATATTAACCATTCTCAATGCTTCCTGAAAGTCTACTTATTTGTGCAATTGCTTCCCACGGAATTTTAATAGCATATATCTACGAAAAAACCAAATATATATCAGAGGAGATTCGTGTGATTTATGCTATGTTGACACACATGACAAAATACCTAAGCATTAAGCAATAAGAAAAGACATAAAAAAGACAAACCCTATCTAGGACAAAGTATAGTTTTAAAACATCATCATAGCAACTAGAATTTTTTAAGAAATGAGAGAAAACATATAAAAAGAAAACAAACCTTATCAGGCACAAACATAGCTTTAAAACTTCAAGTCAACCATTAGAGATACAACGTTAGTACTCGAACATTAAACCATAAAAGAAGGATGTCAATAGCAAAATTACAACATCTAGAACAAATACAATAAACATGTATTATCTTAAACTACGTGGTGGGTAACAACAAACACAAAATTTGACCTTCAATGCAATGCTTGATTTGTTGTACTCTTTATCTCAAACTATCTCCTAAATCAATAGCCTTTAACAACATGTACTACATAACATAAAATAAAACCACAATAAGAAAAAATAAATATGTAATAATTATAGACTATAACATTCCTATTGCAAAAGTAAGCAATAAGAAAGTATAAATTTACATTTAACTCAATTATAATTTTTTTAATAATGTTGAATTCTAAGAATTCGAAATAGTGTCAATGTTCACTATCACAACCAACGGACCAACAAGATACAAAAGAAAAACATGTATCTATCAACAGATCAAATGAATATTTGTTGCTTTAATCTTGACCATCCACCAATGTTGAATGGATTTGATAACCTTGGAAGCCTATATCTAAGGTATTTAGGGACTACTACAAAAAACTATTATACATCTTTTATGGAATTGTCTATCACTTAAGAGCTTGCTTATGGTAAGTTCCCACTTGAATATACGTTAACATGTTTTGAGCTTTCTAAATTTATCTGAATATTGTGATGTGTTGCAGCTTACAGATGACTCAAAATTTGATGATAAATGAACCATTAATGAGCTATTTGAGTTGTTTACCAATGATCTAACATTTAACTACTTGGCGTTAAGTTTGTAAGGTAACATTGTCCCACATTATAAATGAAACAAAAATTAATAGAACTGACTTCTGAAATTAACGAAAACACATGCACAACTTAATCAAAATGTTTTGGCCCCTGAAATAAATAACAACATCGAAAAGAAATAATTAACTACATACAAAATCGGACTCAATGACAGTATCAATTACACCTTTACAAAATAGGAGACTATCTAGAGAATGTCCATATAGACATGTACAAAAATATTTTTATGCAAAACAACTAGAAGCAACCGAATCAATGTTCCAATGCAATCCATTAACTACATACTTATGAAATGTTCAAGCCATCAAATTAAAATCAGTAAAAACCAACATAAGATATTTAGAACCTAAAAGAGCGTAAAAAGAAAATACTTATGGATATTAAATTTTCAAAGAAAAACACATGTTAATCAAGCATGGTTGACATCCAATCCATAAGACTCAAGATCCATCATCAATACCATAAACTTATCAAATGCTTAAATCTATCAAATGAAAATTCGTAACAACATATATTTTTTGAAAACCTCAAAAGAGTGCAAACAAATAATACTTATGGAAATAAAATATTCAAACAAAACCATAACAGAAAAACCAGATATTTACATGTATCAAATTTCTGACAATACATAAGTTTTGAAAAATAAATACCAAATTAGAAGCCAGAATGTAAAAGAGCGTTAGAACCACCAATACGACGAAGAAGTAAGTGTAAAAAGCATATATGAAATTAACATAATTCAACTTTGGAGGTAATTTGTATAGTGGAAACAACAAATTCATATAACAATGACTGGAACGTCAAAAAACATGGATACTCAGCAAACCACATATCTAAATGCAGTCGTCGGAAACCTATCAGAAGCATTGTAGCACAAAGTAACAAATGAAATAAAATTGCTTACAAATACAACAAATCACATGTACTTTAAAATACATCGACATTGAACTAATCCCAAAATCAAACGAAATAAGGCACAACCTCAAGTAGACAAAGTTTCGCCGAAGAATATAACATAAGGAAGAGAGAAAGTAAAGCATCAAAAACACAAAACTTGGATAGTGGAAATATAAATGTGCATGGAGAGTTTGGGTGTAATTGTCCAATATAAGCCACATGTAAATGTCACAAAGTTTCAGCATCGGAAAAAGAATGAGCAAATCTGCAAAATCACTCAAGTACAGAACATGAAGGGGCGAAGGTAAGAATATGCAACCTAAAGGACCAAAGTCGGGAGGTGAATTCACCACTGACTTCGGATTTTAGTATATAGGTTAATATAAGTGTATGATTAATAGGCTTCCCACATTATATAAATTTTTCTAAATAAAATTGACTAGAATATTAAAACAAAATACCTTGATAATATTTATATGAAATTATACATCTGAAGTTATTAAAAGTTAACTTCTTAATGTCATTAAGCCTTAATAAGTTAATGCGACACTTTAAGTTTCAATTTTTTACATTTTCTTGAACGTTATTTATATATAGTTAATATAGTTGTACCCTAATGAAGGCAACCAATGATAATTTGTTGGCAAATTTATGGGTAATTTAGTATTTTGGAACATGACAATATGTGAGTGTGTGCCATGGTTTAAGATTAAGCAAATGAAGTTAAAATCGATGGTAAATCTTGTAAATCTAATAGAAACAAGTGTCCTCAAAGAATAAATGAAGCATAGCGTCTGCATGAACCCTAGAGTTGGTTAAGGTGAGAAGGAAGAAAGGCAAGACTTTGGTTTATGAAATCTAACACACAAATGGAAAAAAAACAACAAAGTAAAGGAAAATGATTATATTACACACCCATTGTAGATATGCTGTTGTATAATGTTTAAATTGTACTTAAAATATGTTAGAGATGATAAATAAACGTGTTTAAAAATTACTAGACATGTGATGTAGCCATAGGATACGTAATATTACATTGTTAAAAGACCCATTATAAAGGGCTATTACGGCAAATCTGAAGAATATATAGTAATTGATGTTTTGTTAAAATTTTCAGGTAAATATTGAAAATAGAGTAATTTAGACGTAAAAGGATATAAACGGAATAACAGGTGAAAGACGGAGGACAGAAACAGAGACAGGTTACGACCCATACCGACCCGGCGGGCACGAACCATAACCAACATCATCTAAATAGAATACCGAATCTACATTGGGACATGGGTGATTGTGGGACCTAATCCAGGTTACGAATCATGGGCCAGTCATGTGTATAACCCGTAAGTCGAGTAAATGTAGGGTTTGGTGTTGTGATATATAAGGAATGCGATGGAAACCCTAAAACAAAAATGGAGTTCAAGAACTAGCGAAAAAAGGGATGTATAAAGAAGGAGAAGACGGATCAGAAGAGAAGAAATGACGAGATCTAAAGATTGAAGCCATGAGGAAGCATCTCTTAATTCCACGGGTTATTCTTTACAATTTTCCAATCTTTTGAATTTGTTTGCCATGTTCGGCTAAACTTTTGTATAACTGTTCGGATAAAATGAGACGCTTTATTTATGACTGATGATGGATTTTTTGTTTGTATGATTTTAGTAGTGTAGTACGATCAGTTCTTATAATGCATATGCGATTATATTGAAATGGGTTATAATGTTAGTTGTGTGGTGATATTGATCTTTCTATGAGGTTATGAATGTCAGATTCGGTATTTTCTATCTTTAGGGTACATTGACGTCCATTAGCCTAGGGCTTGATACTTTAATCGATAATAGATAACTAATCTTCATAACTAGTTAAACATATGTTTTCCTTACGAGAAGGATCTTATTATAAGGGTCTAGAAACTAATTATGGTTTTCTAAATGTCTTACCCTTGGTAGTCGTTATTCGCTCGGTTCGTTGACCTCCTTGAACAACAGATTAGAAACCTTAATTATAAGAATCCGTACAGTCGCTAGCTCTATTGAGGTAGGTCTAAAGGTGTGTCTAGAGCCTTAACCATAGTTTGATAAGATTAACCTTACGCGGTATTAGTTTATATTAGCATATCATATTCCATAGGCAAGGTAAGTCTTGGAGTGATTTAACGAGTCTGTCTATTACAATCTAAACACTCTTCATTGATTCGAGTCTAGAATGGTTATATTTTCTTAACTCTTGGCAGTAATTCTCAGTCATTTAAGTTAGTAGATCTTAAGTGTCGATTTATATAATTCATAGGTTTCATATTAAGTAACATATTTGGTACTAGTATATTTTGGGTCCACAGAATGATACTTGGGTATTTACCTTAGCTACACTATATATTGATAGGTACACTTGCCAAGAATGTATATAGATAGTATTTGTGTTTTTACTTTAAATTAGTCTTTGTTTATGTGCAATTTTATTTGTTACTTTCTAAACACAACAACATTTTTAATTTGTCATGTTCAAGTATTACAGTTTTACACCATTACAATTTATAAGTATAATTTGGTATATTCAAAATTAAAATGGAGTTAGAAATTAGGTTTGGAAGGTTTGTGATAAGGAATTGGGAATATTGGGGAAATTGGATCCAATAATAAGTTTTATGGTATTAAATAGCTAATGACTTATTAGTTAATAACAATTGTAAAAGTGCTTTGATAAATTTAATCGAATACTTGAAGTGATGAAAGCCATTGAGTATGAAATGACTCGATTTAGGTGTTCAGCTTGAATTTGTTACTCGAACCCATAAACATGAGTTAAAACTAACATTTAGTTTTAGGATGTTCTCGAATGTAAAAAATAATTTTAGAATTACAAATAATAAACTAGACTTTTTGAGTAACTCTAGAGTAATATTGAGTTTGAAGCTTAAAGAGAGTTAAAGATGTTATATATGAGTAAGTTGTCAAAAGTGTTCATACAAGTTTTGTGGAACTAGGGTTGGGATAATTTAAGGGTTAAGTTTCATTAGAAAAGAAATATAAAAAGAGCGGGCCAGAACCGATTAAAATCGAAGTGTAAAACATTTCGAAAACCTATTTGACTTTTTTTTTATTCTGTAAGATTGAAAGAAAGTTACGTGACCTTGGTATTCACATAAAAGAAAATTAGAAAGAAAAAGGTGATTGACAACTCTAACTAGACAAGGTGTGCATCACAATTATGTATAGTGAAAGCACAAACCGTGGGTGATGTGCTGATCATCCCCTAAAGTATTAAGAATAATTTCTTTATCAAGATATGTCTGATAAATAATTCCTTTGCCAGGAATATGTTCTTAATTCTTCTAATTAATAGAGCATATTCTTGTCTAGTGACTATCACTAGGATCTCACTAAAATTTAATTCTTGATAATTTTCTATACAAATAAAAGATTTCCCCCTTTTTGATGTCTTCATTAATCTATAGATGGTCTGTTAAGGCTTGCATTGTTAAAAAAAACCTTGGTATCTAGAAAGCCATTCATTTTCCATATTGTATAGTCATAGAAAATAGTGTGCTAGAATTAGTTTGTTTAAAAAAATTCACACAGTCAGGTTTATAATTTATAAAAATGATTAATACCATAATACTATACACATTTAGAAAAATGCACCTGTCTTATATGTAATATGGTATGGTAAGACCAAAGTGTCATCCAAAGGACAAGATGTGCAGCTCTCACTGCTAGAGAATTTCAGATATTTGAATTTTTGCTTTTAATGATGATGCTAGAATGTTTAAAACAAGAAAATGAATAATTAAAATAAATAAGATCAAATTCATATAAGAAAAGTGAATCATCCTGGTATTGAATTCCCTTGACCTAATGGATGATTCTCATGACAGACGGTTGATCATGATGTTTGCTGCATATCTAGCTAATATCTCACTAGAGCAACTTAGATGAGTAGTTCTTATAGCTCTAGGGCTCGATGTCTAGCTACCCTATGACTTACTACAATTAAGCAACGACCCTTCGATAATTTACTAATGATAAAGAAAACACCAATGCTATAGACACACATTGACTCATAGAACCAAAAGCACACACTTG
Organism: Scalesia atractyloides; assembly: GCA_947069175.1. Lineage (NCBI taxonomy): Eukaryota > Viridiplantae > Streptophyta > Magnoliopsida > Asterales > Asteraceae > Scalesia > Scalesia atractyloides. Next base: position 87,643,147 of record CAMTDV010001632.1, read on the forward strand.
AAATCACTTTATTTCTACTAATGATAAAGAAAACACCAATGCTATAGACACACATTGACTCAGAACCAAAAGCACACACTTGAAATCACTTTGTTTTCCCATGACTAGGAACCTCCTATACATACTAATGTTGTGTCACTCGCTTAAAAGATCTTTGCATCACAACCCCCGATCACACCCTGGACGAAAGTCGTGAATAGTCAGTGGTACCAGTGGTTTATTTGAAAATATTGCGGCAGAAATTCCATCAAGACCGTTGTCACACCCCGACTTGCAGCGGAAATAAAAGTCGGGGCATAATTGGGTTATCATCAAAGCTCATGAGATTTACTATAAAGTTTCATATTTATTACTTCCAATTTAAAAGAGAAACTACATCAAACATACAAGCACAACATATTCTAAACTCAACATTCATGAACTCTTTATTTTTCTTCTAAGGCAAAATTCCTATGTGTTCCTCGCTTCAACTTGTTCACCTGTATCATGTGCAAAAAAAAGGGTTTTTGGGTCAACAAAAGTTGGCGAGTAAATCTTATAAAAACATTTGAACGAATTTGTTATATTGGTTATTTGAATAAAAATGTGCATAACCACATATGAGTATACGTATATGTAAATTTAACCATAAAACACATAATATCAAATAATGCACACACACACATATCAAATGATGAACAATGAGATCAAGGCTCAATCAAACGAAGCCGATCTAATGAGGCACCTGATGCTCAACTCGTCTCCAACGAGGAACTGATGGGCCTAATGAATGATTTGCACGCAACTTGACGAAAATGTAAACACGCAATACAACAAATAACATTTACATCACACGTTAGATCATATAATGGTAATAGCAAAAGTGTTTGAATAAACAAAATGTATAAACGACACATGATACACCCCAAAACATGAATAAAAAGGGGAATTTGTAAGGATTCACTCACAGTGGCTGCGTTCCTTGTTTGATAATGAATGCGCACGAATTGAGGAGTTGATCGACAAACGAATACTAACCTAAAATAATAACGCGATAATTCGATAAATATAAACCAATTAATATCTTGATTTAATACTTTTGTTAGGTTTTTAGGTTATTTTTTGTGGTATTTATGGGAATTTTTAAACCCTTCGAAATTGTATTTTTTTAGTATTTTTAATTTATTTTTAACTAAATATATGTAATATAAATAATTAAAATAAAAATAAAATATTAAAAAAACATTGTCAGGTCTGACAAGGAGACCTGACCGGTTCAACTGATGGATTTTGGCAGCCTGTGGTGAGGCTCAACTCGTGACCTCTGGGTTGGATGCATGCAGCTCTTCCAACTGAGCTACGTGTCTAACCCATTAGATCTTTGATTTTATTATACTTATGTACTGTTTTCCTTAACTCAGAAATCATTTAATTAAAAAGGTTTTTTTTAAATCAACTAAACCGGTGTGCGTACTCAGGCTCAAACCCGAGTCTATATGTTGCTTTGCACCCAGCCCAACCAGTTGGGCTGGGTGTCTAACCCGTATATGGATGAATTTTTATTATATTTAACAACTCACAACGAGTCAATATGGTTTCAGTTTTAAAAAAAAAATATTTTATTACAGTGGATCGGTGTTGTGTCAAGGATCAAACTCGGTTCTGTTAGTGTGGAATGCACACAGTCCACCGCTAGACTGTGTGTCTAACCTATTTAAACCACCGAACATATTATACTTGTATTCTAATCGACTTCATCTTCTTCAACTTTACAAGAAGAACAAGACCCAGAACTGAACTTCGACTTATATGAATTTTTATCAGTTCTGGTTATTTGAAAGAATTGCGCAATGACATAGAAAGGTTTTAAGATTGCATACCAACTGGAAAATACGAAAATCTTGATGCCTCTGGTGACTGATTCCGATGGCTCAGAACAAATCCGATGACCAAATTTAACAGAAACTTCCGAGGGAAAAACAAGTGATGAGCGAGTGAGTGTGTGCTCTGACTGAGAAGCAATTGGTTTGTATTTATAGTGCCATGACCAACAATGATTTTTCAGTTTCAATTGCGGCTTTAAAACTCAATGATTGCAATCCGATTTAATTCTCATGACTCTGATTTCGGTTATAACTGACAAATTCGAAACGGATGTTGATGATTGCCCATTGAATCTGCTGGCGGTTACAGTCTTGATGATTCAAATTTCCAGGTTTAAGTGGGTCTTTAATATAAGACTTTAATGGTTTCGATTACAGCACAAGTGTGCGTGTGGTGTAGTGGTGTTTTGTGTGTGTATTTACACGGGAGACCCGGGTTCGAACCCGGTTACCCCTTATGTTTTATTTATTTATTTTTATTTTTTTATTTTTATTTTTTTTAACTTTCATTTATTAATATTGTTATTATTTATTTAATATTTTAAATTCTTTTAATTCATTTAGTAACTATAAGTTAATAACTCGAATTAAATGGTGCATAAATACGCAACGTGACTTTACATTAAATCTTGAATTATTTAACGAAGCGGGTTTTGAAACCCGTTTTACAACTAATGTTATAGTATCCCCTACTTTTAGAAATTTCGTCCCAAAATGTAGGTAGTAGTCGTAACATGAAAAAAAATGCGGGTATTTCTAACACACTAAGCCTTAGCATTCTCAGGTAAACTCAGGTTCTCGTTTTAATTCCCAACACATTCTGTCTGGAATCTGAATATCTTTTAACAAAGAAAGGAGGGATGATGCTTGGATTTGATGATTACACGACCAAAGGAGTGTGAAGGTTTGAATTTTAATTGAGGTGGTAACGTTCCTAGTAAGGGTTGAATACCCTGCTACAGGAATCGCTTTTTGACGCCTAAAATATAAAAATAAGAAACATTGATAAACAGAGTTGATTGACTGAATATGTTCTCATGCATAAGAGTTTTGAGAGGATTGATGCGTTGAAAAGATAAGGTTATATCAAAACAAAAACTTCAACCATGACAATATTAAAACCTACACGGAACTTCTCATAACCGCCTGACAATGCGTTTGATCCTTTGACAAGAATACTTACATATAGGAAGTACCAGCGGCGTATCCACCATATTCTTGTCAAATTTTCATTGGCTTTGTCAGTAAGTTATGATTAGTTCTATGTGACTCTAAAACATAAACAAACAGAACAGCCAAAGCTTGAGTCTCAAATCTGAAAGAATACATGACTGAATGACGACAGTACTTCTCTCGTTTGTTATGATGAAGGGGTTAGTCTATGAAAAAGTGAGACACAACCCAATTTCTTTAAATGATGAGAACAAGATACGTCGTGATGTATGATGATATGAAAGTTAAATCAATGAGTAAAGATATGAAATAAAACAGTAATATCAATTTGCATTAAAATTCTTGGATACATAAATTCCCAAATTAAAACAGGGATACACAAAGATTGAGAAAACATTAAGAACTAGACGGTTGGAGCTGAGTCTTGACTCTTGGTGATGGAAGGCTAGTTGGGTTGATCGTTTGGGCCGTTATTATCTTCAACAGGATTAGCGTTGATGTTGTAAGCTCTTCCTCTTGCTGGTGGTGGGGCTGGGTTTGCTTGATTTGTTGGTTAACTGGGTTTGCTTGAGCTTGGGCGTTAATGATGTTAACCAATCTAGGACACGTGTTTCTAAAATGGGTAGGGTCACCACATTTAAAGCAAGCTCGAACATATGGAACTATGGGATATTGAGGTTGTTGATAAGGTTGGATCATGTTTTGGGTATGGGGTGAAGCTTGGTTTTGGGGAGCACGACAAGTTTTACTCATATGACCATAACGCCCACAATTTGCACACAATCGACAGGGTATGGTAGGTTAATGGTGATAAAAGCAAGTGTTGTATCGAGAGTGAGGTCCAACGTAGGGTTTCTTATTCGGGTAAGCAGAGTTGGATGCTACTTGAGTGATTGGGATAGCTTGGAATGGTACGGCTTGTGGAGTTGGTTGATTACCTTGAGTGACAGCGAAATTTTGTCCGTCTCGCTTTCTATTGGTAGTGGGTTGGGAAGAGGATTCAGTTTGGGTTGGGTTTGAGGTTCCAGTTGGTGCTTTATCTTTCTTCTTCTCTTCCTTGAAGTCTCCATTCCTAATGTGGTTTTCGGTGAGCTCTGTAGCTAACTCCATTGCTGCTTCCAAAGTTGCAGGTGTGGTACTAATTACAGGGTCTTGAATATTTGAAGGAAGACCCCAAACGTAGTGCCCGATCAAACGGTATAGGGGAGTGAACAAGTTGGGGACCATCTGATTCAACTCAAGGAATCTCTTGTTGTATGTGGTGTGGTCGCCCTTCTTTTGTTTCAAAGAGTAGAACTCATCTTCTAATTTCTTGATTTCGCTTCTTGGACAGAAGCGTCTTGTCATGGTCTCCCTTAAATCTTCCCAAGTCAAAGTCATAGCATCCTCAGCACCACGCTTGCCCTTTTCTGTATTCCACCATATAAGTGCTACTCCGAACAAACGACCAGTAGCATATCGCCCCTTGCGATCATCGGGGCAGTCACAATTGAGAAAAGTGTTTTCCATCTCCTCATACCAATGGAGGAGTGCGGTGACACCTTCAATCCCTTCGTATTTTGGGGGATCGCAGGATTTGAAATGTTTGTAGGTGCATTTAGGGGTGTTGAGAGGAGGGTTGGCGACATTTTGGCCTTCTTGATTGGTTGGGGTGATAGGATTAGTGGCAAGGGCTTGGTTGGGCTTGAACTACTATATAGGGAATAACAGCGGCCATTTGTTGAGCGATTTGGGCAGCCATACGCTCGCTGGATCTTTCTGATCTCCTACCTCTACGAGAGTGTCTAGAAGACATCTACAGGAATTGCGTACGAGATTAAGAATTGAACGTTTTTAGGTGTCATGTGTCGTAAAAGGTGAAAACATCATTTAAAATAAATGAAAACAAGAATTAACTACATCCATAGGATGTCTTGGGCTTTGCTCATGTTTGGGCCCCCATATGTCCCCATACTTGGCCTTGGTAGTCATGTGGGCCCCCATGACTACTAGGCTCTTGTAGGGTTCACATTGGTGTTGACCTATCAACACTTGCGCCACCCGAATGAAAATCGTAAAGCATGATTGCAAAGTATAAGTCGGAGGGTGTCCTGGTATAGAACAATGACAACTCAAAGCTGAGGTTAGTTCGAACGACGTTTGGGGTGGCATGCTTTGGCCTAATAGGCCTTTCGTACTCTCATCGTTAGTCCCCTGGTAAGCAAACTAGTCCGTTAAATACGAATACCAACCTAGACAGGACGTTTCGACTACCGGTACTTGTACCCTTCCAGTTACTACATACCCATCGTAGAACTTACTTTGATGAGATTGAAAAAACGTAAGCACCACAAAATCTTGAATAAAGAAAATATGAGAATGATTTGAATATGTGAGAATTGAAACGTGCATGATGAATGTATGTGTAAGCATGTTATGTTTGACAATATGTATAACTCATTAAGTATCACACAAAATAATAGTAGAAGTGCTTGCATGCATTTGTGTGTGTAGCAAATATGAAACAAATAAACGTCATAAGTTTTGCATGTAACCACATAAGCAATTAAAATCTATCGACTATAGTATAGGTTATCATATGAATTACCAATTGTAATTACTAACCCTAACCCTTATCAAATGTATCCCAATTACTAGAAATTTCGGGAACTGAACGAGTTCGCATTAAAAATTAAAGTAAAAAACAACCGCAAATCAATCAAATCAAATCAAATGGTAAAAAGCATCGAATGCTTAGATTACCAGATTCTAACAAGGGTTCAACACATAAACCTAGTTCACTTACAAGAATCCTCCACCCGAAGAAATCACAAGGAGATTAGCTGCTCATCTCGGTTGTATGATCTTCACGTGCTTGATGAACTGATGAATTCATGATCTCAACGGTTGATTTGGTGAAGAGTATGATGAAATTGAGGTGAAAGCTCCAACTTTGTGCCTTTTGATCCCAATTTTCGTCCAAGGAAGTGATAACCCTAACTAGGGTTATAAAATTCATCTTTATACTTTCAAAATAAGACTTTGCGTGTTTTTCCAGAGGCACCACCGTAAGCTACGGTCGTAGACCATGAGCTACAGTCAACCATTCTGATTCATTTGATGTCGCATACGTAGGTTACGCCAAGCCACCATAAGTTACAGTTGTTGGTCGTTGTTAATGCCTTGACTGATCCATCTCAACCGTAAGCTACGGTATAACAACCGTAGCTTACGTCGTATTCCATAGCTCCATGTATTAGCTGCATCTCAACTTTCATTTAATTACCCAACAATCCCTAGACTTTAAACTATTTCCTTCCTCGTATATCCAAACCATGTTGTCAATCTAAACAAGTCCCGAACAGTGTGAAGTGTCTTGATTATCATTTTTGCTTGTTCCATTCCATCACTAAGAATTCCAAACTTCACCGGTTTACGGGATTAACTCGTCGAACCATAAAAATTCTTAGTTAACACATTCACCGTGCATATTCGCTTAAAACGCAATAAGACACGTATTATAACACTTAACGCCCGGGTTTCATACTCACCATCATGAGATCATTTATTTGTATAAAAAGACACATTCTTATAAACTACAGCATTAAGAGTTTTTACATTTATTTATATCATACTGTTACTCAAAAAGTATTTGTCACTCGGCAAGTTCTATGACTGTGGTCATATCACTATCGGTCATTCTCCAAATTAGTGAAGCTTATCAAGTTAGTGTATACAAAATCCCACATACTTGCAGTAATTTTTCAGTAAGAACAGAAACACTTAATCACTGTAATATAAGTAACATTTTAATAAAACATTTAGGGTTTGGCAAAAACATTTGAGAAAAAGAGAATGACTAATTCTAAGCCTTCTGATAGTTAAGCATATACTTTTATAGTTCTGAATCTTCTGGTAATTAAGCATTTATTTTGATAGTAAGTTTATAGTTTTGAGCTTTGTGATAGTTAAACATTTAGTTTAACATAGTAGAATACGTATTAGTGTAAAAATCAAATCAAACCTAACGATGGTCACGAGATTAGAAGCATAACGTAGATGACAAAGTATAGCCTTATTCAGGCAGCACCTAAATATCCGTTAGTTGGTTCCCTGATCGATCGGATAGAATATCGTATCGGTGATTATTGGTTAGAACACCAAAGTATAGAGAGAAGATGAGAAGGAATGAGCAAAAAAATGAATCCTAAGCTTCCTATTTATAGGTAAGGAATATGCCTTTATTTTCTAGAAAAAATCATATACACATTCCTTGGATATTTCCTACCCATATACACCTTACTTAGATACTTCCTACCCATATACACCTTCCTTAGTTGTTATCTATCCTTATATACCTTCCTTATATATTATTTACCTCATATATGTATTTAGATTTTAAGTTATTAAACTTATCTAACCGTTTTGTTGTTAAACTTAGCTGTTTAACTGACTAATTTACTTTAACTGATTAGTTACTTAGCCTGATTAATTAATTAATTTACTTAGCTGATAAGTTTCATTTCCTGCTACGTTTCCTTAGCTATTAAGTTTACTAGGCTTTCTTAACCGCTACGTCTTCTTCACCGTTAAGTTTTCTTATTCAGAAACCCCCTGGTTAAGTTCTAATTTCTAGATAAACACACAATGCAACTTGTATTAGTGTATTAACCCAATTTCAAACTTTAACGATAATCACGAGATGAAAACCGCAACGGACAAACTATCATCTTATTGAGGCGGAACTTCAGCTTTTGGTTGCTAGGGTTTCAGATCAATCGGACAGGGTAGCGTTTCAGCGATTAGGGTTTTATACACTTTCTACGGAGCAGAGTTTCGAGGGTTTAGGAGTTTTGACATTAGAATGACAGAACGAGAGAGAGCAAGAGAAACAAAAGAAAATGAGCAGTTTAAATGCCCAAACTTCATCCAACTTATAACTGAATTTAGGGCTTCTCGCACCCCACGACAGGTCAGGGCTTCCCTATCGTGGCCCCCGAGGGAGTCTAGCTAGGGCATAGGTGGCATGGCTCAGTGGGTAGGCTTGACACTACACGTGTCTTTGGCGGCTTTTATACTTCTCGCGCCCCACGGAGGGCTCTTATGAATTTAGGGCTTCTCGCACCCCGCGACAGGTCAGGGCTTCCCTGTCGTGGCCCCCGAGGGAGTCTAGCTAGGGCATAGGTGGCATGGCTCAGTGGGTAGGCTTGACACTACACGTGTCTTTGGCGGCTTTTATACTTCTCGCGCCCCACGGAGGGCTCTTATGAGTCTGTCGCGGCCTGCGAGAAGCAATAAAAATCTTTCTTTTTGATTTTTCATGCTAGTTCTCATTATGCACGTTTGGGGTTTCGATTACGAATGGTTGTGGGACCTTTTTGAGGGGTGTTACACTTTGCAACACGAATAATGCAAAAGAAAATGCCAACAGATAGCACACTTGACTTAGCAATTAGACCCACAAACTGCCTTGCACTCATTAGAGATGTATAGCCTTGAGTTGTTGTCCCAAGAATAGAAAGTATTTACTCCACAACACTTGCTTATACCATTGACTCCACACATCAACATAAGTCGTAAATAAAATTGACACATCAAGCACACAAACATATCATAACAATGAAAATCAATTGTTTTAATAAAATCAAAAGAAGTTAACAATCAGTTAATTATTTAAATCAAGTATGGTCTCGGTTAATCTCTACCTAGACGATATAAACACATACAACCTAATACAATGGAGAAAAAAAACACGCCAGTAGAACATGAACACAATGAAAGCACAAAGGTAAAATCGATCAATCTTCCCTCCGCAACGTCTACAACCCAAATGTAGTGCAAACAGTATTTAGGATCTTCCCTTTACTCTCTCGAAACTCTCTAATAGTGGGTTAGAGGGTAAAATTCGTCTTATGGTTGATCCTCCTCAATGTTGTTGCCGAAACCCTCTAAATAGGCAAATGTCAGGGCTATCAGTGTGCGACATATGGACCGTATGGCTACATACAGATATAGTGTCTATAAAAAGTTGGTTGCTCATTTTGAATTAATTATCACCATATGACCCGTATGAAAGCATACGGTCATACACAAGCGTCTTCAACTTCTTCTAAACAACCAAGTCCTCCATTTTCCCAGAGTCGACCTGGTTTTAAGCTAAATCTTTATAAAATCATTAAGTAGACGTGCAAGTTCACTTATGACATGAATAATTCCATTTATTAATGAATTCGTAGTATAAGACACACAAAACTAGAATTATTTAACGTGTAAAACATGTATGATTTAAAGCGCATCAATAAACCATTGGTAAAATGAACACTCTCATATTTGATTTTTATACCAATGAAAAAGTTCCATCCTAATGAATAATGTTAATTTGTTTGGAATCTTTTGCAACCATATACTCCTTACAAATATGTATAACCCATGTATGCTTATAAGTGTGTATGCTTCCACCCATGTCAATTTTCTTCTTAAAAATATAATAGTCTTACTATTGATGGTGGATCAATCTAGTTCCAAACCTAGCTAACTTTATACATTTGTCATATTAGTGTCTTCATTTATCTTAAGACTTAACATCTACATAAGCCTCGAAGCCACAAATCCTTAGAAAAGACTACTTGGTACTTTTCCTAGTTTATATGTCATAAGATATCTTTTCAACTGACTTAGTTGGTAACGTGAATATCGTAGTAGCAATGTTGTATCCCCTCAAACTAAGATAATAAGAGTAACGGACGTATTATCGAACATATCTAACCATATTCAATTCCCCTTTTGGAAATGTCATGACCTTAGCGGAGTTAGTTGAGTTAATTGTCAAACTCTTCACTAGTATATTCGCTCTTCAATCTCATGAAAGGTCCTTCATTTTATCCATGTTGATTTTAACTTTGTTACGAAAACCTTTTAATAGTTCAAAAGTTTCTACTTTACGTCAAAAAAGTAGATATAACCTCAAACAGACTTTAATCGCTGTTAAGAGAACCAAAAATCAACATTCACTCTAAGGCCACCTGTTATGGGACGCTAAAGGTAGGTGTGGGCTGCCGTGTCGGCATACCGACACACCCTGTCGTGAATGGGGACGTGGGCTCTAGCAAGGTGGTGAGCGCCATGGTGAGAGGAAAGATTTGAACATTGGAGTGGAAGGGGGCATCGTTGGAGAGTGGAACCATAACAGGGATCGTCATTGGAACGTGGGGCATGATGGTTGCTTAGATAACGATGTCGCATCATTTCTTTTTCAATGGAATTTCATCGGAGACCCCCTTCATAATACTCTTCACCGTTCATTAAACATTTTTAGCAAATTCTAAAATTGTGGAATAAAAAAAGGTGTAATTCAAAAATTCGATTCCCACTAAATAAAGGAATATATTTTGTGGGATATTTGCTTCAATTATTTCAGTCACAATATAGGGCAAAGTTCAATAAAGAGAAACAATCTTCCACAACAAAGATCCCATATATAACGTAATGCATTTCAAGTTCCCACGTTATCACATATTTGTTTATTTTTGTTTATGTTTATAGTTATATTTCCAGATTACTCAGCTTACGTATCTATCATAATATTATATAAAATAAAAATACTTATACACTTATACTTATTTAGTATTATATATGTTATTAGGTAAAAGGTAACAGAGTAATTTAAATAATAGGTTTATTTAGACTTGCAAATATAGTTAAGCTCAGTATATTGAGTTTGAACTACGGGGTTTTATTATTAAATGATCACAACTCACTGATTAAGCCCGAGCCCGTATAAGCTTGTCTCCATTCGAGCCTATAGCGAGTTGATCTTAAATAATTTTATGAGCGGTTTGACTCGTTTACACCTATGCAAATTGCAAACTTCATAAACCGTAAGTATTTAATATATATGCAAATTGCAAACTTAACACAAAAAATAAACACTACTATATCTATATGTACGCTTATATTTATATATATGCTTGATTATGTATAAAAACTAGATACACGCAACTCGATATATTTATATATACGCTTAATTATGTATAAAAGAACTAGATACACTTCAACCCGGTATATTTATATATACACTATATACACACTACTATAACCATCCAACAACACCATCATCACACCCATAGCTGTGTCACATTGCTTAGACAAGGCATCATTCTTGTCTCAAACAAAACCCTAATATTAATATTATGTACACACCCATATGTATATATAATACACCCGCCCTACCTATTTCAGGCACATTGCACTCACAAATGTGTGTGTATATAGGTATTATTGTTGTTGTAGATTTCAAGACATATATAACTTATTTATATACCCATTGGACTTCTGTTTTGTCGACATTATAAGTTATCATACAAGTTGCCACATTATATTTTTGTATATTATTTTCAACTTTCCTTGAAAAGGATGTAGGCGCCATACACCTAGCTAGCTTTGCTTTTAGTTCTGTTTTCTGTCAAATTAGTATATTTTGTATATACTAATGACCATTTACTATTGCCATCATACATATACATTGTATGTGCAAATGCATAAGTGTGTATCTATTATGATAGTACTCATTTTAAGACAATTATCGTCGGATGTCACGTGATTTCATATTGGCATCCACATTAAAGTTTTTAATTATGTTGAGTGAAGGAGCTTAACTAAAAGTTTTAAAGGAGCGTAAAGTAATCGGACCTAAAAATTTTTTCTTTCATTATGTTTCGGTCGGCTATCGATTCAGGTCAGGTCAAACAATAATAGTTCCAAATAAAACTAAAAAAATTCATTTATTCAAAGTATCCGTTCTTACACATAAAAACTTACGATTAAGTTTATTGTGTGGTGGGTAATATAGGGTTAAACAAATAAGAGTTAAAATATATTTACCAAACTACCCGTAACTTATATACAAAGTGGTAACAAACTTTAATTTATATATTGTGTACATATTTAGGATATACAAAGTGGCAACAAACTTTACTTTAATTTATATATTGTATAAATATTTAAGAAAAATAATTGGGGGGCGATCCTATATAAGTTTTAAAATTTTCAGACGAAATATCAAAACCTAACACTTCTAACCAAAATATTGGGTGGGCAGGTGCACCCCCGAGCACCAACTAACCTTCGCCCCTGATTATGTCTCATGTAATGTGTACTGTGTAGGTGATGAAGGTAATTAAAAGTTATGGGTTGTTTGTTTACCTCTTAATGAAACTTTTAATGATTCAGACTTTTTACTTGTTTAGCACTTAATGGTTCAGACTGTTTGTTTCGTGAGCATATGTCTGAATGACATAGACATTTGCCTCTGAATGGTTAAGTATTATATTGAGTCTGAATTGTTAAGACCTCTAATCTGAATTGGTCAGACATTTGCCTTTGAACGGTTAATCTAATCTGAACGGTTAAGTATTATTCATAACTTCATTTAATCTTATCCTGATTTTCAGGAAAATCAAAATTTCTTATATGATTCTCTCTCTCTCTATATATATATATATATATATTCAATAATTTGTTGAAATGGTGTGTTTGAGTTGAGTTGGAAGCATGCATGACATGTTCCCCATGGAGAAGGTGATGCCATCGATGAACATGGTTATCTGCAATTGTCATCAGCAACTCATGCACCCATCATCCTTTACTCCCTTGAACCTAGACACCCATGTCCCATTTGAACACCATCTATATGTTTTTTTATGACACTTCTCTGAAGAAATTTCGCAGGATCTCTTTGTTGATTTCTTATTAATGGTTGACCAAGAAAACTGGATCATGCATGTGTTCTGTGTCCATAACTATTACTATTCATCACGGGCCAGGGTTCTGTCCCTAGTATATAACATTATAAGGTTATAAAGGAACAACCCTAATTCTCGTAGATTATCCAAGTTTCTTTTCCTCAGCATGCAATTTTATACCCACCACAATAAATTACTTGATATATACGTCTTGTTTCATAATGTAATTTGTAAACGTGCGTTGAAGTGACAGTTGATTCAAAATCTTACACTCCAATATGTGGAGAACATATCTAAAAGCATAGAAAATTTTCTTGAATCTCTAGACTTACAAAGCAATGTTTCAAAAACCGGATTGGTTGTCAAACCGACAACCTACTACATTTCAAAGCAATGTTTCAAAAACCAGATCAATTGTCCAACTTATAACCTACTTGTTCATTGGTTACACTTAATCACCTAACTTGAAGACCGGATAGCGTGATAATTATATATATATATATATATATAAAGTTCAAATAATATATTGTTACATTGGTTAGATATATTCAAAAGAATAAAATAAATATATAATAGTTTAAAAAAATGAAGGGGCAGGAAAAATTTAGATTAGCTATTAATAAAGGAAAATATTTAAATACATAGTCTTCTAAAACAAGAAAGTTGTAGTAAAGGTATCAAACGGACTCCGACAGAACTCATTCTAGCGGCATTGGAACCGTCTTATTGAACTCTACAATCTTATATGTTAGGTTTTTCCTTTTGGTTCTTTAGCTTGCAGATTTTAGAATTTGGGTTTAAATTATTGTGTCTTTTTATTTGGCATTGTATTTTTTTTTTCATCGTTGTGTTTTTTTTTACGATTTATTATGTCTTTTATTCTCGACATTGTGTTTTATTTATGTCACTATGTTATAATTTACGATCTATCATGTTTATGTACTCTTTCTAAAATTAGAAGACTAAGCAGGATAACTCAACCTATTAATAAAACTAGTGGTTACACCCGCGCTTCGCGGCAGTACCACTCCATTTTAACAAATTTTAAATGGAAACGCATACGCAATTGATGTTTTCAATCGACATACCAATACCAATAAACATCGTCGTTGACATAAGTTCGGTTCATCACGTTACGGGCACCGTACCAACACTTATTGTGGCGTACTATAAAATATATTCTAATGCAAATAAAAGTCCATTTTCAATAAAATTTATATACACATAAGATTAATCACGTCGTAACGGTGTACTCAGAGCTTTATAAAAAAGCTCTTATATCATTAGAATAATGAAGATAGTGAACAATGCTAATTTAGTGAGGTCATTTTGATAATATTTACGTGTGGGCTTACGGGGACGTAGATAAAAATACACACGTCGCAGCGACATACTCGTAATTTTAAAAATATCATATATTACAAGTTATAAGAAAAAACAAAATATACTCAAAATTAATTATAATAAAAACACTAAATCTTTAAAAAAAATTGTAAAACTATGCGACGCGAATTCGCTCATAAATTACAGAAACAAAAAATCGATTTCGTTACTAACATTGTTCAATCACTATCAAATAGATTTGTTTTGTTACCTATGTAATACCGAATGCGATTAAAAACTACAAAGAAAAAGAAAAAAATGACAAAAAAGGAAAGAGAAAATCAAATTCACATGAATACAAAAAGTTCACTATAGCTAAGAAGTTTATCAATTATATATATAATAATGCAACACTAATTTAGTAAACACTTTTATTTTGTGAGATCTGCTAAGCTTATATCTTAAAATTTACTAAAGAAATTTTTGTGTACTATTTCCTAGAACATGTAAGGATACTTTAAGCAATTACAATTTATAAATACAATAAAAAGATAAGTTTTATATACTATTAAGGAAAGTATAATTTTTGTCCTTATAATTTGCTAATTTTTAACACTATCAGTTTAATAGATTAAAAATAGTATTTATCGTCCATGGTTTGCTAATTCTAACAGTTTCAGTCCGCGCCACTAACGTTGTTAGTATAGTTCTATTAAGTCATGATAAACGACTACAATGCTCTTGGTATTTATAAATAAAAACCAACTATATCAAAAGACTATAATACCCATCACCTGCCGCCACCGCCACCAACACGTCACCACCCACCCCAACTCCATCACTACATGTCACCACCCCTACTACCCACCCCCCACCACCATCACTACTTGTCACCACCCCTACCACCCACCCACCCACCCCCGGCAGCACGCACAACACCAGCCTTCGCATATCTACAACCACCAACCCACCACCTGTTCTTAGATCTACAACCACCAACCCACACTACTAGAAAACCAAGGGTTTTGATACACAAAATTTGCTACGCATTTTTTGTCGCAAATTGCTACACATTTACTACAAAAGTGTGACGCAAAAAAAACCCTAAATTTCCTACGAGTTTTGCTACGAAATTGAGACATAATAAGAAACCCTAATTTTCCCCGCACAATTCTGTCGCAAAAGCGTAGCAAAGTTCAATTTTCTTAATTTCTATTAATGTATAAAGATAATAACAATTTAAAAAATGTATTAATTATAAATTATTTTTACTTTTCTACACATTTGCTACGCACAATTTTATTGAACTTGGAAATTACAGGATACGTCGCAAATGCGTCACAAAATGATTTGATTTTTCATAATTTGCGACGCATTTGCTACGCAAAAATTTATTAAACCAAAAAAGTACCGTAAGCGTAGCAAATGCGTCACAAAATGATTTAGTTTTTAATAATTTGCGACGCATTTGCTACGAAAAATTTTGTTAAATACATGTGCAACAAAATCTAAATAATTATAGGTAGTGTTTCTACACAATTGCTACGTAATTTGTATTTTTTTTCCAAGATAAATTAAATTGTGTATAACAAATGCATTACAAAGTGACTTAATTTATCTTTACTACATTATAATGCATGAGAGAGAACATTTTAAGACAGCCAAAAAATAAGAAATTTTTCCCTATTAATTTATAAATACATCTCTAAAATGAGGGTAAATGGTCTTTTAAACAATAATTTTATTTTAGCCCCCCATCTTATTACCCTTAAATCCTTGAGTTTTAACATAATTATGGGTAATTAGTTACACTTTTCCTCTCCACGACAAACTTATAATTCTTTTACGTATTCTTTCCATATTTTATAAACTATAATGTTTTAAAAAATCCAAAAGTATCGGGATGACCTACTCATTTATGTCGACGTTTCCATTGTTGTCTTGGTCAGCCATCCGCCTCTCGCTAGAGATCTCTAGCAAACACCCATCTCAACGCTCCCCCCTTCAGTCTCTACTATGTTTCCTTATCTATTCTCCGACAAGAATAAAAATTCCGGCAAGGAAACGACACCAAAAAACCCGTAGCCAACGTCAACAATCACAATCTCCGTTACGTGCCACTTCAACCGACCACCAGACGCACTGCATAATCCCCAACCATCACTGGAGTATTTTTTGGCGACAACCTACATTTTTTAGATTCATTCGATAGTGCAATCCAGGTACCCAAAATTGACTTGTAAACTAATTTGGATAATTTGTCTTATACTTGAATGTATGCTTATAATGTTTTCTGGTGAACGTTCATATGTCAAACAAAAATGATATGTTCCGCCGTCGTCTATTGTACCGTGTACCACCTCCGATGTCAGGAACAACAAATGCTGATGTGGGGAAGGGGGGTTACCAGAAATGAAGGTTAAAGCTTATGGGTGGTGGTGTTGTGGTGGTGGGTGAACTGCGAGATAGAGGATGAGAGAGATAAATTTATAACAATAATAATAAAATAATTATTATTATAATTACAATTATATATATAATATATATATATATAATACAAATAATAAAAAAAAAGATAAATGTAAGAAGCGTTTTGGATTAAAATGACAAAAAAAACCTATATGTAATATGAACAAGATACCCCTAAGTTAATTGATATTTTAGACGAACTTGGTGGGTTGGATGAAAATGGCAAAAAATTGTAGACGGCGGGGACCTAGGGGAGAAAATAAACTATATGGACTAAAGTGGCATTTTAGGGTAAACCTTAGGGACTAAATTGAAAATTTACTCATTAAATAATAAAATTACTATATAGTTATATAAATTATAATATAAGTAGTAATAACAATAATAATATTAATAATAATAATCATAATAATAACAATAATAATAATAATAATAGTAATAATAATAATAATAACTATAGTTTTACAAGTAACAACACATATACATATATATACATGTACTTATAATTACGCATACACATTCTATATGTACAAAAACATGCCCATGCTACCCTTTAAGTTCGTCTCCGAAGTGTATTTTTTTTCTTTTATTTCATTTAGGTATCGGATACCCTATCCTGAGTATATATAAGGATACCCCTGAGCAAAAAAAGAGTGATAATAACCTATTGGGAGCTTTTCTGATAAAACACCAGCAACGTTTGTAATTTTTCGATGAAGATCAACATGAGGAAAAAGATAGCCTGGCTTTGGTTGTTGGACTCCCTTTTAAATATAAATATTGATCTAATATTTTATGTGGGTGAAGAGATATGGGTAGTATCACTTTAACCAAAACAAAAGTAATTGTTTAGAGGATAGGGATAGAGTGACAACTCATACTATTTAATATGATTCTTCACTTGGATATGCTATTTTAGGTCAATCAGTTATGAATACGGTTACATAGTTATGATTCATTTACGTTAACCTATAACTACATTCCAAAGTTTTAAAGAATACAAAGAGAATGCAATAGACTCATTGAAACAACCAATTATTAATGATACCCTTACTATAACTATATTAGCAATAGACTTACTAATACAATTGATTTTAAATCCTTTTATTATAATCAACCATTTATTTATAAAAAAGTATCTAGTAAATATTGGGCTATACATTTCTTACACGACCCATTAACCAAACACGACCCGTTAACATTGATGGATAACTTCTTTTTTTTGAGTGGTGACTTTCTTATTGAGTGACCCAATATCACACCGCCTAAATGGCGGCCCTAACCAAGATCTGCCTAGACTACGTTGTCTTAACCGGGCCCGTAATGGGTTGGTCAGACTTGGTTACGACGTTCCACCGGAAACCGTACTGCCTCCACACGAGTTACCTCGCTGAAGTAACAGCCGGATGAAAACCGGGGTGCGGCTCAGGATCGAAAACCGAATGACCATTACAATCCATAAAGTTAACTCTGTTGGTTAAGAAAATCAAATTGGATAATCAAAGTCATACATGATCAAACAAGGACAATGATAATAAAAATATAATAATATATACTAATAATAAAATAGATGCTACAAGTTGATAAACAAGAAAATTGAATAGAACTAGTGCTATTAAATTGACGTGTCGCAACGAGGATGTGATAAAATTTCCGTCAATATTTGTTCTGTTTGTTACGATACATGTACGATACCTACATAACGTGCACATGCTATGACAACCCAAAAAGACAACATAAAAAAAATAAAGTCATAGTATTACCAAAATGATCACTACACGTGCTTGGTTCCTTGTGGCGGTAGCTCAGCTATCCACCTCAAAACATAACATCCAAAGAGTTACGTCTTAGTTTTAAAAAATCGTAATATAAATTAATGCAAAGTTTTTTTTAATAAGAAAAGACAACTCAAAAAATAAAGTTGTAATATTACCAAAATGAAAATGATTACTACACGTGCTCGATCCGTTGTGGTAGTCGCTCAGCTATCCACCTCAAAATGTAACGTCCAAAAAGTTAGGTCGTAAGTCTTAAAAATCCTAATATAAAATATTACAAAATTTGTAGTAAAAGATATACAAAAACATAAAATTAAAAATAAAAGCAAACACATTAAAAGGCAAAAACAAAAACTCTGTTCACCAAAGAAATCGGATGTCAATCTCTTATCCACGTTCCCACTCAAGGATTCAGTCTCATTACCCGCTCGCTATACCCTCTGCTCCAGCGCCCCGTTGTGTTATTGAAGTCGGAGACTAATTCGCAGGCCGAATTTGACGCTAAAGGTACGAATTGAACCAATTTTCAAGCTAATTAACAATAGAAACATCTTATATATGTATAATGGTTCGAAAATTTTGTGGTTGTTTGTAAACCCTAGTTTCATTTTGGGTTAATTTGTTGGTTTTTGTGAAGATTTGTAAAATTAACTGCGGTTCACCCTCACTAATCTTTTGTTCTTTTGCTGAAGTACATACAAACTGGTTAACCGACCTTTCAAGCTACTTACACAAATGGCACTTATATTTCTGCAAAGCTACAAGACTAACCCTTATACTACATTTTTTCATAACAGATTCCTTATGAAAATGTGACTAAGCTGTGTAGTTTTGATATAACTGACTTGTGTGTCTATATCAATTATGATAGATAATTGAATAGTTTATTATAGGTTTGATCAATGGCTGTTTAGTTTGGTGTTTATGTGGATCTTGCTTATTGGTTCTGTTTTGAACACAACCCTGTTATATCACTAGAAACTTAGATTTTTCTTGGTGTCATAACGAACCTCAGGTATATGAGTGTATGACTCACATACAAATGTCATCTATGTATTACATTTATCATTACATTAGATCCAAACTCTGAAGTACATATATGAACATTATAACAAGGAGCCTAATGTGTTTTGAATTATTGAATACTTGAATTCATCATATGGTTTCATCATTAACCAACACAATGCTTGTGTTTTCTTAAAATGTAGGTAAACACAGACTTATTTGATGGAAGCACTAAACATTTGCAAATATTAGCAAGAAAACCATCAAGATCCGTTCAATGTTACAAGGGTTACTTTGTAAATGGTTATAAATTTCACACTCGAAAATATGGTGAGGGACATGTAACTAACAACTATGGGGTATGCGTGAGAGGATCGACGTATAACTTTGAAGAGTCTGACTATTACGGGCTGTTGGATGAAATAATAGAGCTGGAGTATTATGGCACCGAGCAGTGTTCAACTGTTGCACTTTTTGAATGTACATGGTTTGATAACAACCGTGGTGTCGTCATTAACAAAAATAACCTGGTTGATGTCAATCCCAAGTTTCAACTTGGATCTGACAAGTTTGTGTTGGCGTCACAAGCAGAACAGGCATTTTACACATCATACCCTGCTGTAAACCGTGATACCAAAGATCTATGGGCGGTTGTCAAGACAAAATCACGACACATATATGAAGTCAGCGCTCCTGAAATAGATGAGAATTTTGAAATAGATGAGAATACGGAAGAACAAGGGTTCCTTCAGTTTGATGAACGGTTTGAGGTACCAAGTGAAGTAACTAGGAGTGAACGCCTTTGCTTAGTCACAAATACCCACACGATGGATGAAATGATAACTGATGAGAATGGAAGATTTGAAGACAGGCAATATGAGGAGGAAGAGTTTGAAGATGAAGAGGATACCTCTGAAGACTATGATGATGAAATGGTTTTTTCTGACCACTCTTCTGATGAAGACGAATGAAAGTGTTAGAAATTTTTTTGTTGTCGTATACACTTTAAGTTGTTTTTGATTGATCATATGGTATGTCCACTTTCAGTTGTTTTCTATCAGAATGATGTCATTCTTATATTACTTATATTATATTATCTATCTGACTATTCTTGTAATTAAATGCAGTGTGCATATTGGAGCGATGTCGGGCACTCGTGGAAAGGTCACTAAACATAACCGTTTGGGTGTAGATGATAGGGGGCAGCAACTCATGAACAGAATTTTGGTTGTCGTTTGGGTAACCTCATGAACAGAATTCTGGTAGGCGACAACCTCATGAACAGAATTCTAGTAGTCGTTCAGGTACAGGTGCAGATGATAGGAGGCGACAAACTCATGAACAAAATTCTGGTAGTCATTCGGGCACGGGTGATAGGAGGCGACAACCACTTCAATTGTTCTCTGGCAGCTTTTTGGGTGCTAAAGATGGGAGGAGACAATCACATCCACGTAAGTCTAGTATCCGTCCGGGTAAATATTACTCAAGGGGACGCGTCCTTATTCGTGGGGGAAAAACTACTAGACCTACAAACAAGGGAGTTGATAGCCACACTGTGAGTCAGACATTCTCGTATAATTCTGTTGATGTTGACAACGATGATGAGCTCTATGATGATCACACTGAGGAGAATGATGAGGATGACGTAGATGCCACTTTGCGCGAATCTCCGCTCAAATCTCCAGCGAGTGACTCTCCAGCCAACTCTCAACGCTTCCATCCACGTGACTCTCCACCCGACTCTCAGCACTACTCTCCACACAACTCTCAGCTTGACTCTCAGCGTGATTCAAATTACCGAGATGGAACTCGTGATATATCTCAAAGGCCACCTATATCTCGACTTGGAGAAGGGTATGTCTTTAATTTTAATGCAACAACATGTCCAAATAATGTAATATACTATTAATTATTTTATTACTGCAGGTTTGGATCAAATAAAGTTGTGAGGAACATCATTGGAATTCTAAAGGAGCATTTGGAAGGACCTTGGGTGACATTTCTAGATGTTCAAAACGATGTGGTGGGAAAAATGTATAACAGATTTAAGGTAACATGTCGATTAGTTATTCAGTAACTTGTCTTTATATTTTTTACTTTTAGTTTTATTTTCTTATAGACTTGTTGGAGTTGGGATCCGAGAAACGAGCAAATGAATTATGAGGGATTTAGAAATGTACTGAAGAACCGTTATAGAGACATTATGGCGAAGATGAGATATAGCGCTATCAAGGATGCCAAGAAGGTCGGACGTGATTGAGAGAAAAGCTCCAAGGTTTTTCAGTAAACTCAGTGAATTTCCGTCTAGTCATATCCATATCAACATATGGCGTGATATGTGTAAGGTAAGTGACTTAATAAATTATTGTATTGTATATTTTTATTGTATATATATTGTGTGTGTGTGTGTGTTATTTTACTCTCTACAGATTTGGGACACAGATGAATGGAAAAAGAAATCTGAGAGCGGAACAAGAAACCGCGCGAGCACCGATAGCACCAACAAGAGGCCCCGGGCCCGGCATACAGGTGGGTCATTGGGATTTGATGAGCATAGAGTTTGACTCGTAAGATAAATATATTTAATTTTTAGTAGTTGTTTCTACTTTAACCCTTATTACGTTAACTATATTCTATTTTTTGTGTAGAAAAATAAAACCGGTCAGGAACCTAGTTTTAGAGAAGTCTTCCTCCAAACCCATCCACAAAAGAGTCCAAAGCAAGGCTTGAGAACGGGGAGCTTGAAGTTAATAACATGGAAGGGATGGATTTTTGTACAACTCGAGCCAGAGAAGTATATGTAAGTTGTCAATTGTATTCATATAACTATCGCATTAACATTTACCACAGTAACATTCGTGTTGTTTTGATAACTTGAAGGGGAATACTTGATAGATATGAAGGAGTTGTACGGGGCGGAATTCACCATGGATGATGCTACAGTATGGAAGCGTGTGCAGGGTCGTACGGCCCGCTTATATGGGATAGGATCTACTGATATAAATTACTTGATGACCGGGAAACCATCCGCATCTTTTGGGGTTGGGCCATCTCAAGATAAGGTATTATTATTTTGACCCATCATACGAGATAGGATATAAACTATAAATTCATGGTTCGACCAATCTTCCTCTTCAAAGTTTATTTGCTCTCTAGTTTCCTTTAATTTTATAACTCAGTTTCAGATGTCTAACAATGATATAAATATAATCATAATAATTATGCACTCATTATACTGCATTTCCCTATTATATCACAATATATCACACTAGTAATTTAGAAGGAAATCAACATTTACACTTAAATCTTTAGTTAAGAAATTGTTAAACTTAAAGTGATTATAACTAAAACTTTTAATATGCGTTAAGATCTAATTAACCCGGGTTGTGAATAGCTCTGACCATAAATTTTAATTTGATTCAGCTTGCCTATTATTGTCTATTTCTTATATATTTGCTATTATTTTAGATCCTAGCTTTGGAGAATCAAATTCAAGATTCAGAGGCTCGATTTGAAGAGTTTGAAGCTCAGCTTCAGGCTCAACGTGAAGCTGATAGAAAAGCATTTGAGGACGCACTAAAAGCTCAACGTGAAGCCATGCAAAAAGACTTTGAAGAACTTATAAAAAGTGGTGGCCCTAGTAACTAATAGCAATTGTTATCGGTTATTTTCGCTATCATATCAGATTAGAAGTTTGCAATATTAAACTTGGTTGTAATGGATGTTTTTTTATTTTCATTAAGCTATGGTATTTGTGGTTTTGTTGGATTTATTATCATTATTGTTTTTTAAACAGGTTTGCAGATTTTTTAGTAGTGAGGATTTTTCAATTTTATAATGATTTATTTTGTTATTTTTCTTAATCAACTTGCGTAGCAAATATGTATCAAATAGAAAAAATGAATATTAATAGGCATTGCGAATTCGTAGCAAAGAGTAGTTGCAAGCGCGTAGCAAATGATACGTTGCAGATGGTAGTAAATAATACGTTGTAATTGCGTAGCAAATAGAAATCTAAGTAAAAATGTTGTAGCAAAATTGCAACGCCAATTTTATGTAGCAAACGCGTCGCGTAGCAATTGATTTTGCGACGGTATTTTTTGCTACTTACCACATGCGTAGCAATTGGTAGGAAATGCTTGTTTGCTACACATGTGGACAGAAAAGTGCGTAGAAATTACCCAGTTTTCTAGTAGTGCCACCACCGCTTGGTCTACAAGAACACCAGCCTCCACTCCCTCGAAAAACATAACCACGGATGGGTTGGTTAAAATCCAAGTTTTAATCAATTTACTAATATTGAATTGTATAAAATACACTATTGAATGACACTACTTTAATGTGGTTTGCATTTTGTAAGCTTTGACAAGTTTAAGGTGCATTTAGGAAGCTTTTTGTAGATTATGATTGAAGACAGGCACACCAGGGAAGCCAAACAAGTCAAACAAAACAAAGCAAAAAACTAAAGTTTCTAGAGGGTGTCGCCAACACCCACTGGATTGTCAAAAACGGGATGTGAATGATCTTTGGCAATTAATGCTGACCTAATGGTAGGGTTTAAACCCCAATTCGAATTCTTTTGACCAAAGCCTCATTCATAATGATTCTCTAACATTCTAATCTATCTCGAATCATTCTCTAACATCTAATCTAAGAACCAAAACCGAAGATTGAAGATTTAAGCAAGATTTCAACTTTGATGCAAGGCTAATTTGCCCAAATCATATCCGGGTGTAGGGTTGTTACTTCTAGGTTTTTTATTTTCATATTCGGTTTGATAGAAATACTTGTTTAATCTTTGATTGTCGAATTGCTAACTACAATTTTAAAGAATGACTAACCAAAATGGTATGATTTGGTGGGTCGGCCAGACCAGTCAGTTTTACATGGTTGACAATTTGAACCAACGTTTTAACTTCTCCTAAAACATTAGTTTAAATTAGGGGAATTGGAATTTAATAACCCAAACTTTGTCCCGTTGGCAAGAATTAATCCACAGTTAAAAAATTCCTCCTAACAGCCCAACTTTCAACATATTTTTCTCCAACAAGCTTTTCTTAACTGAAGACTAACTCCGTTAGTTTTTTTTTCTGATGACATAGTTGCATCTGTGGAAAAAACTTATTTTTAAAAAAAAATCTTATGCTAATATGGAAAATATGGTATATTGAGGTCAATCTTTACACACACATTTACATATCTACACACACTTTAATACATACATATTCACCCCCAACCAATCAACCACCATCATCACTTGCCACCACCCACCACCGTCCACCGTACTAACCACCATCACCGTAGGTTCTAGGATTTACAACCACCACCGTCCACCGCAACAACCTATTGGGAATCCTTAGTATCCGTTTTATTTTATATTAAAATATTAATAATAACACTTTAGTATTAATCAGATGCGGAAGCATGAATAACCACAAATATGGACAAACTTATCCCACCAGCGATCCAGTTACAGACTACTCAGATAATTATATATAAAACACAACCATATTGGGTTTAGTAGTATACCTTTACGAAAATTATAAACTCGCATAATAGATGCAACGTACAGCTCCGCTAGTAAGCCTGGTCACAATCTCCAAAACACCTACAAGATTCCACACAAGAAACGAATCGAGCTTAAATCACCAAATGTGAGACGGCGAGGTAATGACGTGGTGTGGCGGTAGCGTCGCAAGGGAGGAGAGAAGGGGAGGTGGCTAGGGTTCCAATTTCTCTTGTTCAATGTCTTTTGATTGTGTTGGTTGTGTACCATTAGGGTTTGAAGTTAAGATCCTATTTAACGAACCCCTAATTTCACTCTAGCCCATCAACATTTGATTTTCCCTCCAAGTAATTTATCCTTAACTTTATTTTATTATTAAATAATAAAAACTAACTCTCGTCAGTTATTATCCAATAACAATTAATCCTTGTTTATGTCGGATAATCATTATTCACCATTCACTAGTAAAAAATGCTTTGGCTTCATTTTATTTTTATAAAACAACCTTTTAATTTATTATCTAATAATAACTTATTGCTCGTTTAACTCTTTAAGCGACACTAATCATTCCCACTAAATTAATTGACACAAACAATTAACATTTCTAGTATTTCACTAAATATTCATTCTCCGTGATTAATCATCCGCTATCATGATTAATAATATTAAACAATCAAATATATTCTTTTCTCGTCGTCCAAAGTTTAATCATTTGAATCGTGTCTTAATAGCAACATTAAATATCGATAACTGGATACCTAAATCCAACACCGCCATCATCATAGGTTCTAAAGTTTGTAACCACCACCATCCCTCGTTTCACCCTGGTTTGCGAGTTCTAGGGTTTGTAGGTTCTAAGCCCTAAACATGCAACCACCGTCATCCCTCTCATCGATGGTTAGAATAATTTCCATAGGAGATGGGGTATTAGGAGAAGGTTACAGGGACTCGATTTGAAGGTGTGCATTTGATTGCAGGGTTCCAATTTGGGGTTATGCTTTCAATATGGTTATAGGATTCAACTTGGGTTGTACCTTCGATTTAGTTGCAGAGGTGTAACACCCCGTAAAAAAAGATTTGGTAATTAAACCGAATTAATCAGGGATGAGCGGATACAATATTACTAGTTGTAAAAATTTTACCCGATAAACATTAAGACTTCAATAAATAAACCTAATGGTTAAATAAAGATGAAAAAACGTTTTCGTAAGATAAAGTTTACAAAAGACCCGGATTATCGGGACTTAATCTGAGCCGGTCGTAACACCCCGACTTTGATAAAGTGAATTATTATGTTCATTTGTTAAGTGACAAGATGTATACAACTATGAATATTTATCTTAGTTAGTATACTTGTTTATTTAAAAAGATAAAGGGTTGTGACATGAAATTAGATAATAAAACATGGAGGGGCTAAATGGAGCACTCTTAAAAGTTGAAAATATAAATGGATAAAAAACACACAAACACAAGTATGTGTGTATGTCGTATGAAGAGCAGGAGAGGGAGACAACCTCCCTTAACCTAAAACAAAGACATCTCAAGAATTGAGGGTGAAACTAAAGCCAAATCCTTGCCTGATCAAGGGTTTTTAATCATCTAAACCTACAAATCACAAGGTATGTGATGAATTTGTGTATGATGAATTTGTATGTTAATGATGATATAATGAAATTTATTATGTATGGATGTTCATAAGCATCATACTAGTTTGTAGGTGTAAAATACTTGAACAATTTAGAGGTTTAAGTATATGTTCATACTTGACATGAAATGGGTTTTGTATGATATAAGGAAATCGATGTTATATTGATGTTGAAATGTGTTTGAAATCATCATGTATACAAGAATGTGTGAAGAACTTGAATAATTTAGGTGTTCAGATGAATGTCTAATTATATGGTGAAATGGGTCTTTGCATATGAGATGAAAACCCCAATTTCTAGTATGATAGTTTGATGAATTAGTTCATGATGCTGGAAAGTTTATGTTAACTTGATTTTGTTAAGTAAAATATTTGTTAAATTGAAAGAAATAAGGTAATTTGATATGATAAAGTTATCTAATACGATAGCCTAAAAATGATGTCTACCAAATGTATGATAAAATGCTTAAATGAGTTCATTAAATTTGTTAATACATTTGCATATATCATTTGGCAGTTTAATAGATTTGGATGAAAAAGATAGTATAAAAGTCCATAAGGTGATGGTCATGGTGTAGGATGACTAATCTAACCATCTTATGGATATTATATAATAGTTTGACACTTGACAAGCTAGGAGTGAGCTTGGAAAGGAATGGGTCAAACGGATTAAAGGCGCGAGGAAGCTCGAACGGACGTAAGGTAAGTAAATCTTACACCTCTTCTGATTAAGAAATGTGAAGTAGATGGAAATAAACATGACTTGTTAAAGTCGAGACCCATGATGAAGGCCAAACAGGTCAAAATGGGTAAGATTATGTTAGATCACATTTTGGTGATTAAATAAAGAATTTTAGAATTTGGACCCTAAGGTGTAAACCGAAACTCGTCAAACGAGTAAAAAAATGTTTTTGATATAAAACACTTGTTGACGCGAACCAAAATGGGTCGAGCAAGTAAAAATATAGTTGTTGGTATAAACACTTACTGACGCGAACCAAAACGGGTCAAACGAGTAAAGATAAGTTTTTGACATAAAACCTTGCTTACACGAACCGAAATGAGTCAAGCGAGTAATTATATAGTTTTTGATATAAGTACTTGCTGACACGAACCAAAACTGGTCAAACGAGTAAAAATAAGTTTTCGACATAAAACACTTGCTGACGCGAACCGAAATGTGTCGAGCGAGTACAATTATAGTTTTTGACATAAACAATTGCTGACGCGAATCAAAACTTGTCAAACGAGTAAATATAAGTTTTTGACATGAAACACTTGCTGACGCGAACCGAAAAGGTAATTTTTGGTATAAACACTTACTGACACGAACCAAAACTGGTCAAACGAATAAAAATAAGTTTCTAATATAAAACACTTGCTGACGCGAACCGAAATTGGTCGAGCGAGTAAAAATAAGTTTTTGGTATAAACACTTCTTGATGCGAACCAAAATGGGTCGAGCGAGTAAAAAGACAAGTAAATCATATGTTAGTGATTAAACTAATGATTGAAAATAGACCCGATGACGTAAGTCATAATGGGTCAAATAAGTGTTAACGTAAGTAAATCACATGTTAGTGATTTAAACGATAGAAGGACTTGTGTAGTTGTCTAAAGACTAAACCAATATTGGTTAAAAGACCGAACGGGTCATACGGGTCAAATGCTGATGATGACACCATTTGAGCGTAGTATTTAACGTGTGTTATTGTTAAATGTCATACTTACAGGTAAGCTTATTAGACGGGCAAGTAATATGACTAGTGAAAAGAACTTGCAAGGTATTGAAAATGAATCATTGCTTTGAACCGCACTAGGTATGGGTAATGGGTCAAACTCTTGGTGAGGGCTTACGGTCCAACTAGAGTTGGTTGAGTCAAGGGTGGACTCTAGATCACATAAAGTGAGTTATATCTAGTTTTTGGGTAAAACAACAATTAAAGCCGAAAATATTTCCTTGACGCTAAATATGACTAATTGAGTTTAAATCACTAAACGAATGGAAACTTCTATGTTTTTAGGGACATAATAAATCTAGTAGTGATGACGGGTTAAAAATGCTCGCTAGTTTTAATCTAAACTTTAAAAGTTTTCTGGTTGCAAAATAACCAAAATTGATTAAAATGCTCCCAAATGAAATTAATAAAAAGGATAAGGTTTGTCCATTGCGACCACAATTGATTTGTTGTAGATGGAAATAATTAGAATGTTGATAAGAAAGTAGGAGGCATGATTTAGATGTGAAATGCCTCCTAACGGGTCGGTTGGGTAATTAATTTCGAACCGAAAAAGTGATTTAAAAGCTTGAGGATCCGGGTTCGGATCAAGGTTTTGAAACCTACAAATGTGGGGGAAGGTTCTATAAATGATAAACTCGAAGTGGGTCAAGTTCGCTACGAAAACTGCAAAATTTTGGCTAGTTTCTGCGCAGGGGTAAAAACTGCCAGTTCTGGAAATAGGCCCTCTTCGCGCCACGCGAAGGGACAAGAGTGCTCCGTCGGGTGTGCGACGGAGCCCTTTTTCCACAAACTTGTTTTTCATTGTTTTAAATCTCGTTGACCGTTTAACTTAAACACTAATGGTTTTTGGTGTTTATAATAGGTTTTCTCGAAGATGGAATCGGAGAAGGACGACCAAGCACGTGAAGAACGAACACTCCTAAACCGCCATTTCCGCGGAAGCATACTTTCGGAAAGTTTAATCATGAATATACGAGACAAAGTTTGTGTATAAAACCTTATTGTTTATGTCTGTAAATTATTTGTGTAACAACACGTTATGTCGGTTCGTCTAGGATGTCAGTCATCCCAGACATGTTTGATATTATATTAAAAACTAGGACCTAAATATCCGAAACTTTAAAATATCATTGTACTCGGGTAAGAGTGTTACAAGAGGATACGATTTGGGAGTTGTATCTTCGATTTGGTTACAGAGTTCAATTTACAAGTGTGTGTTTGGTTGAAGGAAGACGGTGGGAGGGTGATGGTGGTGGAAGGTGGCTACCATGGTGGTGGGAGTACAATTGTGGCGAGAAAGAGGGAGAGACGTGTATAGAAACATATTTAAAAAATTAACAAGTAAACATCCACATCTTCATACACTAACGAAGTTAGTCCTCAGCTAACAAAAACTCGTTGAAGGAAAATATGTCAAAAGTTGAGACTATTCTAAAGGATTTCTTAATTATGAATTAATGTTAGCCGACATGTAAAATTTGGATTATTAAAATTCACTTCTCCTTTGTATTAAAAGTTTCAAGATGATAAATATTATTACGATAAATCTTAAATAATTGACTTACTTCCAGTAAGATTGAACCATTTATTTGCTTTAGCTGACTTACTTCGGTAAAGTTATTTAGCAAATCTTAACCATTTGTATGCTTTAGTTTGTTTATTAATTTCAAAACAATTTTATTCGTCATGTAATTTATACTTTTATAGATACAAATTATGGAGTTTGATGAGGAAGCGTACTAAACAATCTTTTTCTTTCGCATGAAAGTCATGTTTGTTGACTTTTTAACACATATTATAGCTTTAAAGTCTCAACACACATATGTATTTTTTGATATGGATATTGATATATAATACGCTATACACAACATGTTTATTTTAGAAATAAGTTGAAATTACTGCTTTATTACTTATACTATTGATTATATAATTACTATAATATATTTAGATTTCTATAGGTTTAAGATTTATATAAAAAAAATTGTGATATTTATAGCATTTTATTTAAATGCATATGTGCGCATAGGAAAGAGAATGGAGGGTGAACAAGCCATTTTTTTTTTCTTTTAATTTGTTATTTTCAATTAATCATTATGTATACATGCTTATGGGTTATTAACTTAATGTTTATTTTGTATGTATGTATGTATGTATGTATGTGTATACTAATAATTATTGATATGGATATTGATATATAATACACCGTTCTTAGTGACTTGTGAAAAGGGTGTCAATTCATCAACCGTACCATTAATGCTAGTGACAATCGATTATCCAATTATGTTGATTGATTTTCTCATTTAAAAAAGAATTTGTTAATTCCTTCAAACCATTATTGTGTTGAATGTTTATACATCTAATAAGATGATGGCATATATCAATATTTACTTGATAGGGAAGGAAAAAGATTTTGCTTATTAGGAATCACATTAAAATGATTTAACGTTTTTATAAGAAAACTACTCGATTTCTTATCAGATTTCAATAGTTACATTAAAGTATAGATATGAAAATTCGAGCATTTAGTAGCATCTCGAGGATAGGATAAGGATTAGGGACTGAGGACCTGAGTTTGATTTCTACAAGTGGGGGGAGGAGTTTCTTAAATTTATTGGGTTTACTTCTGAATTTGTGATGTAATGTGTGAAATGATAATGAAGGATTAATAACGTCCATTTTGTGAATACCGTGATAATCTTCCTCAAACCCCCAAATTCAAACCAAAAGACAGAGAATTTGAAATGGTAAAATAATTATTGCAAAAACTAATGATTGACAATCTGAATTACAAGAGAACATAAATAAAGACAGAAAATTGAAACAGGCCATAAAAAGGCCATGAGCCAAACATAAGCCCAAAAACAAAATGCATCAAACATGGAAAAAACATTAAAGTGTCTATAACTCCCACTAGAATATGTTTTTTGGACCGAAACTTGGACAAGGCCCCTCCGGTAGAACGGAGACCCATAGCCAAAGTTATGGTCGTTTCCGTAAATCA
Organism: Scalesia atractyloides; assembly: GCA_947069175.1. NCBI lineage: Eukaryota > Viridiplantae > Streptophyta > Magnoliopsida > Asterales > Asteraceae > Scalesia > Scalesia atractyloides. The sequence continues at coordinate 87,674,370 of CAMTDV010001632.1, forward strand.
CCCTTGGTAACACGATCATGGGCCTCCATAAATGTCATGACTTGATCAACCATACTTGGGGCCTGCATCAATTTGTGTATAGAAATTATAGCCTAGTGGAGATGGATATGATTAGGTGCCGACGATTCTGCTAATGGCACGATAATACTCAGTGGTACGTCAATGATTCAAATTTGCTTTTATAAAATTTGCATTAACGTAACTTGTTTATTTATATACAATAAAAATCATATATATTTTCTTTTGTTTTGTTACATAATTTTATTTTTTTATCAATTAATGTGAGTGCTCTTCTATAATCTATAACAAGGAATACAAATAAACATATCAATACTAATACTTGGCAGTTGGTACTAATAAATATAGAATTGTGATCCATATTTAATAGGCCTGTTATTGGACCAAAATAAGCCCAGAATAACCCTCAGAAACCCGTTAAATCTGGCCCGATTTCCAATCCACAACCAAATTAATTGGATTGAAAATCTAACAACTAAAAATATAACTTTTGATCCATGAGTATAGACTTGAGAATTACCTTACGAGATTTATTTTTTCAAAATAACCAACACTGTCAATATTCTATAAATATTATGGTGTTTTTTTTTCTATAAACATAATTTTCATACATTACGAATTTGTTTATCAAAGTTTATAACCAGTCATAATACCAACTATTTAAACGGTTTATTTATTGGTTAGACTAGTTTTAAAACCTAGTTTGGTAGGAGCCCTAATTAGTGGCGGAACCAGAAACTTTTACTTAGGGGGTCTTAATAGAATTTGACTTTCGTCAAGATTAATGGTCTTTCATTAGTACCGTCTCCGTAATTATTTTGAATATTAAGCGAACTTTAAGCCCCTGCGTTGCGGCGAGGGACGTAAAACTATGCCAAGTAGCAACCGAACGACGAACAAAACTGAGAAAAAATGTAAAATGAAAACACGAATTTCTAACACCAAGTGACTCATGTGAGGTACAATGTAGTCGCGGTCGAATTTATACCGACACGTATTAGAAAGTCGAGGGGGTATAAAACCCTAAGGGACAAATGAGACCACCAAACACCGTGCTAAGTAGTAACCGTACGACAACCAAATCCGGAAAAAAAAACGTAAAATAAAAACTAAACTCATTTAAGTTTTGTGGTAAAATTATAAAAAAGAAAAAAAACAAAGGTTTGTGTTAGAGAATAAAAAACATTAGTGTTTACTATAAAATAAAAAAAAACGTCATAAGACAAAAAAAGCCACTATTTCTCGTAATGTTATTTTTTAATATGTATAGATAAATAATTGTCGGTTGTTTTGCGCAAGTCGCAATACGTAAGCAAGTGATAAAATTAGAACTTTTTAGTTTTTACTTTTATTTGTTATATAATCACAGTTTTGTTATTATATTCATTAGTAATAGTAATTAATAGTTTAAATCTAAATTCTATTAAGATACAAATAATAATTAAATATAATTAGTGAAAGAAACACTTTTTGTAAATAAACCAACGTTGTCTTCGCTGCAAATATTTTTAATTTTAATTAATTAATAATATAAATAATCAACAGAATCCTTTAAAGAAAATAAAGGTTTGTCTCTATTGGGCTCAGTGTCCTTGTTGATTACGTGAACGCATAATATATTTCACTAAATGTTTTCTTTCTCTCTCTCTCTAAATTTTTTTTTAACGGCGTACGGTTAGAATATCGTTAACCAGATTAGTTAGTAGTTAGTATTAAAATTCTTTCTTGCTTGGATTTGAACCCAGGACTTTAAAAAAAACAAAGTTTCTCACCTTCCCCTTAACCACTAGTCCAAAAGATCATTAGTCTCTTCGAGTCTTTTTCTTCACATACTCACAAACTGAATAACCAGGAAGCCGGCCGGATTTTGAAATCGTTTTTCTTTTTTTTTAAGTCTCTTCTCTTATTTACTATTTTCTGATCTTACTTTAATCACTCTATGATATACAATTTAAAGGTCAACTTGAAAAAAAAATTTCACTAGATATAGAAATTAACATAAATGTTTATAGATTACAAAAGGTGTCTCCTATTCTGGTGGAGAGATATACATTAAACTATAACATATATATATGTATACCTATTATCTATTACAACACTGTTGTGATTGAGTGCTGAGACTGGGTCTAAAATCATCAAAAGAAACTTTGGTAATCCCTTTGTGAAGATATCTGCAACCTGAAAATGAGTTAGAATATGTAGAACACGAATAGCGCCTCATGGTAGAAGGTCAAGAACAAAATGAATATCCAACTCATGTGCTTCGTGCGTTGATGCTGAACTGGATTTCGTGATAAATAAATAAATAGCACTAATGTTATCAAAGTACACCAAGCTAATTATGGTTACTAGCTTGTGAAACCCCAATAAAAGATTATGAAGCCTATAAATTTCCGCCACAACATTTGCTACCATGCAGTATTCAGCTTCAGCGCTAGAACGTGATATAACTGTTTGGCGTTTTGAGGACCAAGATAGAAGATTTGGACCTAAGTAAACGCAATATCCAGAAGTGGACCTGTGCGTGTCTGGACATCCAACCCAGTCTGCATCAGTATAGGCTCTTAGTGAAAAATTTATGGATGAACCAAGAGTAAGACCATATGAAGAGGTACCCTGCAAGTATCGAATAATGTGTTTTAAAGCATTCTAGTGATTAATTCTTGGGGGTGCATTTGTATACAAACTTTCATGTCAAATTCATTTGCAAGACGTGACATAAGATGCACTCGCAATTTGTTAGTTGAGGTGGTAAGAAAAATATCATCAACATATATAAGCAAGTAGGCAGTCACCTAGCCATGATGATAAATAAGAAGAGAATTATCACACCTACTCTTCTGGGATCCCAGGGTAATAACAAAATTCGTGAATTGTTGATACCACGCCTAAGGTGCCTGCGTTAAACCATAAAGAGATTTCTTCAACAAAACACACATGATCTGGAAATGGCGATGACGAAACCTCATTGGTTCATACATGTAAACTGGCTTGTTAAGAAAAGCATTGGTAACATATAATTGATGAATTGGCCAGGACTAAGATAGTGCAACTGGCAAAACAGTTCATATAGTAGTAGGTTTAACTACATGGCTAAAAGTTTCCCCGTAGTCATCCCCAATTTGCTAATTTCTCCCATCACAAAGTAACCGAGCTTTTTAACATTCTGTTGTGCCATACGACTGAAATCTATGAAGAAATAACCATACTCGATGAACATTCATATGTGGTTGCCTAGGAACTAACGCCCTAGTCTAATTTTTTAATAAGTGCATTAAATTCGGTGGTTACAGCATTATGCCGTTTCGTTGTGGCAAGGCCTCCTTAGGGGTCTTTGGGATGGGAATGACAATAGAGAGTAGAGATTAAGAATACGTTTGGGTTTGGAAATACCATCCATAGAACGGGTACCAATAGTACGAGTGGGAGGTGGAAGGGGATTGAAGGGACGGGAGGGGTGAACTGAATCGCCGATGAGGGATGGGACAGTCCAGGTTGATGTCAGTCGGGTTGATTAAATTGGTTTGGGTTGGATTCGTTCGGCTTAGTGAGGTGGTGAGGGCTGGATTGCTCCGAGTTGAGCTTGGTCAGGTGGATGCAGGTTCATTGGTTGAGTGATAGGTCTAGGTCAGCTGGAGTAGGTGCGGATATGTGGGGAGGCTTTGTGAGTGTGGGTGCGTTGCGTTCCGAGTGTGGAGGGTAGTGTAGGTATGGGTTGGGTGGGTTGGCCAAGATGGCGTAGGGGCGATGTTGGAGGGGGTTGTGGGTAGTAAACGAGGAATGGTTAGGTGTTTGAGCATTATTCCCAAAGAGAGGGTTATTGGGTTCATTAGGAAGTCATAGGAGTGTAGGGGGTTTTGGGTGATTAGCAAAAGGAAAGGTAGTTTCATCAAAAAAACACATGGCGATATATAATGATTTTGTGTGTAGCGAGACCAAGGAATTTGTGGATAACCGAGAAAGAGACATGGCATGGAACGATAGGCTAGTTTGTGTATTGTAGTATGGGGAATGAATGGATAACATATACATCCAAACACGCGAAGATGTATGTAGGATGGGATGCAATGATATAAAGATGTATATTAAACTATAACGGATACAAATTCCAAATTTATGTATATCTCTTATCTATTAATTCCTAATATTTTTTGTCTGGTGTGCACACAATTGGTTGAGTCTTTTAGATCACATTTTTAGGGAGTCCAATGATACGATAAAGATTTGGAAGGGCATTGGACGGTGATTAGATATTTACTTTACGGTGATTACCGATCAGATGTGTGTTTTCTGTAACTTTGCCTTTCAAATAAAAATCTGATTAACGTAATAATCAATCGAAAAGTTAATAGGAAAAACAAAATGAATTAAAGAAAAACATTAATCATACAAGAATTATCAAGTTCAAAGTTCAAACATTAATTATCATAAACACAAAGATGAAATAACTAAAATAAGTTAGAAAATAGAGTTAAATGCAATTTGTGTCTCTGATCAATTTAGCCTGGAGTAGGTCGAGTCCCCAAAATCCTTTTTTTGCTTTTTGAGTCCCCGTATGGTAAAAAGCATTGGCATCTGAGTTCCTCCGTCCAACTTTTGTTAGATTGACCAGGTTTGACTGTCAATGGTGAGGGTAAACTAGTAATTTCGTCATTTAAATGCCTCATTTATAAGGAAAAATCAATTGCAACCCTCATCTGATTAGCCGATTGTTAGCCATGATTTGGACAGTTTTGACTTTAAATTGTCAAACAAGCTGAAACATGCATATGTACATATGTTAACTCTAAATTGTCAAATAAGAGAATGGCCAAGTGCATCCATGATTTGCATAATTTTGGCCATGATTTGGACACTTTTGACTTTAAATTTTCAAACATGCATATGTTGACTTTAAATTGACAACTTTAAACATAACCATTACAAATTGAATGATGCAGGAACATAACCATTTCAAAAGTCAATATAACCATTATAAAATTCAACATAACCATTACAAAACTGATAAACTACAAACATATTACATACTTATCTCCAAAATAGACATTTCAGCTATAAACTAATGGTTAAACCTGGTCAATCTAACATAAGTTGGGTGGAGGGACTCAGATGCCAGCGCTTTTTACCATACGGGGACTAAAGAAGCGAAAAAAAATGGGGACTCGACATGCTCCCAGCTAAATTGATGAGGGATGTAAATTGCATTTAACTCTAGAAAATATGTGTTCGATCCATGGTTGAACTAAGAAACGAAGTTGATCTCGCGCTTTCGATGCTTCATACTTCATTTCTTTTCAAACTCGCCTTTGTTAATTAGATACATACCTATTGTTTGACCAAAACAACACCTTTGAGGCATCACTTATCAAGGCTGTAAGAAGTGGTGGGTGGTGACGATATGCTTTTAAATTCTTACTAGAAGACTCGAGACTGGAGAACTGGAAATTTTTGGTGGGTCACAAGAATATAGGGTTGCAACCTTTTGGGGTATGAAAATGGGTCAATTATATATACTTATTCATCATTTAGTCACTTACTAGCAACTAAGAATAATAGGTAATCACTTTGTAATAAGCTTCCTCATGCAATAGCAACTAAGAATAAGAAAAAAAATCCAATACAAATACCCTTAATATACAAAACATACGAATTGAAGGTTTTCCTGAAAAAATGCGGTGGCATTTTCGTAATTGTTTTACTCGTGGAATAATTACCAAAATTACTCTACAAATGATCTTGTAGGGTAATTTTGATCTTGTACGGTAATTTCATAGGATCATAGTTACTCTACAAATGATCTTGTAAAGGGGATTCCAAAGGGGCGTTGCCCCCTTGGCGGGGGTCCGGAGGCAGCGCTCCTGGGAGCAGGGTCCAAGAGGCGGCAGCCCCTAGTAGGGTTCAAGGGGCAGAGCCCTGGTTGGGGTCGAGATACCAAGAAGCAGTTATCTGGAAATTATCCTCCCAAAAAATTCGTTGTTGAGTTTTTGGTCATACCCTGGTTCATACGAATTCCTCATACACACATACTGTTGTTCTAATTCTCGAAATCACAGTTGTATCCTATTGAATTATTCGTTAGAACCACCGAAATAATTTAATCTGAGAGTGAATACACGCCTCTCTGAGCATCCGGTTTCTGAAATTCCCCAACAATGCACATAATGTTTCTTGCCCAAATCAACTTATCTATTAACAACGTTTAACTCTAAAGAATATCAACTTCATGTTTCACATGGCCACACAACCAGTTGTTTTAGTTTTTTTTCTCACCAATTTCGACCCAACCTGGTTCAAATGTTCATCTGGTTCATCTATAACTGGCAAGTTCAACCCAGTTGACGAATAATCAAATAGTTCAACTTGCAACCATTCGATTGATCATGGGATATCGGTTTCTGAAATAACCAGTCCGACTTTCAAAACAACAGGTTTTTACATATTCATGATTCATATATTATGTTGCCTCATTATGTTGTGCACATATAATGTATATATGTGTGGGCGCTCGATGGGCAAAAGTGAAACTGCACTAATTTTAACGTTATTTTATTAATTTGGTGAAAATAACGTTAAAAGAGACGGATGGTTGATCATCCACCATTTGTTGGCGTTGATAGCCGAAAGACAAGAAGGTACATGCATCAATCGGTCTTTGTCCCAATTGCATAGTGTTATGTGCCCTAGGTCCAATGCTTGATGCAAAACTACTATCGAACCGAGAGTCTCACTAGAAGAAGCATCCCTATTCCTACGAGGTAGAGGTAAGGTTGTCTACATTTTACACTCCTCAGATTCTATCTTACCTTTGTTATAAGTGAGATTAACCGAGTACAATGATGATGATAATTCATATAGTGTTAAAACTTTTCAAACTTAGCTAATAACTTCAACACATAAAGAAAATCCCAAAAGAAAATCCTTGAAATATTAGGCCACATTACACTTTTCACATAAAGGAACAAACACCATTTAAGCCTAGAGAACACTTTACAAAATTTAAAGTAGGGTGGTCCATTTCACCAAAAATATTAAAAACGAAAAGACATTCTTGATACTGATGGATAATGTTTTATTATGCCACCACACACCAAATATCTTCATAATTCACTATTTCCCATTAAATAAATCCAAAAGAACAATAAGACAAACTAATAAAAAAAAGTAGAAAATGACATTAAATCTTAAAAATAAAAAGCATTATCCATTTAAACAATCAACAAAAACACAAGAAGTTCTATAGGAAATCCCAAAGGTGGCACCACCACAAACTACCAACAACCACCATGGCAAATGGAATTATAACACCATGATAGCCTAACCACCCCTATCTTTCTACTTAACTTCATCTCCATCACTATCACACCCTATACATTCACTATCTAACAACCAATCAATATCCCACCACCTCCACCTCTACACCCTCACACGCCGCCCCCACCTCGCGGGAACCGAGGCAAACGCCGAGGCGGCATCCCACGTCTTGCCAACACTAACCACCAACAACATCAAATCACACGTGGTGGTATATGATGTCTCACTCACCTACCTTGATTCCCGTTCCCTAACACTAACCCGCCCGCCCCCCAACCCACCCACCACTTTCTCTCTCCAACAGGCCGTCCGTATGCTGACGTGGCAGACCAAGTGGAACCCACTTTTCATGCATATGCCAAGTCTGGTAAGTCACTGGGCCAGTGGCATATGTAAACTACGGCGAAGACTACACGGTCATTAAAAAAGCCGGGATTAATATCACCGGATGTATCGTGCGGGAAAATATACCGCGGGGATATAGTTGAAAACGCGTATGACGCGGGTGCGATCGGGGTATTAATATACTCCGACCGGAAGGATTACGGCGGGGGGCGGGGGAGGTACGAAGTGGTTTCCGGACGACAAGTGGCTGCCGCCTAGTGGCGTTCAGGTGGGGCGGGTGACCCGACAACACCAGGCTGGGCTAGTAGTCGTTGCCGATCTCCGGTGTCGACGGTGAGGAGATTCTGAGGTGGATTGGTGCTGAGGATGAGTGGCAGGGTGATGAAGATGCTCCGGTTTATAGGATTGGGCCGGGTCCAGGGGTTGTAGAACTCAGTTATAAGGTAAATGTGTTTAGATAATAATTGTTCAAATTTAAAGTGTTTAATTGTTCAGATGTGAAATATTTGTGTATTGATGTTTTTGTATGTTTGAAGGCAAAACAAGTCATAAGTACAATTCAGAATGTTATTGGATAATTGAAGGAATAGAAGAACCTGACAGACAGGTAACATGTGGCGAATCTAGAAAATTTTCATAGGAGTAACGTTTTATAAAAAAAAGGGTAACGAAATCGAAAAAATATCAAATTTTTCAAAAATTTAACTAACGTCGGAGCGCCAATGGGTAGCGGAGGCTACCCCTTCCCCTAAGGTAGGTCCGCCCCTGTGTCTATTGATTAAATTTTCTATTAACAGAGGTATCTAACGTATTAGTCACCATTAGTGATTGAGATATTAATAAGCTTGTAATTTCATATTGGAAACACTAATTATTTATATAACATTTATCCAAACCAATGCTATCAACTTTATTTTTTACCCTTGACAATGTTACAGCTTTTTTTCATGAGGTTGGAGGATGTATTAGTAATATGATGAACAAATTATGTTCTTATAAGGTTAAAGTATATTTATTAATCATGATTAGTGTACCATAAATAGGTTTAATGTTGTGTAAACCTTGTGTCTAAATTTGTTATCTTAGGTAATCACCGGGATGCTTGGACATTCGGAGCTGTTGATCCCAACAGTGGCACTGCTGCCCTGCTCGAGGTAAACCCGTCTCACACTATTTGGTGGCATAATAGGCAGGCTGGGTCAGTCAAAACGAGTACTTTTTTACCATGTGTCACACCGGGTCGGTCCAACCTGTAAACATTTTTTTTTCTTTTAACGTCTTAAATAATATATGTTGAGTGAAAGTTTAAATACAAAAGGCTAACGTGCGACGGTACACGACCACCAAAATAACGTACGCAATTACGCAAATAACGTTCGTGATTAGGGTTTAACCCACCCATGTGTAATTATGCAAATAACGTGCGTGATTAGGGTTTAACCCAACCCATATGTTATTATCCAAATAACGTGGTAATTATGTATTTTAAAAATGAACATGAGTAAGTCACTTCGCACAGTCGCGCACTGTCGCACATCAAGGGGCTATTGTATATAGCTTAAACTTTGCAATAAGAGAATTGTAACAGATTAAGATTGTGATTAGGTTACATGAGGTGGGTGTTTATATAGAACACCATATTACACATCTAGTCCCTATACTATAATAGTTTGTCTAATATACGTTAACCTTACCCTATATGTTGATTACTTGTTTTTTAGAGAAATTACACATTTGACCCTTTGGAGACAAGAAACATGTTATACCATAAAACGAGTCGAAACTGCCACATCTACATGCAACACACACCAGGCGCAACTTTAAAAGAAATTAGTTGTGATAATTACATAATTTCAGGTTGCTGAAAGATTTGAGAAGCTGCGAAAAGAAGGCTGGAAACCGCGAAGAACGATTATCTTTTGCAATTGGGATGCAGAAGAATATGGACTGGTCTCTATCTCTCTTAACACAAATCTTAGTTATTTTTTAATATTTATAATATTTTTTTTTGCTTTTTTAAGATTGGATCGACGGAATGGGTTGAAGAAAACAGAGAAATGTTAGCATCAAAAGTCGTTGCGTACCTAAATGTCGACATTGCGGTTGCTGGAGCAGGATTTCAAGCCTCTGCCACTCCACAACTTGATCAGTTAATCATACAAGTTACAAAACAGGTAAATACATGTGGCACTTTCAGCCTATTTACGTATAAATGGTCAAACCAAAAAGTTGGTTAAAAAGGAAGCGTGTTGAACGGTCCAAAGTAGCCCAATGTAAAAAAAAAATGGAAATTTCGACCAGTTTACTTGTGAATGGGTCAATTTGGGCTATGTTTTATCTCAAAACAGACACGTAGGCTACATAAAAGAAATTTAGTTCTGAAGGAAACGGGTTGAATGGATTGAACGTTTCCTTACCTGTCTGTTTTGACTCATACCAAGTCTGACCCGTTACCCAACCTGCCATATTCCACCGATGGACGTAAAAAATTAAAAAAAAATCCATATTTGTTGCATCTTTTCATTTTGAAGGTTCAAGATCCCGACAACTCATCACAGACGGTTTATGATTCCTGGGTAAAAACTGCCAAATATCCAGAGGTAAATGTTGAACATATAATAGCTGAACTTCTAAAGTCAGCAGAAGTAAAACTATAAAACAGTTTTTAAACCTAACAAAAATTTTGATGAAAAAGATTGGACGGTTAGGAGGTGGAGGATCGGATTACGCAGCATTCGTACAGCATATTGGTGTTCCTGCAACCGATATATCTTTTGGAGATGGTAAGTTACACGATCTTCCAATATATGTACTTAGGGGTGTAAACGAGGCCAGCCACTCGAGATCAGCTCTCTAAAATTACTCAGGAGCCGGCTCGGGTTGACCCGACTCATTTACTATATGTACCAATAAGTAATACACAAGTTCTTTAAGTAAGATTTGGACAGGTGGCACTCGTCACAAAAGTCGATTTTCACCTACTTAATTAAAAAGAAACATGCATTATATACACTTGTGTAGTAATTAATCTTTCTTGCAGGCTACCCAGTGTACCACTCGATGTATGACGATTTTGTTTGGATGAACAACTTCGGTGACCCAATGTTTAGAAGACATGTAGCGGGTATTTTGTATGTATTCTAACTTGTAAGTTTTTACTAATTATAAATTAAGAAATTCAGGCTTCCCAGAATCAGTTTATACTGGTTTAGTCGTTAAGGATTAAATGTGGTAAGACGGGTGGGTTGGGTAACCAGTCAGAACGGGTTTTTATTCTATTAGTAATAATAATTCGGGCCGGGATGACCAAAAACACTTTTTGACCCATTTTTACAAAAGAAAAATTAGTATTTAAAACTTGATTACATAAGTTATATAACTCCAGTTGTAATTTAATTTTTTAATAAAAGGATCTGGGAGGTTAAATTCTTTTAATATTACTCCGACACGTTAGAAATAAAACATAATCCTAATTAAAAAAAACTGTATTCTTATTTTAATACTTCCAATATTTGATAACAGCTGCAAGCATTTGGGGTTTGGTAGCTCTTCAGCTTGCAGATGAAGAAATATTGCCTTTTAATTATTCTTCATATGTAAATGAGCTTCAGGTATGTTTATAATATATTTTGTGGCAGTTCATTTAATTTATGTTAATTTATTTAAATATATTTAATAATTATTACAGAAAAATGCAGAAGATTTGGAAACTGAATTAGCAGATAAGAGTATGAGCCTCACTCCCTTGTTCAAATCCATAGAAAAAATGAAACACGAGCCGTACGGATAAATGATGAAATCAAGGTATTGCTCGAGTTTCTATTAATAATAATATGCTTCGCAAGCTTATATACTCATTAAAGTGGAGATTAAAATTTTTGAAAAATACTGAATTTCAGGAAATAAAAGAAAGAAAAAATTGGGCGTTCATGCAGAGAAATCAACCATGGAGAGTTAGAGAACTAAATGACAGATTAATGATGGCGGAACGCGCACTTACAGATAGAGACGGGCTCTCAGGAAGACCGTGGTATAAGCATCTGGTATGGTCTTGATGAAAACTTTTTTTTTCGGCAATAAAGTAATGCATTTACAAACGTTCGACTAAAGATATAGCTCAGAAGAAAACATGTCAAACTGGTCGAAAGTTACCTCTAGAAAGAAGTCATTCTGGGTCAAACGGGTCAAAAGTTTCCCGGGGTAATTTTAAATCCCTAAACCTCATGAATATTGTTTTTCAAAAATTCAGAATATTATTCATGTAATATAATCCATTGGACATGATAACTATTTATAAAATGATTTTTTGACAAAAAAGTCAATAGGGTCACTAAATACACGTTTTATATATTACTTGACCCGTCTGTTTTGTCACCTCTAGAAAAGGACTTTTCTTTACCTATTATCCTAACGTTTGACAAACAGCATATGAAACACGTTATCTAACGATGATTGTGCCTACTATCTACGCCAGATTTACGCACCATCAAAGCACAACGATTACGGGTCAAAATGCTTCCCGGGGATAGATGATGCTGCTGAAAATGCAAATAAACTCGACACTAAAGATTCATGGCGTGCGGTACAACATGAAATTTGGAGGGTATCGAGAGTAATCACACAGGCATCATTAGTTCTACATGGTGAACTAACATAATGTTCATAGATTTAGATATAACTGAACCATACAAGTTTAAAAGTCACTTTTGTCCTATGAATAATACATAGATATTGGAAAAGATCTTCAGGAAAAAAGAACTGGATGAGTCATATGACATATTACCAATTGAATTATTAACAAATAAATTGAACCAGTTACACAGTCCAGGTTCAGAAAAAAAACTGAACCATAACCAAAATAACCTTTAAACTTAACGAATTAACTAGATCAGTTTAAAAACGGATGGTCCGGTTATTTTCTTCTCCTGTTATGGTTATATGTGCATAAATCACCTAATTAACTAAACTGAACCAGTAATAAAACCATCTTTCATGTTTTTATAACATATTATATACAGAAAATCTTTTGTTATGAATAAACAACTGTAATTTGTTGTAGTTGATTATCTTTAATTAAAAGGTTTGCTAATGCACTGAAGATGGCAGTTACATGATCATTAACAATCAGAACTATTGTTTCTATAAATTGAACCAATTATAAACATCATTCATATCATATTATTTTTTTATAAATAATATGATAGAAAAAAAAATTGTTTTTATTTTTGTAATAACATCGATTTTAATCTTCTTTATAAATATAAATTAAAAGGACTAGAATCGCTAATATTTCATTTGACCAAAATAATTGCCCTTCTTGTTTGAAATAAGCTTCGATACAGCCACGTCCAAAGCCAGCGACTAAATAACGGTTAACCAAATAAACTAAACCATTTTTTTCCGATAACCAAACCATTTACGACCCGTAACCAATACATCGGTTATAAGTTCAGTTTTAACCAAAAATAAAACACAACCAACCATGCTCATGACACTGGAATCCGCGAACAAGTGTATATATTAGGCAATGTTTACATGCTATAAAAGTAAAGCAAGGGAATGATCAAAAAACTTTATCAACCAAAATAGATACAGAAGCTGATAACCTTGATACTAATCACAGCCTTAAATAATACTATATATAAAATATTATATATGAAATAATATACATATAATAAATATAAAAAGTTATAATGCAGTGTTAGGAAGCACTAATACTACATATGTACAAGTAAAATCACCAGTCTACTTCCAAACCTTGACGGTGCCATCTCTACTGCTTGATAACAGCAGTCTCTGGTTCAGTTTCACAGAAGCCAAAGAGAGGATAGAGTCACGGTGACAGCCACCAGTGTCTGTGGCGGCAGCTGCAAGAACTACTTTTCCAGTAGGCCTAGTTTCTCGCCTTTTTGACTCCTGTTATTAACAAGTAAGCTTATGTAAGACTTATTTGTAACTTAACTTACTATTAACAATCATAAAAGAATGATTAAAAAAACACCACATCCAATATGGTACATATTTTACAAGTTCAGTAAAATTGTTTAAGTATATTTTTTTGTAAATTAGTTTTTACTTTAGTTGTTTAATGTTTAACAAGGGACACATTCAATACACAACCAATATAAAGTTGAGAATCGTATAAACTGACCTGAACAATTTGCACACCAAAACTGGATTTGGTTTCATAAAACTCATCATTTCCAACACCTTTCATTGATGGACCACATACGCAATAAGTTCGCTCCGGGCTGCATTAACAAAGGTCAGTAACAATACTATAATAACGTTTCGATGAAACGAAGATGGTAGAAAGAAAAATAAATAGAAACCTAGCATGATCCCATCGCCGGATTTTTAAATCGGTGCCGCCGGTTAACAGATCGCCACCAGGTAACGGGAGCAGTGAATGGATTCCGGGTGATCGTGGAGGGGGATCGTTCAGTTCATCGACTCTGTACTTGTAATTTACGTTCCGTCTAGAATCTACTTTAGAATGGGCTTTGTTTGATGGGCGGGCCAAGGCCCAAGGTAGGTCTGATGCCTCGGTGTCGTTATCGCTATTTGCAACCTCAATACCTTCATACAAACAAATTAGCAGTTTATTAGGAAATAAAAAGGAAAGGGAAACGAAGAAAAAGAAGCCAGTAGTATTATAATTAGGCCTGAATGAAATAAATAAATAAATAAATACTGAAAAAAAAGAGAAATTTGGATGTTTAGTTATCTAATTATTACAGCTTCAAACAGCAAAAGCACATCCAAACACTCTTTTCTATAATACAATGTACAACTGATTATAATTATCCAATATCGATTAATATAACCCGTCAAACACACTACACAGATGACACACCCCACATAAGAATAACAAGCATAATAATGATTGGATAAACATATCATGTTTGTGATTATATAGATAGTAGTGTTATATATGACCGCAACAAAATCAAATCCGGCTCATTATCTGATTCGAATTGTTCAATATCTCACACAATCAATTTCAAATGCAACCCCACCCCCTCTTAAAAAAATAACAAATAAATATGTAAACGAAAGATATTATATTATATATAATCTTAAAGTGAAAGGTCGGTGCCGACCACCTTTCTGATTTGACAAATGTCACCCCAACAATTGACAATATTCACCCTTCTAATTTCTAACTTGACAGAAGCCAACTTTCTGGCTTGACAAAAAAGGCCCACATACTTTCTAACTTCTCTTTAACCCTCAAGGTTTTGACATGTAACCCATTCTACCCCCAAACTTCGCTATAATGTCAAAGGTAACCCTTTCTTTAACTTTGTAAATGTCATTTTGACCCCCTCAAGTTTCTAATGTTTCGAGCTTACCCTAAAACTAATTTCTTACGTTTTTATTTTTATGGATGTGCCGGTACAAATTCGAGTCCGTCTACGCTTTAACGTAATTTTTGTTTGAAAAAAAGTCGAGTCAATTATAAAAAAAATACGTTTTGAGTTGGACTATGTTTTGCCATAAATTTTGTTTGAAAACAAATCAGGTCACATGTAATACGTTTTCATTCGATGGTATAAATTTGAGTTATCATATGTTTTTACGTAAATTTAGTTCGGAAACGAGTCTAGTCGATTGTAGTCTATACGTTAAAATTTCCCATACGGTTCCGCCGCAACGCGCGGCGGGTAAAAAAACTAGTATAGACTGAAGCCCTAATGTGTAATGTACCTGGTGACAACTCCCATTTTCTGCATTCCACAAAGAAACCTCGTTACACCCTGCAGCAACATAAACAAGCGGCCTAACTGTTGTAGATAACGACGAATTCTGATTCGGAGGAACAAAAAGACACATATCGGCTATCGGACACGCCACCGAATACTGCCAAGAATTAACAGGAATACCAAATCTCAAATCCCATAACGTTAAAACACCCCTCGAAGAACCAGAAACAAACCAATTGCCACATGGACTTGCGACAAGCGCACACACGTAACCTTCTTCCGGAACCACTTTCGTATTCCACGAATTTGTATTTTCTCTCGTATCACTAAATGTATCCCGCAATTCTGCGTGCTGTAAAGAAAGATTTTACCATCATCACCGCCAGCTGACGTGTAGTTCAATAGCGTGAGAATAGCACCTTCTTTAATGTTATTTTTTTTAACGTCGGTGATTCCAGAGTATTTTTCGACAACGTTTCCGAGCCCGTGAGAGATGTAATCGACTGAAAACGTATGGATTGTACCGTCAGACGCCCCGACGACAACTTGGGTTGACCCGTGGATCATCGTGGTACAAAGTGCGCGACTTCCGTCTAGGCAATACGTTAATTTCGATTTAAACGAAATGTCTTTTTCCAGTTTCCGAGAATCCCAAACCTTTACGGTAGAATCGTCAGACGCGGTAACAAAAAACGTCTGGTCCGTTGAGAGTGCAATGTCGTTGACGGCTGAACGGTGTTCTTGTAGGTGTGCCACTAACACGCCACGTGGCCGCCACCCGGGATCAGGAATCGCCGGTGAGTTCGAGTTCAAGTTATCATCCGACATAACCGAGATCCCTTTTAACGTTCCCGTTTCTTGAAACTTGTTACTGACATGAAGTTCTTGAAACTTATTGCTGACGTGGACGGTTTGATCCGGTTCACGATCTTCCAGCTCGTGTACCACTCTGTGAAGTTGCGGATCGGTTGACGATGACAAGGATTCAGGTGCTGACGGAGTGCTTCCCGGTGGTGATTTCTTGTTATCGTATTTGAAATAGTATAAAGGAATACCGTCTGAAGACTTATCACCAATTAAACTACTCGCACCGCTAATTTGCGGCGACATAAATCCTGAAAACTTTAACTTATCCGAAAATAACGGATCCAAAATATCAACAGAGCCCGAAGCAGTTCGAGCAAAGCTTCCGATTTCACCGAGAGTAAATGACTGATGAATCGCGCCTGTAACGGGCCTCCGATCGGGCCACATTTTCATTTGATCCAGCTCACGAACATTTTTCTGGTACGCGTCATCGTTTTCCGATTGTTTAGCTTTTGAAGAAGACGAGTTGTTGTACCATATTTTCCGTTGTCGTTCCAACATGTCGGAGCTACGGTTGTTTTCTAAAATCTGGTAGAAAACCTGTCGCGAAACCGGCGGTTTTAAACACGAAAAAAGAGCTTTTTCAGAAGCTAAAGAAGCCGGTTGCCGACGAAGAAAAGGACGAATTAGCGGAACAAGAAAAACGTATGAATCAACTGCACCTAGACTTTCACTACTTGCTGCAATAAAAGTAACAGCCGATCTTCTAACCCATTGACTTGGATAACATAACAGCGGGAACGCATGTTCAATCATTTCAAGAAGTATCCGTTTCCTCAGAAAACCACTTGTGCATAAAATAGACAAACAATCTAACGCATTGACTATTACGCCCTCCGTCGAATCACCTAACGCTTGTTCAAGATACGGTAGAAGATACTCCTCGACACTCCGTTGACCAACGAAGAAACAAACATAAATTATCTGACGGTAAAAAACTGATCTCAAAAGCTCGTCTTGATCGTTAAGAAACGCGGGTAAAATCGGTAACAAAAACTCATTACTTTGTCTTTGACCGAAAAACCAACAAAGATTACCGATATCTTGTAACAACGCTCTTCGTATATTCGGTGTTTGTTTCGGTCCCATCACAAGCTCTTGAATAACTTCGGCTATCGATTTCCTTAACTGTGCCAGCTGTGCATCATTTTTACCGGTTATTTTTTGCGATTTCTGATTCGTGCTAAGATCATTGAGAACCCCTGCTTCCGTTAAACTTATTGAGTGAATTAAAAAGCCATACGCTGTTAACGCAAGTTTAGAAATATTACTCGCGTAACAGATCCGAACGCTTTCTTCCGGATCATCCGGAAGCATCGAAAGCATCGGAAGAATATATTCCGGGAATATCTTCGCATCACTGGGAGGAAAATCGCGAACCAATGGTAGAATATCACAAAGGGTCTCCAACGCAGCCGATCTTACAATCGCTGACGGACCCGAGAGCATCGCAATGACGTACGGAAGCACGCGCTGTAACCGATCCTCGTCATCAATGTATAACGAGCATGACTTCAACAACAGAACCGCACTTCTTCTTAACTGAGGCGTTTTAACGTTTCGTATACAGGAACAGAGTAACGAAGCGATCAACACCATTCCTTCGCAGCTTGTGTTGTCTTGTGGTAGGGGTAAAAACGGCATTCCGAAGGTATCCGACTGGTTGTCGTAGTCGGACATTAACGAGTTTAGATCACTCATTGTAATCTCTCGCAAGAATGGATGATGGTTTCGTTTGAAAACATTGGAGATGGTTTGAAGTAACTTTCCTTGTTTGTGATTTGGAGAATTTTCGGAGAGAATAGCGTCTTCCATCTTCGGTTTTATATCGGTTTCTTCTCCCGTTCTGTTGGTTAACATTTGTTTAAGTATTTCAGGGAAAGAAAGCTGGAGCATTGCTACCTGTAACAAAAGTTTTAAAAAAAAGTATGAATTGGAAATACAAATTTTAGGGTCTGTTTGGTTGATTGGAATGGAATGATTTATGATCCACTAGCATGAGAAATGGAAAGAGTCAATCAAGTATGTTGTTTGGTAAGTATTTTTATTTTACTTTTTTGCCATTTCCTAGTTCAAATTATCATTAGACAAGACATGTTTAAGGAGAAAATGAAATGTTTATTTTAATTATATCTTTTAAAAGGTAAACTTTATTTTATATATCAATATTTCATGTTATATATAAATCAATATATATATAGGGAAAGGGTAAAATGAGAACCACCTTGAGTTGTGTGAACCGTGAGAACTAGGCCAAAAAAAGTTTCTTCAAAAAAAACCAAAAAATTTAAAAACAAAATCAACTGTTTCGGAAAAAAAAAGTCGACTGCAAAAATTTACATCACTGTAAAAAAGGTATGGATGATGTCATCAGTTTTGTAAAACAAATTTATATCAGTGTAAATGGAGAAAAATTACCGGCTCGGCAACTTTTTTTTTTACAGATGTGTTTGTAACCTTTTCATCTACGTTTGTGAAAAAAATGGTGCCAAAACTCGGGACACATACACATATATATACACACATATATATATAGATATAATTTTTAGTGGGTACATAATACAACAAAAAGTACAAATATTTCCATCTACGTTTATAACAGTTTATCTACGTTTGTAACAGTTCTCACAACTCAAAGTGGTTCTTAACTGAACCGGATCCTATATATATACACACACACACACACATATATATATATATATAGTTTTTTTAGTTGGTACGTAATATAACAAAAAGTATAAAATTATACTTTCAAACGACAAAAAGAAGATGAAGACACGTTTTGGGTTTTATTCGCTTTTGAGAGAACAATTAGGTTTGCAAACACACTTATTTGGTCCATTCTGATCCTGCAGACGAAACACTAAATTGGATATTTCTTACCCGAGAATCAGGATTGATTGGATTCAAATTTGAATATAAATTATGCAGGAATGGAGAGAAGTAGCATGGAAGAACAACACCTGCATAGGTTTGCAGGTAGCTTTCAGCAGAACAACGGGAATCAGGATCAAGTTGAATCATATGAAGAATCATTTTGCGGATTCCCGAATCTGGAATCTGCACCGTATATTCATGACAACTGTAAGAAACTATATTATAATACATCTTACAGTGACATCTTAAAATTTTAGTACAACTAAACTTGCTTAAGGTAATAAGGTACACGACATAATCCACATGTTAACCACTTTTTGGGGGCAAATATGTCTTTTAAATAACATTTACACCTTTGCCACCTAAACTTTACTTAATTTTGTTTATTTAAATAATAATAATTATACTTTATCCCCCTTGAAATAACCAACTACCTCCATGATTTTTAAAAGACCATAATTTTTTCATACGTTATATTTTTTTTAGAGTTAAATGCCATTTTAGTCCCTGTGGTTTGGGCCATTTTGCCAGTTTAGTCCAAAGGTTTCATTTTTCGCACGTGGGTCCAAAAAGGTTCACCTTTGCCATTTTAGTCCACTGGGTTAACTTCATCCATTTTTATAGTCGACGAGAGGTGCAATTCGGTCATTTTATATGTAATTCTGTTAACTAGGAGGGCAATTCGGCCGTATAAAATGACCGAATTGCCCTTCTCGTTAACAGAAATAATGGAAGAAGTTAACCCAGTCGACTAAAATGGCAACGCTGAAACCTTTTTGGACCCACAGGCGAAAAATGAAACCTTTGGACTAAACTGGCAAAATGGCCCAAACCACAGGGACTAAAATGGCATTTAACTCGTTTTTTTAACTACACCATAAAAACGAGCATTTTAATCTCTTCAATTTGATTATAGTATTGCTATACTTTGTTCTTTAAATAAGAAACGTGATTAAAAGTCTAGTGGAAATCAATAACTGAGACGAAAACAAACCAAAATCAACCGAATTAACCAATAATCAGTTATAGTTTTTTTGTACTACGGTTAACCAAATCAAACCATTCATTTTTTTTTCATACATTTCTAGCTGTATACCTCCATTTCATGCATTTCTATGCAAAAAAATTAACTAAAGTTTGGTTTAGAATGATCAACAGAACCGACCAAAAATCGACAATCTAACGGAATAAATCAATTCGATTAACCGAAAACTGATTGGTTAACATAGATTAACGGATGACTTGCTTTCAGTTGAGGCTAATAACCGAACGGAACCGAACTGTGCACACCCCTAGCAGTGTCTGTGTTCCCCGCCGCATCATGCAGGCACCCTTCTAGTACATATTATATATATATAGGTGTGTGTGTGTGTGTGGGATGTTAGATTTGACATCAAAATAGAAAAAGCGTACCTTTTCCAAATGTTGGCTAGGATCAAATTGGCCCCTTCGATATGCAAGTAGTCGTGATAGTTCAAAAAGTGGTTGGCCCTCAAGGAAAAGTTCTGCAATCACACACCTAAAGTAGCAAAAGAAGAATATCCTGTAATTTCACTTTTGTAATATACAGAAGAAAAAAAATTAAAACAAATCAACATGAGTTTAGCTAAAATTTCATTGTTTTAGCTGTTTAGAACATACTAAATCGCGGTTCGCTCTAGTTCGGGTACGCGGTCCGGGTTCACGATTCGATAGATGGGACGAATTCGGTACGAAGGAGGGTAGGTTCATTTCGGTACGATCCGGTACGTGTAGAAAATTTAAGAAGTAAAAAATAGCTATTTACAATTTATCTATTATATAAATTTATTTTTACTTTTTTGCATAAATATATAATTTTAATGACCAAATGTAAACTAGTAAAGATAGAGGGGTTAAATGTTTAAATACACAAACTAATTTTACACTTCTTATATAAAAATTACAAGTTTTAGGGACTAATTATAAACTAGTGAAAGATAGAGGGGTTAAATGTTGATAACCTAAACTTATTTAAACCTAAAAAGCCTAAAACACAAAGTTAAGCAGCCGCATCTTCTTATTCAATTGAAACCCTAAATTCGTGAATTGGTACCGAATTGGTTCATATACGTATTATGTATGGTACGAAACGTGCCAATTCGAAATTCGCAGGTTCTCTAGCAAATTTGGTAACTATGCTTTAGCATGAATGTCCAAGTTTACAAACTATCAAGAATCAGAACTAATGTACGGCATCAATAATTAACACAGCTATAGATAAAAGAAAGACTTACCCAACGGAAAAAATGTCCATTGATGGCCTTAAAGGTGCATCTTGTGAAACTTGAATCTCGCCTCCGTGCTCATACAATCTCTAAACATTAATAATAAGTCAGCAAATCCACTCTATGTGTGCGTGTGAGTTGACCATTGTTTGAATATCAGTTGACTGTAACTACTAATTGCCCTATTTTAAGAACACAAACTCTGGCAAACGGTAAGTTCTAAAGATCATATGTTTTTGACAGCATTTACCTCCATTTCACAATAGAGAATTACCATACCAGCTATAACAAAAAGATCAATATATATATATGGGAGGGTTATCTTGAGAACGCGGCTAAATATAGCGAGAACCGTGAGAAAGAATGAAAAAACCGCGAGAACTTGGTCAAAACAATTCAAATTTAATTTTTTTACACTTATCATCATTATTTGAATACAATATTAGAATTTAAATTTACATGTATTCGTAAATAAAGAAAATTCACATGTGTAAGTTTCTCATTTACGCGTATGTAAATTTGTTGTATTTACACATGTGTAAAATAATTATTAAGAGTGATTTTGAGAGGAGAGATGAATTATTAAAGAGTAAATTCTTTTTCTAACATTGTATTTTTAATTTTAATGGGGTTTGTATTAAAAAATTGATTTTGATTGGTTTTTTCATTTGTTCTCACTGTACTCGCAATATTTAGTGTTCTCAATATAACCCTCCCCTATCTATATATATATATATATATTTGATATGTTTGTGTGTGTGAGAGAGTTTTGAAAATCATATATTTGTACATAGGACATACCAGAGAAAACGTAGCTTAAAATTCATCACCACTTTTTGAAACTTGCAAGATAGGTCATCTTATAAATGAAATTTATAAGGTACTATAGGACATTTATAAAGTTAAGGTAAATACAAAATTAAAAAAAAATCATTTAAAAAAAATAGGAAACAACAACTTTTAAGAAGTGAAAAATCCACCTCTGGTGCAAGATAGCAGCGTCTCATTCCTCCAGTATCAAAGAAAAACGAAAAATCAGAGGGATCATCATGAGGAATATATGTTGGTTTAAAGGATGCAAAGTCAGCAAGGTAAAGCCAGTTCCAAGAAGTAACCAACACGTTCTCGCATTTAATATCACCTGCAAAAGTAATTAATTTACACCACCATAGAAAAGAACTTCCTGGAAAATTGTAAATTGGCAAAATGCCCGTAAACTTATAGCTTCAATCACATCTAAAGTTGTGAAAATAAAGAAAATGCCCCTAAATCTACTCAACTGTAGATAGATTGTCCAATATTTACGTAGTTTTAGGGGTATTTTTTTTACCATTTACAACTCTAAAAGTGACAAGTTTTCGATTGAGTAAATTGTCATTTTCGTCCCTGGGGTTTGGCCAGTTTTGCAACTTTCGTAGGTTTTTTTTTTCACATCTGGGTCCAAAAGGTTTAATATCTTGCCATTTTCATCCAGCCCGTTAACTCCATCCATTTTTCTCTATTAAGTCAGAGGTATTTTCATCTTTTTGTTAACTTAAAGGGCAATTCGGTCTTTTGCATTTATGTACAAGCAATTTAAGTTAACAAACGAATATACCCCTGACTTAGCAGAGAAAAATGGAGAGTTAACGAGCCGGATGAAAATGACAAGATTTTATACCTTCTGGATTCATACGCGGAAAAACAAATCTTTGGATGAAAGTCGCAAAAATGGCCGAACCACAGGGTCGAAAATGGCATTTTACTCTTTTGGATTTTTTATCATATCGTCATTTTACAATTCCCGCAAGTATTTGGCCGGAATAAGCATAAATCAAACAAAGGAGGTACTTGGTTGCCTCTAAAGTTGTTTTAATATTTAGATGGCCTTAGTAAAAACTTTTGAATACTTATGTTGCTTGTGTACATATTATCCCAATATATAAAAAATTGATAAGAAATAAAAACCAATGTGCTCACCATGACATACTCCATTATCATGACTCTGTTTCACTGCATACAGCAACTACACAGCAAAAACATTTAAAAAACAAATCACGAAATCATGTAATCATGTGATAATAATGAAATTATTAATTAATATGGATGATGGGCAAACCTGAAAAGCCAACCATTTCTTCTCAACGAGGCTTAGAAAAGGCCGTGTACTCAATCGATCATGAAGGTTATTGAAGAAGTATTGCCTCAACAAGTATGCAGCTTTATCAGTCTCAAGCCAAAACTGCAAAATACTTTGTTGTTAAGAATATAATATTATACTAACGAACCAACTTATGTAACCACCTTTGTGTCACCCATAAACATACACAACAAGCTTAAATATGTAGATAACTAGTTAGGCATATGGAAACAATAGATACAGCCAATCAACAGCATATTCTAGAAATTGAACCATTATAGGCTATAATGAACTACTTCAAAGTTCAAACTCATTCTGGCCTACCCTAACTCATTTAGGATAGAGTAAAAAGTAAATGGATGGTCCCTGTGGTTTACCAAAATTTTGGATTTGGTCCCTATCTTTCTAAAAGTACACGGATGGTCCCAGTGGTTTGCACTTTGAAACACATTTCCCCAACTTTGTCAAAAGTCACATGGATGGTCCCTATGGTTTGCACTTTGTAACGTATTTAGTCCCTAACTTGGACCTGCTGAAACCTTTAGATTTGTTGGCTAGTGACTAAATGCGTTACAAAGTGCAAACCACATGGACCATCCGTGTACTGTTAGAAAGCTATGGACCAAATCCAAAATTTGGTAAACCACAGAGACCATCCGTGTACTTTACTATTTAGGATAAAAGACTAATTGTGTTAAGAACTATCATACAGTTCAGAAGACCTGCAATTTGAAACTCATGTATTCCATTATTATAAATATTGAAAAATTGAACTCTTTAATGTTGGGTACTTAAAGAAAGAATGGGGAGTTTATGTGGGCCCCGTTGCTAATAGACAGATATGAAAAACCGAAATGTTAAAGTGTTTTCGTTTAAGATTATTTTACACTTCTGTACCAGAATGGTAACATTTGTCTATAACGGAAATTCAAATCAAACCCGACAGAGGTATATACGTTCTAAACATACAGGTTTTTATATATTGCACTCAACACTAGTACCCTACGCATATATTTAAACTTCCAGCTATATTCTATTATACTTATTCACAAAGTCATCATTCATCAAGAGCCTAAATGATCTTTTTGGCCTATTTTCCAACGATATATCGTCCAAGAAGTGAACTTTAACCTCTTCTTTACCCAACAAAACAAACCAAATTGCACACCCACACAACTACTTATTATATCTTCCCTCTTTAATAAGAGTTTCTTTTATGATCCATCTATATAATATCATCAAAATCCAAGAGCAATGGCACCATGAACAGAAAAGATCAAAACGCATAACAAATTCTCAGTTATACAGACTACAACAAGCACTATCCAACCTAAAAAGGATGATAATAATATAAGCTTTCTACATTGATCTTTTGTCTCCCTATGATTCAACAAAAACATTTTTAAAAGGAACCCTCTGCAACAAATCCTGAAGGGTTACCTAAACAATACTACAAGCCATTCTAAAAACGTATTCTTGAGCTTTGCAGTCATGATTGTTTTAAAGGTTAGTATAACCTTTCAAATTACAAATAATGCCTATATTTGACTAAGAGTTTTAAGGGACTAGACAGTTTACAACACATTATCAATCTTCAATCTTCAATTTTTGAATGTCTAACACTAATACACTACAAGATAGTAACATACACTACCTCTTTTCCTTTCATACAAATATCAATCTAGTGTATCTATAATCATTCCAAAAACCACAAAATGAGCCCTACCTTCAACTTCACATAACTAAAACATGTTAAACAATCTAAATCCTCAAGCATCTACACAATCAAAATACCTGAAACGGCCAAACGTGAGGATTCTCCATACGACTAAAAATCTCACGAATCTGAGACAACCTCCGTTCATACTCACGAAGATCAATCGAATCACCACGCTTAAAATACACCTTCACTAGCACCAATCCTTCGTCATGCTTACACAGTATCGATTTCAGGAACCGTGCTCGCCCAAAACCTCTTTCAGTACCAGATTATACGAAGAAGGTAAGTCATGGAGGTAATACTCCGTTGCAGAAGCTTGTGTCGTTCGTGCGATCTTGTTCCCCATGGTTTTAGCCCTAATTTCGGTGCTCGATTACAGATTGGAACGAATTCAGTTCGTATTGCAGGTTAGGGTTTCAGACAACGTGATTATGCGATCGATCGGAGACGTGTGAAGCAAGTAATCTGTTGTGTGTCTTAATTCATGGATGTATGCAATTAGAGGGAGGATTTTACTTGAAATTGGACGATGTTTTATTGCGAAATCGATCGAGTGATTCTGGTTTGTGATGATAATCGATGGATTGCTTGGAATCTGAGGAGTTAGGGGTTGAAATCGCTGCAATCGGTTGAGTTAGGGTTCTTCGATTCCACTTGTTGTTGAAGTAACATGCTGCCCTCCTGTTTGTTTTGTTGAAATCGCAACTGCAACCTCTTTTTCTTCATTTCATGAGTTTATATTTCCTATACAAGATAATATATAGGTCATCATATTCACACACCCACTTGTCTATTTGGACACCCTTTAGACGGATCGTCTAGATCTAGACGGGACGTATAGGGTTATTTTTACTCCAATCACATTCCTGCACCATACAACGTCAAATCAGTCACATCAGACGGGACGTTTAGCAGTAGACGGAGTAGAAGACGACCAGGCCAAGACGGGGCGTCTAGAGCTAGACGACCCGTCTTGAATGTTGTGCTCTGCATGCATGTCAGCCAAGTTGCAAAGTGATACGCCCCGTCTAGGCCTAGACGGGGCGTATATATCTTCTTAAATAGAGGCACGCAGAGCATTTGTGTCGCATAAATTTTTCGATTCGTCGTCGGAATTCTCTCCGACTTCTTCTTTGGCTTATATTACTTTCTCTTATATCATTCAATGCATGTCGGTTAGACGGGGCGTCTATTTCTTTGTTAAATAGACCCATGCAGAGCATTTGATGTCGCATAAAACTTTCAATTCGTCGTTGTAATTCTGTTTGTCGTGAACTTTGGCTTGTATTACTTCATCTGATATCATCCAAAGGTGGTGAAATGTCATTAAACTGGAACGGGTCATCGGTGCCTGAAGTCAATACCGGTAACAGTTATTATGTTAAACTAGTTGTTGTTTTAATTATTTACCAACGATGATATCGTTGTTAGGGGGAGAGCGGTGTTCCCAATTCTTACGACCAAGAGGGGGTTGTGTCTAATGTACAAGACATTATCCGTGATGGTGGAGGATATGGTGGTGAGGCACCCCCATACGCAGGCAATCCGTATCTTGCGGAGATGGTTTGAAAAACGGCTGAGGTTTCACAGTGAGTATAATACATATTTACCTGATGGAGATCAGCCTTATATATTTTGGAAAAAAGTATTGTAGGGACGGTTTCTAGCGTGCAAATTTGTATCTCAATCGACTACACGTCAAAGAGTGTCTTGTGCTGAATCGAAACTGTAACCGAAGGGAAACTCGAGGAATAAATGCAGGTAAATGAGAAATACTGTCATTTTTTAAATATATATGGTTTTTGTTTGCGTAATAGAGTGTGTTGTGGTTTAACATAGTCATATGTTGTTGAACTTATTTCAGGTGTTTTTACAGCACCTAGAGAGTCTCAGTCATCTCTGATGATTAGTCCTGGTCAACCACGGTCAAGAAAGCAAGAACAATGGCTCGATCTTTTTTATGTTTAATACTGTTTATTTGTATAAATAATACAAAGATTTTGTTAATACAATAAAAAACTTTTGATATAACTAATAGGATTTTATTTAGTTAATTTGAACTTTGATATAAGCCGACATTCCTTCAGTACACCCAAGGCACAGCAATTAAACCATACAAAGCTTTGTATCTAAAAACAACAAACTCCGGGTATTGACAAACAGAGGGTAATTATACTCTCCGAGCTCTCACGTCCAACCTTCGGCACCGGCAGATGACGAAATGTCAATACTGCCCGTGGCGACGGTTGGGGATGAGAGCTCGGATACTATAATTACCGGTTGTTTGTCAACACCCGAGTTTGTTGGTTTTTAGATACAAAGCCCATCTAAAAACTAACAAACTCTGGGTCTTGATAAACAACAACAATTATACTCTCCGAGCTCTCGCGTCCAACCGTCGGCACCGGCAGACGACGAAATGTCGATACTACCGGTGGCGACGGTGGGACGTGAGAGCTTAGAGAGTATAATTGTTGGTCAATACCGAGTTTGTTGGTTTTTAGATAGGCTTTGTACGGTTTAAAAAAACCATACAAAGGCCATCTAAAAACCAACAAACTCTGGTTATTGAGAAACAACAGCAATTATACTCTCCGAGCTCTAACGTCCACCGTCGGCACCGGCAGACGACTAACTGTCGGTGGCGACGGTGGGACGTGCAAGCTCGGAGAGTATAATTGTCGTCTGTTTGTCAATACCCGGAGTTTGTTGGTTTTTAGATACAAAGCCGATCTAAAAACCAACAAACTCAGGGTATTGAGAAACAACAACAATTATACTCTCCGAGCTCTCACGCCCCACCGTCGGCACCGCCAGACGACGAACTGTCGGTACTGCCGGTGGCGACGGTGGGACGTGCGAGCTCGGAGAGTATAATTGCCGTCTGTTTGTCAATACCCGGAGTTTGTTGGTTTTTAGATACAAAGCCGATCTAAAAACCAACAAACTCCGGGTACTGACAAACAACAGCAATTATACTCTTCGAGCTCGCACGTCCCACCGTCGGCACCGGCAGATGACGAAATGTCGATACTGCCGGTGGCGACGGTGGAACGTGCGAGCTCGTAGAGTATAATTGCCGTATGTTTGTCAATACCCGGAGTTTGTCGGTTTTTAAATAGACTTTGTATGGTTTATTTGTTGTGTCTTTGGTGTACTGGTAGAATGTCGGCTTAAATCAAAGTTTAAATTAAGTAAATAAAATACTATTAGTTGTACCAAAAAAAATTAAATTTATATATACGGGTCGTCTAGACCTAGACGCCCCCCCCCCCCCCCCCGTCTTGGCCTAGAAGAAGACCATTCTACCCCCGGTTTGTTGGCCGTCTATGCAAAAACCAGGGGCATAAGGGTAAAATTATGAAGGCCTAGACGGGCCGTCTAGACCTAGACGCACCGTAAATTGTCGGCGGGATCTTTATCCATTTTAAAATTTGAATTTTAAAATTAAAATGTAAATTACCATTTTACCCCTGATCTGGCGCCCGTCTAGGCCTAACTCAAGGGCAGAATGGTAATTAACCATGTTGAGCTGTAACACACTCAGCTAGTTAATTACCGTTTTGCCCCTTAATTAGGCCTAGATGGGCGACAGTTCAGGGGTAAAACTATACTTTACCGTATATTCCATACGGGTCGTCTAGGCCTAGACGACCCGTCTAGGCCTCGTATATGTTCAGATCGCCTAGACGATCAGAGATAGACGATACAAACACAAACACACTCAATCCACACACACATACGTATCCTGCCGTATTCTACCGTATTTTTGCGAAATCAAGCTTCTCCGGTGAGTATTTTCAACTATACTTCAATACATTGTAATGTGTTATGTATTTAGAATTTAGGTTGGTTGTGAATTTGAAAGATTTTGGAGTTTAAGGGCTGTTAGGGTGTTAAGTTTCAGGTTTCCAATGAACAAGACGGGGCGTCTAGACCTAGACGACCCCGGTAGACGACCTAGAAAATTGTTTTTTTCTTTTATAATTTATTGTATTATTCGTGTTAAATTGTATTATACAATCGCAGATTAGTTATGGACGAGATTGGAGATCCGATACCCGAGGACCCACATCCGCACGGTCCGCGACGGGCCCCGGCAACGCAGGTGGATCCGCTCCACGGCCACCCATACCTTGAGTTCCCACCCGACACCGAAGCCGCCTGATTTTGCGGCAAGCTACGCCAGATGCAGGTCGGATCGCACTCGGCGGTCGACTGGGACGCGATCGAGGTGATCGGGGAGACGCCCAGACTTCGATTCTTCATTCACGTTGATTCCCCGTGGCACCGACTGTTTGACCTGGCCGGCATGCCGACTTACAGAGAGCTCCTCGTCGAGTTCCTCTCGACCTTCACGTTCCACCCTCCACGGGTCACCCAGCCCCTCCCCAGCCACATGGCCCTCCCCCTCCGCTAGAGGTTTCATTTAGGCTGGCCGGTGGTGGCGTTCGATGACGCTTGCGGAGTTTGCCGTTAATAGCGGCATATACCTGCAGGAGGAGATTGCTACCGATGTATATACGGAGGGGCTTGTGGTGGTGGATAGAGCCACTCTTCTGGGCTTTTGGCAGGTGGTCGCATGCCCTGACACTTGGAGCATGTCAGGGCGAAGGGGAGGATTTCTCACGTTGCCGACCCGCTGTACAGGTACGTACGTTTATTACGTTAATTGTTTGATTATTAATTGTTTCAATTAATTTACGAATTTCGCTAATATAATGTGCAGGTATCTACATTGGATGCTCGATACGTCTATTACCGCTCGCGGACACAGCCGTGAGTGGTGTACGAGCACCGAGTTATTTTTTTCTATTGTCTTTTGTACAGGAGGTCGTGCTCACTTGCGCACGGTCTCGCGCAGTACTTCGCCTCCGCCCATCACCGGCAGGAGCGCGACTTTTTGTACGGCGGGGCGTATGTCACCGTCATAGCCCGGTCGTTGGGTCTTGTGCCGGAGGCGGACCCGCACTTGCAGCCAGCCATACCGTCCGCGCGCATGGGTTTTCAGACCTTGCGCGGGATGAGGCTGGTGAAGAGGTTCGCCATGCTCAGCGAGCGGTTTAAAAGCCGCGAAGGTGAGCCATGGATTCCGGAGCCGCTGCCAGATTACTTTGCTCCAGTCCATGCGCCGGCAAATGAGGCAGCGGGAGTCCAGGACCCTCCGGTTGATTTTGACGGACCGCCACCACCTCACGGGGCGCCTCAGTTTCCGCAGCACGTCCTTCCAGGTCATGCCCTGGGGGGTGCGGCATACACGCGCTTACGAGCCGACGTCGACAGGCTTATGGATCTCGTTGGCTGGTTGGTTTGGGAGGCGTAAGATAGACGGGAGAGAGACGGGTTACCTGGCATACCGCTCCCAGCAGCTCGAGCACCGCATTAGCCGCAACAGCGCAGATGCCAGATCCCAATCCCGACTCCGATGCCGACTCGTATGCATAGACATTTTGTATTTACTTTTCAGTTGTATAGATAAATATTGTTTTGGTTGTACAAATTTATGTTATATATGTTATATTTAACTTTGTTTTTAGTTGTTCGATTACTTGATGATTGTTTGTGTTAAATCGACATTGAAATGTAATACGGAAACCACATACACTTGTTGCATTCATCTTAAAATGTTGAAAACAGTATTAAATTTTAGTATTATATTTTAAAAAAAATATATAATGTAAAAACAATTAAATATATAAATGATTGAAAAACATAACTCACTTTTTGTACAACAAACAAAACTTTTTAAAAACCTAAAATTACACCTAAAAAAATCAACCTCCAACAACAACCAATTTACCTCACCAAAACACTATTTTTTCAATCTCCCCACCAAAACATCCATTTTCGAACAAAAAAACACAACATCCTAGATGGTCGTCTAGGTCCAGACGGCCCGTCTAAACACCAATAGTGACCAAAACAGCCCTTTTCCAACAAAAAAAACCCAACATCCTAGACGGGTCGTCTAGGTCCAGACGGCTCGTCTAAACACTAAAATGTATGGGCCCTGCCAGGTACTTGGTGACTCCTCAAAATCAGTGGGCTACCAGGGGTGTCCAAATAGGCAGCAGGGATGTGTGAATAGATTGAGCCTAATATATACCCTACCATATAGATATAGATATATTTGTAATGTAGGTTAGAAACATGGTTTAAATAAGACTAAAAATATTAAGTACTCGTTAACTAATGGGTTACATCTGTGCCTCGCGGCTAGGCGACCTGATTTTTAATGAATTTTAGATACAAACATAGATGTAGTGGCAAAAATAATGTTAATTTAATGGTGGACATTTAGTTGATATTAGTTCGATTCATTATGATGTTGATACGGTACTGGCACTTGATATAGATAGGGAAGATAAAACTTCAAAAATAAAGTCGTGATAAGTATAAAAGGATGCTGACACGTGTTTAACATCGATTGAAAACAATAGTAAATGAATACCAGTATCGGTTCTAAGATATCAGTATCGGTCCAGATGTTTTTCGGTGGAAACCGGCTCGATCTGTTTAAAAAATGATATCATGTATTTGGTTTTTGCTAAAGAAAACTAACGAACGAATGTTATAAGAGAAAATAAAACTAGCAAGTTAAAGACGTGTATTATTTATAGTGTAATGAGATGAATTTACGTAAAAAGTGAAGAAGAAAAATTCATATTGCATCCAAGTTGTATTTTAGACTTTTAGTATGTATTTAGAATTATAAAACGATATTTTAAAATATTAAATAGCAGTGAAGAGTTACCATCTCAAATCTCATATTCACTCATGTACTTCTTGTTATTGGTTAATTTTCATAATTTTCCTTCATTGTTGTACAAAGAGTTAATAATATTAATACGTTGGTGGTAGTTTTTCCTCGCAGGTAATATCCATTTTGATTGTGGTTATCGACAAAGAGAGGGCCTGAAGGAGAACTTAAGGTCGCCACGTGGCTTGCAAAGGAGGAAAGCTTGGTAGAGATTGCGAACGTGGTTGTTGGCAAAGAGATAGATGTGGTCGTAACTCATATTAAAACATTGTTATTGGAAGAGATTGAGAATGTGACATGAACAAATAGAATCAAACAACTATTCATTCAGTTGTAAAATGCATAGATAGATAATGTATAGATAGATAATTTAGTGATTGTAATACTAGAAAACTTTGTGAATTGGCCAATTTGCATATTCCCTAAACGTGACCTATGATGTTAGACCTTTTCACACCCGAAACTTATGTACGGTTAACGTGTTTATTATTGTTATTTGGTTGCATATATCATTACTTAAAGTTGTGTCTTAATCCTCGAAGCTAAACTTTTTTGGTATGATTTAATATAAGACATTACCCAAAATAAGTCCCCACCAATGAAAAATTGTAGATCCATCACTATGATAATAACTTTTTTTTTCCTTCTTTTTCTATGATTGGAGGCAAGATTTTTCTTTTTTTTTTTTTCTATAAAGTGATATTGTCACTCTATAACGGTTAAAATAGTAATAATAAAACTCTAATAGATAATAACAATAATAATAAAAACAAGTATTTTTTCGACCTTACAAAATCTCGGGTTGAATCATACGAGGCTAACATGTCAGAATGACACGGGTTTGGTATCGGGTTCGGGTCACAACATGTCACTCTGAAAGGGTAATCTTGGTTCGACTCAGAGTGATATGTGATCAAAACGAAAAAGGTCATGACGGGTTGTTTAAGAAAGAGCCCCAAGCAACTATAGTCGATTATCCTAAAAATTTTAAGATTGAAAGAGAAAATGCCACATGAAATTAATTGCCCCCACATCTTTTAGGTCATATCTTTATACTCCTTCCAAGTTAGAAATTAGCGACGTGCAAATTTATAACATATAGTTAAGATAAAACTTTTGCTTAGAAAAAAAACCCAACCCCTTGTTTTTTCCATTATGTGATTTTTCCAATCCGTGATATTTATAATAACTTAAGCATCATCTTCGACATCGTTGCGTCAATGCTTTTATACTCATCTTACTTGACATTTAGATGATCGACTATCCTTTTACTTTATTTGGCTTTGCTCACTTTCTTTTCTTCTTATATAGCGTGATTGTTTTAAATGTCATGAAACAATTGATAATGAATTATTTATCATTAATCCTTATCTTTATTCTAATAAATAATTTCAAATATGCTTTTATAAGTCCTGAAAACCGGATCTACAATATCACACGAGACTTGTTTGGTGGTGGAATTACACACACAAACTATGAATCAAGATAGAAGAAATATGATGAAATAGATAAAGTTCAATTTGCATACAAATATTGGAATTTGTCTAATACAAGTGAAATGAAACCTCTAAAGCCACCAATTCTAATACAACATTATCTATTTATACTAGAAGTTTAGTGCACTATTAACATAAATCCTTAGGCCCAAAAGCTATTCCCAAGCCATAATTATAACATAGCCCACACCACTAGTGTAACTAATGCATAAAACTAATCAGGGTCTAACAACTTTGATAAGGTTCAGTTTAATAAAAATATTTATTATTATAAATTAAATTTTTAAAAATCTAGGAATTAACTCAACCTAAATATTAGTGCATTACATGTAATATATGTTAATTATTAGTTTGATATTAGACACAAATTTTTAAATTGAATTTTTACCCCCAAAACAAATAATCCAATATTACACACATATATATAGTGAACAAATATAATAGTAAATTTACATTTGATTATTGCATGATATCAAATTATTTCATCCAATATCAATATAGTAAATATATAAATTATATTATATATGGATGAAATATAATTTTATTATGCACTAATGATATGTAAATTATAATATTATATTTGTCTATATATTGTGTAATATTAGACTAAATAATTTAGTATATGGGTAAAATTCAGTCTAGGAAATTTGTGTCTGATATCAAACTATATACATGTAGTGTACTAATTTTTAGGTTAGGTTTGTCACACCTCCGACCCGTAGCGGAATAAAAGTCGGGGCATCATTGGGTTATCACCAAAGCTCATGATATTTACTAAGAAGTTTCATATTTATTGAAATTCAAATTACAAATTCAAATATCCAATAAACAAAGTTCATACAAATACAAAAAAATAAAATCTAAATGTTTATTCCAACGCAATATCTTGTTTATTCTTCTAGGCCATCCTAAGTATTTCTTTCCTCAACTGGATCACCTGTATCATGTGTAAAACAGGGGAGATTTTGGGTCAACAAAAGTTGGACGAGTGAACCTTAATAAAACATTTTAAATAATTGCTTGTTTATTTATTAAAGAAAATTCGTGCATAAATCACATGTGAGCAAATATATATATGTAAACAATCACAAACCACATTGAATGAATATATGACATGAATGATGATGTATTTGAGATCAAGGCTCAATCAAACGGAGCCGATCTAATGAGGCACCTGATGCTCAACCCGTATCCCACGAGGAACTGATGGGCCTAATGAAATGAGTGCACTGAAATGATAAATTTAATCCACATAATATTCACACAACAACCATTACACATTTGATCGCAAGATGATATAAGCACAAATGTTTAAATAAAATAAAGGAATTGTACGACACATGATACACCCCAAAACATGATTTAACCGGGGAATTTGTAGAGATTCACTCACCTTGGGTGCGTATTCTTGAATGGTAAGGAGAGCGCACGAGTTGGGAATTTAATCAACGAGAAAGTACTAACCTAGAAATAATAACGCGATAACTCGGTAAATAAACTAAATTCATATTTAGGTTAAAATCCTTTGTTTAGGTTTTTAGGTTATTTTTGTGGATTGTGTTGATATTCTAAACCTTGAAAATATATATTCTTAAACCTTTTATTTGATTTTTCTTTTAAATAAAAACCTTAGAATTAAAATATTAATATAAAATAAAAATAATATAATATAAAAATTTTGTCAGTCTGACAAGCCTGTCAGATCGGTTTGATGCGAGTAGGTATGCGCGTATGCAGAGTCGAACCCGGGACCTCAAGTTCACGTGCACGCAACTCTTCCAACTGAGCTACGTGTCTAACCCGTCATATTCTTGATTTTAATTATATTTATACACTCTTTAGATTATTTCTAATTTAATTAAATTTACAAAAAGGTTTCAGTAATCCGACCGGTGCGTGCCACGTGCTCGAACCCGTGACCTTGGCGATGTGATGCACCCAGCCCAACCAACTGGGCTGGGCGTCTAACCCGGCTATACATGCATTTTAAAAATATTTATATACTAAACAAGTTTTACACAGAAAACTGAATTCAAGAAGGGTTTTAAAATGTCCGGCTGGTGTGAGGGTATGGACTCGAACTCGGGTTTACGCGCATATTTAATGCACACATCCACCGTTGGACTGTGTGTCTAACTTGTTTAAAACAACTGTTTTAATTAAACTAATCAGTTAATCAGTTATTGTTCATCTTCTCCGATGAGTATGAACTCTGATCAGGAGCCGACATTTCTCAGATTGTTATAATTTCATTAGTATGATTCTAACATAACAGAAAGAAGATTAAGGATTTATACCCCTGATGCCGCTGGCTCTTGGCTTATCTTCCGGTGGTAATGTTCCGACAACAGAACGTTGGTTCCGACGAGACGGAGGTGAGCGTTTAGCAGAGTTATCCCGAGGTTAGAAGTGAGAAGGAGTGAGCGGTTTACAATGAGGAGTTCGGTTAGAATTTATATGGCTTGAAAAGGGTTGCTTGAATTCGGAAACTGAATTTAATGGTTGATTTCTTGCGAGATTGATTGATTGACTCTAATTTTGGGAAGAGTTTACGCGGACAGACAGCTGGTTCCTACCGGGTTCCAGAACAGAGACAAGATCGGCGGGTGTTTTCTGATTTGAATTTTGCCGGAAACATTGCTCGGGCTCGTGTATATATATGAGTTTATTCGAACTTCTTAACAGAAGGCGCGTGTGTCTCGGTGGTGCTTGTGTTGTGCGGTTACTCGGGTGACTCGGGTTCGATTCCCGGTTTACCCGTTTTTTGGTGTTTTTATTTTATTAATTATTTTGCTAAATCTGTATATTAATTAATTATTTTATTATATCATTAGATTAATTATCTATGTATAAATTTACTATTTTAAACAAAATAAAAAAAACTAGAAATAATACACTTGATTAATGGAAATGGTGCGGGTTTTTGAGACCGTTTTACACAGATGTTACAGTATCCCCTACTTTTAGAAATTTGTCCCGAAATTTAAGTAGCAGTTGTAACTGGAAAAAGATGCGTGTACTTTTCGCGCATTGAGTCTTCACGTTCCCAAGTAAACTCAGGTCCTCGTTTTGACTCCCAACGTACCCTGACGATTGGAATACGACTTCGCCTTAAGCGCTTCTCACCGAAATCCATGATTTCTACTTGTCTTTCGACGAAGTGCATCGATTCATCGATTTGAATGTCTTCTAGGGAATATGGAGGTTTTCGTCGGCGAGGCACTTTTTCAAGTTGATACGTGGAACGTGGGATGAATTCTGTCGAGCTCTTCTGGTAGGTCAAGCTTGTATGCTATAGGACCTACACTTTCGGTATCTTGAAAGGTCCTACATACGTGGTGCTAGCTTGCCCTTTGGCCAAAACGAACCACTCCCTTTCACGGTGATACTTCAATACGATACCCAACGCCAAATTCCAAAGGCTTTCGTCGTTTGTCAGCATCTCTTTTGCCGACTTTGAGCCGCTAGAAGATTGTTTCAAATTTGGAGGATTTTGTCGGTTGTTTCTTGAATCAATTCAGGTCCGGGGATTTATGCTTCACCAATTTCATGCCAACATATTGGAGATCGACACTTACGACCATATAAAGCTTCGAAAGGAGCCATGCCGATACTTGAATGATAGCTATTGTTGTACGAGAACTCGACTAACGGTAGGTGAGCGTCCCAGTTCCCTTTGAAGTCTATGACACATGCTCGAAGCATGTCTTCAAGGGTTTGGATGGTGCGTTCGGATTGACCATCAGTTTGAGGGTGGAAGGCGGTACTGAGATCTAACCGTGTACCCAAAGCGGTTTGTACGGCTCGCCATGTTCGTGAAGTGAAACGACCATCGCGGTCCGAAATGATGCTTAACGGTACACCATGACGGCTTACGATCTCGCTGATGTAGATACGAGCTAGCTTCTTGTTCTTGAAGTCCTCGCGAATCGGAATGAAGTGAGATGATTTCGTAAGACGATCGATGATTACCCATATGGTGTCATACCCACTGGAGGTGCGAGGTAACCCGGTAATGAGATCCATGGTTATGTTTTCCCACTTCCATACAGGTATTTCGTGTAACATCCGTCAAAAAACGGGTTTCCAAAACCCGCTTCGTTTATTAATCGAATATTTCAGTTATAATTTTCGTTGCGTATTTAATGTTCATATTAATTTTAAACGATACATAACAAATAAACATTGTTAGAATTTTAAAACATAATTAATAAAAACAAAAAAATAGTGGATAAAAAAAATAAATAACGCTGCCAGGTGTCGAACCCGGGTCAGCCGGTTCAACAAACAAGCATTTCACCACTCCGCCACTTGACTCCTTTGTGAATATTACTGAAACAAATAATACTTGAATTAAACCTCGAATTCAAAAACCGGACTTCAGCGCGGCAGAACTCGCAATCGCCAATCCGCGAGTTTAGCCATTTCCCTTTTGACTATAACGTTATAACCGACGTCGACATCGGTTATAACCGACGTCAGCAGTAAATTGCGGTCGTAACCGCCGGAGAAACCTTGACCACGAATCAAGACCAAATTCGAACTCAATTCATCCTGATTCTTCCTTATAAATACCTACCCAAACCTCTGGTAACCTTTTCGCTCAAAATCGCACAATCTCTCGAAGCTTTAGCACTCGCGGGATTTTCTGCATTCGCCGACTCGCGGAATACCGAGACTTACACCAAATCGGTAAATTTCTCGACTCTTTCGTTTTCAATCCATTATTAGACAAGTACTAACATAAATCGTTCAACCAGAATCCGTCTCAAGCAACGTTGCCGGAAATTCCTACACTCGCCGGAAAATCTCTGAAAATTCCGAAGTTTCGCTGTGAATCGGTACAATCATCTAAACCCCCTGATATCTTTGTTTAGCACCTTAATTGCACAACTCATTTATCAAAACCGTTGATTGAATCACTCAGACGGAGATCAACAATCAGAGCCGACGCCCCTTGCCGGAAATCTGAATTAAACGCACTGTTTTGGTACATTCTGTTCTTTAAACTCGTTAACTATTACATTTCAACTAATTATAAGTTTTGATAATCGAGTTAAACAAAACAGTCGGAACTCTCTGATCTGGGTGTTTGTAAACGAAGAAGACGAAGTCAGGAATAAGTATAAGTATAACTAAAATCACATAATCAAACGGGTTAGACACACAGTCCAGCGGTGGACTGTGTGCGCAAACAAAACGCACGTCACGAGTTCGAATCTTACAACGTACCGATTTTCAGAATTAAAACCAACCTTTTTAAAACTGAATCAGAACAAGCCACAGCATGTTTAGAAGAGTAATATAAACCGTAAGTTAAACAGATTAGACACATAGCCCAATTGGTTGGGCTGTGCGCATACGAACCGAAGGACCCGAGTTCGACTCCGGGTCCCTGCAAGCGGTTCGGCCATTTTAAATCATTTTAATATTAACCCAATAAAAATAACAATTAATTAGTATATATATATAATTAAAACAGAGAATATTTCGGGTTAGACACGTAGCTCAGTTGGTAGAGCTGCGTGCACGCGTACGAGAGGTCTCGGGTTCGAACCTCACCCAACGCATACTTAACCACAGTCCGACCGGTTAACGGTTCGGTTAACGGTCAACGGTCAAAAAAGTCAAAATTTTTATTTCTTTTTATTTATTTATTTAATTTAAAAATCAATTTAAAATACTTAAAAATAATATTTTTTTAAGTTAGAAAATGTCATTAAACACCCAAAAATAAATCTAAAAATCCATTTATTTACCGAACTATTTCGTTATTATTTTAGGTTTGTTTTCCTCGTCAATCAAATCCCAAAAACTCGTGCGCATCTAACATCATCAAAAGAACGCACCCAATGTGAGTGAATCTCTACCAAATTCTCCGTTTTAATCACGTTTTGGGGTGTATCATGTGTCGTACAATTCTGTTATTATATTAGTATAAACACTTGTGCATTCATCATATCTGTCATCTAATGTGTATCAAATGTGTACAAATTGTTGTGTGAATTATGTTTAGTTTGAATTTATCATTTTCAGTGCAAGCATTTCATTAGGCCCATCAGTCCCCGTGGGATACGGGTTGAGTACAGGTGCCTCATTCGATCGGCTCCGTTTGATTGAGCCTTGATCTCACATACATCATCATTCATGTCATACGATTGGCTCCGTTTGATTGAGCCTTGATCTCACAGTCATCATCATTCATATTATATACTCATTCTAAGTGGTTCGTGTTTTGTTATATACATACGTTTGCTCACATGTGATTATTGCACAAATTTTCAATATTAAATACAACAAGCAATTAATAACAATGTTTTATCAAGGTTCACTCACCAACTTTTGTTGACCCAAAATATTCCCCGTTTTACACATGATACAGGTGATCCAGTTGAGGCAAGAAACACATAGGAAGACTTAGAAGAAT
This sequence comes from Scalesia atractyloides, assembly GCA_947069175.1. Taxonomy (NCBI): domain Eukaryota; kingdom Viridiplantae; phylum Streptophyta; class Magnoliopsida; order Asterales; family Asteraceae; genus Scalesia; species Scalesia atractyloides. The sequence continues at coordinate 87,714,262 of CAMTDV010001632.1, forward strand.
AAATCAGCTTAAGCTTTTGATTGTTTACTTAGTTTCATTTTCCTTGTAATTGTATGGATTTGATTTGAACATTTGAGTTGTAATTCGAATTTAATAAATATGAAACATTTTAGTAAACATCATGAGCTTTGGTGATAACCCAATTATGCCCCGACTCTTATTCCGCTGCGGGTCGGGGTGTGACATTTCGGGTTGGACTAGAAGTCCTGAAGGTCTTTGATGTTCACCTTTCACTTTGGAACAGGTAAGGCACTTGGAAACAAAAACAGCGATGTCCTTTTTCATGCCAGGCCACCAGTAGGTGTATCGTAGGTCTTGATACATCTTATCGGCTCCTGGGTGTACAGAGTATCGTGTTTTGTGTGCCTCATTCATGAGGAAATCACGAAGGTTATCGCGATCAGGAATCCATATGCGGTTTAAATAGTATTGAATACCGTCGGATTTGGTTTCAATTTTGAGTTCAGCTCCACATGACAGCTCATCGCGTACGTCATTTTCTGTTACAGAAACATGTTGAGCTGCCCGAATTCGATCTTTGATGTCGGTTATGATTTGCGAACATAGAAGACGAATAGAGTTCCCATAACCTTTTCGACTGAGCGCATCGGCCCCACGTTTGCCTTGCCAGGATGGTACCGAATTTCACAGTCGTAGTCGTTGAGAAGTTCGACCCATCTTCGTTGCCTCATATTCAACTCTTTCTGGTTGAAGATATGTTGGAGACTCTTGTGGTCAGTGTATATTTCACACTTGGTACCGTAGAGGTAATGTCTCCATATCTTGAGAGCGAACACAACGGCTCCAAGTTCCAGGTCGTGGGTGGTGTAATTTTTCTCATGAACTTTGAGTTGCCTAGAGGCATAGGCTATCACTCTTCCTCTTTGCATCAATACACAGCCTAGTCCTTGCCCTGATGCGTCTCAATAAACCACAAAGTCATCGCAACCCTCAGGGAGTGTAAGGATAGGTGCGTCACAAAGCCTTTGCTTTAAAGTTTGGAAGGCCTCTTCTTGCTTAGGCCCCCAAATGAAGGGTTTTCCTTTGTGAGTCAAGGCGTGAGTGGTACGGCGATACGTGAAAAATTGGCAATGAACGTCGGTAATAACCAGCCAAACCAAGAAATGACCTAACTTCGGTAGGGGTACGTGTCGCTTGCCATTCCTGTACTGCCTTGATTTTTAAGGATCGACATGAATCCCCTTGTCATTGACGACATGACCAAGGAATTGTACTTCTCCTAACCAGAATTCGCATTTTGAGAACTTAGCGTAAAGCCTTTTCAGTTCTTAAGAGTGTAAGAATGAGCCGAAGGTGTCGCTCATGATCGGATTTTGACTTGGAGTAGATAAGGATGTCGTCGATGAAGACTATGACGAAACGGTCGAGGTAGGGTTTGCATACTCTATTCATTAAATCCATGAAGACAGCGGGGGCGTTGGTTAAACCGAAGGGCATAACCATGAACTCGTAATGACCATAATGAGTTCGGAAGGCGGTTTTTGGGATATCTTCCTCGCGCACTCTAAGCTGATGATAACCAGAACGAAGGTCGATTTTGGAAAAAACAGGTGGCGCCTTGAAGTTGGTCCAGGAGGTCATCAATGCGACGCAGTGGATAGCGATTCTTAACTGTCAACTTGTTGAGTTCTCTATAATCGATGCACATGCGAAACGTTCCATCTTTCTTCTTCACAAAAAGAACAGGCACCCCAAGGCGATGAGCTAGGACGTATGAATCCTTTGTCAGTCAACTCTTGCAGTTGACTGGCCAATTCTTGCATCTCGGATGGGGCTAACCTATAAGGAGATTTTGCGACCGGTGTAGCGCCAGGCACATGATCGATGCGAAATTCGACTTCTCTCACAGGAGGAAGTCCTAAAACATCGTCGGGAAAAACTTGTGGGAATTCCTTCACAATTGGAATATCTTCGAGCTTCCTCTCCTTGCCTCCCTTCTTGACGACGTGAGCTAGAAATGCGACTTAGTTCTTGCGGAGATAACTTCGGGCTTGAAGGCAGGACATCAATTTGAGTCCTTTCGAAGGGGTTTCCCCAAAGATACGTAGTGTCTGACCGTCTGCGAGAGGAATACGAATGAATCTTTCGTGGCACACCACTTCAGCGTGATGCTGGCTGAGCCAGTCCATACCGATTATAACATCGAAACTTCCCAACTTCATAGGAATGAGGTCAATTGGGAAATCGTGATCGTTTAGGGTGAGAGTACAATCGCGTATAATAGAATTTAATGAAGTGGGTTTTCCGTCAGCAACTTCCACCGTTAGAGATTCAATGAGATTAACACGAGGTTGGTCGAGGATAGATTCGAATTCTAAGGACACAAAGTTCTTATCCGCACCAGTATCGAATAATATGGATGCATAACTACCATTGATGAGAAACGTACCGTTGACCACATTGTTGTCAGCCCTGGCTTGGTTGGCATTGATATTGAAAGCTCTTCCTCTGGCAGGTGGAGGAGCTTGGTTAGCTTGGTTTACCGGGTTCGCTTGAGCTTGGGCATGGATGATGTTCACTAGGCGTGGACAAGTGTTCCTGAAGTGGTTTGGGTCTCCACAATTGAAACAGGCTCGCATGGGTTGCATCATGGGGTAGTTGGGTTGGTAGTAAGGTTGGGCTGCGAGTTGTGCAGGTGGTAGAAGTAAGGGTTGCTGGGCTTGGCCCACCATCTGATTTTGGGTTTGGGTTGGAGGTTGACTGCGGTTCATTCGCTGAAGGGTACGGCAGGTTTGGATGGTGTGACCCGCACGGCCACAACTTGTGCAATGTTGGCAGGGGTTTTCGGGAGGGTGATGATATTGACAACGGTTACACTTTAGGTGTGGGCCAGTGTATGGCCTTTTGAATGGTGCGGCTGGAGGGGCTACTTGGGTGATTGGTGCAGCAGTGATGGGAGGGTTGGTTTGGGTGACGGCAAAGTTCTTGCCATTTCGCTTCCTCTTACCAGCAAACTTCAAGGATGTACCTGGGTGGTTTGGAATTGGGTCTCAATGGGTGCTTTCTTCTTCTCATCTTTGAATTTGCCGTTTCGAATGCGATTTTCAGTGAGTTCCGTAGCTAACTCCATTGCGGCTTCAAGTGTTGCAGGCGAAGTGCTTAAAACCGAATCTTGGATTTTCGAGGGGAGGCCTCGAATGTAGTGTTCGACTAAGCGGTATAAGGGGGTGAACAAATTGGGGATCATCTGGTTCATTTCGAGAAATCTCTTATTGTATGAAGTGTGGTCTCCTTCCTTTTGTTTCAATGCGTGAATCTCGTCTTCTAGCTTTTTGATTTCGCTTCTTGGACATAAGCGTCTCGTCATGATTTCCCTTAACTCTCCCCAGGTTAAGGCCATGGCATCTTCAACACCTCGCTTACCCTTTTCCGTATTCCACCAGGTAAGGGCTACCCCAAACAACCTTCCAGTCGCGTAACGTACCTTACGTTCCTCGGGACAGTCGCAATTGAGAAAAGTGTTTTCCAACTCCTCAAACCAGTGAAGGAGGGCGGTGACACCTTCAGTCCCTTCATATTTTGGGGGATCGCAGGACTTGAAGTGTTTATAGGTGCATTTGGGGGTTTTGGGAGGAGGGTTGGCGATGCTTTGGTCTTCTTGGTAGGGAGGGTTGATGGGATTAGCGGTGAGGGCTTTTGAACTTGTAGCACGATGTCAGGAAGCACTGCGGCCATTTGTTTAGCAATTTGCGTGGGCAAGCGTTCGTTTGACTTTCCTGACTTTCTACCTCCACGTAATTGCCTAGCCGACATCTACAGGAACATATGTAGGAAGATTGTGAGTTCAAGAATTTCCTAGGTGTCATGTGTCGTAAAAAGAATGAAAACAACATAACTGAAAATAATTTAACATATCCATAGGACGTCTTGGGTGTGCTCATGTTTGGGCCTCCAAATGTCCCCCATACCATTGCCTGTGTAGTCATGTGGGCCCCCATGACTATTGGGCTTGGTAGGATTCACATTGGTGTCGGCGGGTTAACACTCGTACCACCCGAATGAAAATCGTAAAACATGATTGCGAGATGTATGGTAGGAGGGTGTCCAGGTGTAGACACAATGACAGCTCAAGTGGGTTAGCTCACACGACGTTTGGTATAGCATGCTTTGGCCTAATAGGTCCTTCATACTCTCATGTTAGTCCCCAGGTAGGCAAACTGGTCCTTTATTTTGGATTTATACGAATGCCAAGCCTAGACAGGACGTTCCGACTACCGGTACTCGTACCCTTCCAGTTACTACATTCCCGTCGTGAAAACTCACTTTGATGTGATTTGAAAAATACGAAATCATTGTAAAAATCATGGAAATCGTGAGGTGTGTGCTTTCATAGATATGGCATGTTATGAGGATATGAACTATGATGAGCATTGCATATTAACATGTACTTGTGAGTGTGCTTGCATAGTATTGGGTGTGAACATGAAACATATAAACATCATGAACTTTTGCATGTAACACATAAACAATTAAAATTTAATCAACTATAGTATAGGCTCTAAGGGTCTAATAACTTATCCTATATCCCTACAGCCACAAGCTCTGATACCAATCTGTCACACCCCGACCCGCAGCGGAATAAAAGTCGGGGCATGATTGGGTTATCACCAAAGCTCATGATATTTACTAAGAAGTTTCATATTTATTAAATTCAAATTACAAATTCAAATATCCAATAAACAAAGTTCATACAAATACAAAAAAATAAAATCTAAATGTTTATTCCAACGCAATATCTTGTTTATTCTTCTAGGCCATCCTAAGTGTTTCTTTCCTCAACTGGATACCTGTATCATGTGTAAAACAGGGGAGATTTTGGGTCAACAAAATTGGCGAGTGAACTTGATAAACCATTTTAAATAATTGCTTGTTTATTTATTAAAGAAAATTCGTGCATAAATCACATGTGAGCAAATATATATATGTAAACAATCACAAACCACATTGAATGAATATATGACATGAATGATGATTTATTTGAGACCAAGGCTCAATCAAACGGAGCCAATCTAATGAGGCACCTGATGCTCAACCCGTATCCCACGAGGAATGATGGGCCTAATGAAATGAATGCATGAATGATAAATTTAATCCACATAATATTCACACAACAACCATTACACATTTGATCGCAAGATGATATAAGCACAAGTGTTTAAATAAAATAAAGGAATTGTTCGCACATGATACACCCAAAACGTGATTTAACCGGGGAATTTGTAGAGATTCACTCACCTTGGGTGCGTATTCTTGAATGGTAAGGAGAGCGCACGAGTTGAGAATTTAATCAACGAGAAAGTACTAACCTAGAAATAATAACGCGATAACTCGGTAAATAAATTAAATTAATATTTAGGTTAAAATCCTTTGTTTAGGTTTTTAGGTTATTTTTGTGGATTGTGTTGATATTCTAAACCCTTGAAAATGTATATTCTTAAACCTTTTATTTGATTTTTCTTTTAAATAAAAACCTTAGAATTAAAATATTAATATAAAATAAAAATAATATAATATAAAAAATTTTGTCAATCTGACAAGCCTGTCAGACCGGTTTGATGCGAGTAGGTATGCGCGTATGCAGAGTCGAACCCGGGACCTCACGTTCACGTGCACGCAACTCTTACAACTGAGCTACGTGTCTAACCAGTCATATTCTGGATTTTAATTATATTTATACACTCTTTAGATTATTTCTAATTTAATTAAATTTACAAAAAGGTTTCAGTAATCCGACCGGTGCGTGCCACAGTGCTCGAACCCGTGACCTTGGCGATGTGATGCATCCAGCCCAACCAACTGGGCTGGGTGTCTAACCCGGCTATACATGCATTTTAAAAATATTTATATACTAAACAAGTTTTACACAGAAAAGTGAATTCAAGAAGGTTTTAAAATGTCCGGCTGGTGTGAGGGTATGGACTCGAACTCGGGTTTACGCGCATATTTAATGCACACAGTCCACCGTTGGACTGTGTGTCTAACTTGTTTAAAACAACTGTTTTAATTAAACTAATCAGTTAATCAGTTACTGTTCATCTTCTCCGACGAGTATGAACTCTGATCAGGAGCCGACATTTCTCAGATTGTTATAATTTCATTAGTATGATTCTAACATAACAGAAAGAAGATTAAGGATTTATACCCCTGATGCCGCTGGCTCTTGCTTATCTTCCGGTGGTAATGTTCCGACAACAGAACGTTGGTTCCGGCGAGACAGAGGAGAGCGTTCACCAGAGTTATCCCGAGGTTAGAAGTGAGAAGGAGTGAGCGGTTTACAATGAGGAGTTCGGTCAGTATTTATAGGCTTGAAAAGGGTTGCTTGAATCGGAATTCGGAAACTGAATTGAATGGTTAATTTCTTGCGAGATTGATTGATTGACTCTAATTTTGGGAAGAGTTTACGCGGACAGACAGCTGGTTCCTACCGGGTTCCAGAACAGAGACAAGATCGGCGGGTGTTTTCTTGATTTGAATTTTGCCGGAAACATTGCTCGGGCTCGTGTATATATATGAGTTTATTCGAACTTCTTAACAGAAGGCGCGTGTGTCTCGGTGGTGCTTGTGTTGTGCGGTTACTCGGGTGACTCGGGTTCGATTCCCGGTTTACCCCTTTTTTGGTGTTTTTATTTTATTTATTTATTTTGCTAAATCTATATTTAATTATATGATATTATTAATTAATTATTTTATTATATCATTAGATTAATTATGTATGTATAAATTTACTATTTTAAACAAAATAAAAAAAAACTAGAAATAGTACACTTGATTAGAAAATGGTGGGGTTTTTGAGACCCGTTTTACACAGATGTTACAAGGTTAATTTGTAGATTTTTAAATTTTAATTTATAATGATAATGATTTTTGTAAACTAAACTTTATAAGAGCATTATTTGAAATTATTTATTAGAATAAAGATAAGAATTAATGATATATAGTTAAATATTTAAGATTGAAGGAAAAAAATATAACGTGCCATTAGGTTGAGTTTTTTTTATTAAAATTTAGATTAGATATAATATTATACTTTGCATATGATTATTGAATATTTTGAATTAATATTATATTAATAAAATTTAACCCTAAAAAAATATGTCAAACTTTTTAATAACTTTTACTATATATATTTTATTAATATTTATATTTATATAAACTAAAATTATTACGAGGGGGAATAGTGTTCGGTTGCTACCTGACACTCCTCTATTGCCCCAAATAAAATACGATTTTACCCCTACTTTAAAATTACAAATATGCCCTCTGTTAAATATTACAAATTTCCCGAGTTAAAAGTTATAATATTGCCATCGTTTTAGCTTTTGACTAATTATTATTTTACTCCAGTTCAAAATTATGTTTTTACCCATTTTTCAAAATTATAGTATTGTCATCTTTTAGTTTTTTCTTCTTTTTTTGCAAAGCTGTGGAAGTGTTTTTTTAATTGGTTGACTTGATATAATTTTTACTCGTGTCAGACAGTTGCCTAGCACTTGCTCATTGGTTTTCATAAATTCAGTTTTGTCCTAGCTCAAAATTACAGTCTTACTATCGTTTTAGCTGTTTTTATAGCAAAACTATGATAGTGTTTTTTGATTGATTCAAAAATATTCGGCTTAACATCCCACAACATGAGCGGGCATAAAACTAGTACTCATTATAAACTATAAATAAGCAACATGCATGCGCATATTGTAGTTGAAACATTGGTTTTGAGAGTTTTTTTTTAAATGGATTTTTCCTTTCTAACCCTAAAGTTTCAGTCTTTGGCAATTTAAGTCTAAAGTTTCATTCTTCAGTAATTTAAACCCTTTGATTAGTTTGATTTTTCACTTATAATTCAAAAGTTTCTATCTTTTGTAATTTAACCCCTTTGATTTTTTTACTATTAACCCAAAGCTTTTCATCATTTGCAATTTAACCCCAACACTTTTTAATTTCAAATTTGGTCGCTTATACTTTTCATCTTTTGCAAATTTTCCGTTTAACGTTTCGTTCTACATTTATCGAGTTAACACGCTGTAACGTTTGTGTGGGGTTCAACGTCTTTTCATCTATTTTTCCGGTTTGACAGGCCTGTTGCAGCGCGTCTATTTTCCCCCATTTGACAAGTATATCGCGACGCGTGGATTAGAGATAACTTAGTTATTCTTTTCTATGTTTTACACATAGGTTTGCAATCATGTAAGAATATTTGACTTTCATCTAATATGATATATAACTAACGAATTCCGCCGCATGGTGACGGATGGTAACTCTTGTTTGAATAAAGAACTTAACCCAAACATGAATAGACTAACTGAAAAACAATTTGTGTTATAAACATGGTTGATAATTATTTTAATTGATGGTTGCGAATTTTTATCGAACTTTTATCAACAAGACTAGCAAGTAGCTAGAAAAACTTACAACGTAACATCCTCAAATCAAGATAGGACTACGCTATCTCGCCCAATTTAAACCAGTGTTTTGAACACGGATTCAACCCTGCCGGTAATACGATTCATATCGGCCTACCGGTTTAAGCCCATGTTAATTTTTTGAGGTTAAAGTATGTCCGACTATTTACACCGTAATCAATAGATTAACAAATTAAAAAGCAAGTTTTAGTATCTAACAAGAGCGATCTTGGTTAGGGTTTCTTTACATGGACGAGATGATAGACTAAAAACTCGATACCATTTGTTTGTGCAAGATTAGGATCTAGATAACCGGAAGATATATGGCAATTAGGGATTTTAGGGCAGGTTTTTGGGCACAAGGTTTTGTTCAAGAACTCATCGAATAAACCCAGGTAGTTATAGTTTATAAAATATTATAAGCATATAGTTTCAAGTATCTTTTCATGATTGATCCTTGTAGTCACATGAAAGTATTATAATTTATAAAATACATTTTTTTCACTCGATATTTGAATCATTAACGGACTACTATGGAGTATCATCATGCCATCAACAGAATCATCTGATCATACCCATCTCCACTAGAAAATAACGCATATAAACCAATTCAGGAAAAAACCCAATAAATGTAGAAAAAAAAACACCTCATATAATCGTATAGCCAAATATAGTGTTTTATTTTTTGGTTCTTTGGCATACACATCAACTAAACAAGCCATCTTAGAAAACCATGTGTGGATTCTTTGGTCACATGGGAATTATTTTCTTTTACCTCTACATTACTCCAAAACAAATTTGGTTGGATGATTGTTTTTTAGTTGAAGTCGTGTTTTGATGGAGTTTAGGGTTAATTAGTCGATCCGATTGGATCGTGAGGTACAATCGGTTGAATCCTTTTTATTCAAACCTTACACGGTTTAAAAACCGGTATTCAAGACATTGATTTAAACACGATCACACCTGAAGACGAGCAAACTCATCTCGATCCGATCACACCACCATAATCAAAAGTTAAAGGCTAAATTTATTATCCATACTATTCACATCAGATCCGATCACACCTGAAGACGAGCAAACTCATCTCGATCTACTCTCGGTCATCAGAAGATCTAGGAGTGATGACGTCATCATCAACAACAGCTCGATCGAAGCCACCTAATTCAGCCGGAGAGAAGTTGTTATCACCGGACCAGGTGAACTTGCCGCCGTGACCTCCTTTTTTCGGAGATCCGTTCATGCCGGTGGTTGATTTCCGGTCCCTGCGTGCTTCCTGGCCGTGTTTTTCCGCCGGATTTGATTGTTTTTCCGGTGTTCTTCATGGTATTATCGCTCTCACTCACTCTAAATTGAATAATATTTGGGGGTGATGGTGATGAAGAAGATGGTGGTGTTGGGTATTTATTGGAGAGAAATGTGTAAACTGTGGACTGTAGTGTGCAGGGCACGTGATGTGTGACAAAGGGACTCAATTTTGGATAAGATCAAGTGTTTTTAATTATTATTTGTATTAAGAGAAGCCAAACAAATATGACTAGTAAAACTAGGGGCGGAACTTAGGGCTGTAAACGAATCGAAAGTTCAGCGAATAGTTTGTGAATTTCTTCAGCGAGAAGTTCGTTTGTGTTCTTTTGTTTATTAAACAAACGAACAAAAGAAAATTTTGTTGGTTTAGTTAAATAACAAACATAAATGAGGCGCCGTTCATATGAACGTTCGGTAACGTGTTCGTTTGTGTTGGATAGTTCATTAGTGTTTTTAGTTTTTATATTTATTAAAATATTTCAAAATTCGATAAATAAAATATTTAATAAGTGTTAGTGTATTATAATATTCCGTCTTTAAACGCTTGTTTGTGTTCGTGAATATTAGTTTGTGCTCATTTGTGTTTATCGACGTTCGTTGCCTAAAATTAACAAACAAACGGTAATAAGTTCATTTCCTTAACAAACGAACACGAAAGTCTCATTCGGTAAGCGTTCATGAACAATTCATAAACACATATATTTCTTAACAAATGAACACGAACAAGGTCTTGTTCATATTCGTTCAGTTCGTTTGCAACTCTAGGTGGGAACGAAACTGAAATGACCAAACCGTAATCGAAAACTGACTTTTTTGTATGTTCTTGAAACATTTCTAACTAGTTTGATTTTTGTTTGGATGTGTGCCTCACACATCATTAACATATAAAATTGAGCACACACACTAATTGAGCAGACACTAATACGAACAATCCGAAGAGGTTAACTCATAGGCAGTAGTACCATGTGTTGACACATTGACCATATTGGTAAATCATTTAATGTAGTGGATGTAAGTTATGTTGTTCATATAGCTTTGGGTGACATTATTGAGAGATCCTAATACCTTATGGTTTATAGCTTTGGGTGACATTTTTAAGAAACTAATAACTTATGGTTGGTGCATTTTCTCTTATTGGTTATGAACCTTTGGGCTTTCTCATTTTTCTCGGCATTTCAATTTCCTTTGATGCATCGGTTGGGTCATTAAGTAGAACTGGTTGATTGTACATAGAGTAAACTATTAAAATGTTTTATGAGTTTTGGTCACTTTTACCACTTTAGTTCAAAACTCAAACATTTTTTGAATCTCAGTCCTTGTGATTTCAATTTTGTTGTCATTTTCATCTACAAGCAAAATCTGGTCAGAATTTTCAGTTAGCATCTAGTTTTTGTCTTTTTTCTCTCTTTTAATGAAGGCAAATATGTTAGATTTTTTTAATATGTTATAATAAAACGTTAAAAAACCATTTTTGTCATTCATTAAAAGGGAGAAAAAAACAAAAAAAGTTGGATGTGAACAGAAAAATCTAACCAGATTTTGATTTTAGATGAAAATGACACAAATTAAAACTACAAGGACCCATATTCAAAAGTTTGGATTTTAGATTAAAATGGCAAAAGTGATCAAACCTTAGGGATCATTTTGACAGTTTACTCTGGTACATATTAATCTTAGAGCGTTTTGCAACTTACTTGAAGGGCAACCGTCGAATTTGGAGTATTTTGCATAGTTGTACCTATTCTCTTTTGTGTATATATCTTGTCATTCTAATTTGTTCACTTTTCACATGATGAGCATTACAATATCTAGTGCTTGAAAATTTTATATTCAATAACCAGTCCAATGCCATAATACGTCTAACAAATATGACTTAGTCCCTATAAGGCTAAAACAATATATTTATTAGAAGTAGGGTTGTAAACGAATCTAACGTTCAGCGAACAGTTTATAAACTGTTTGGCGGGAAGTTTTGTTTTTAGTTAGTGAACGAACACGAACAAAAGTTCCGTTCGTTCAAGTACGCTCGTGAGCGTTCGGCAATATGTTCGTTATGTTCGTTCGTTAACATTCTGTCATTTTTGTTTGCTTATGTTAATTTGCTAAAAGTTTTTAATGACTTTTAATATTTCACTTGTCTGTTAAGTTTTAGTTTCCCCTTTTCTTTACTTTCACCCTAAACATTAGTTAACAATTATAATAAAAAAATAGTAATTTGTAAACCCTTATCTAAACATTTGAAGAAGATGGACACTAAAGATAGATGTCTAAGTAACTTTAGATGATTATGTCTTAACTTAGCGATACTTGATTTATCGTATGATTCTTGTAGTAGACTTCTTGTGTCTTTAATTTTTTATCTATCGTTTAATGTTTCTATTTGACTACTTGTGTCGGATGCTAAAGGTTAATGGTGTGTGTGTTTTTAATTTCAAGTTTAACGTCCGTTTTATGTTCATTTAATCATTTGTGTCCGTTTGCGTTCAATTGTGTTTGTGACCAGTGTTCGCGAACTGTTCGTAAACACCTGAAATTCCTTAACAAACGAACACGAACATAAACTTTTGTTCGACATGTGTCCACGAACAATTCATGAACTCTGCATTTTCCTTAACGAAAAACATAGCCTCGTTCGGTTCGTTTACAGCCCTAATTAGAAGTAAAAATAGTTTTATCAATATGTGTGTATATATATAGGGTTAGGATCGTTGAGAAGCACTTGGCTAATTGAGAAACTTAAGAAGCATTCTGGACCATACATTTTCTCTAAGCTTTTCGTAATATACACGTATGTATAGTTTAAAATTAACTATATACATATGTGTATAATTCAAGATTTGACAATATACATATACTATATAGTCAATTTAAATTATACATGTGTATATTACGAAAAACTTAGAGAAATATGTGGTCTAGAATGCTTTTCAAGTTTATCAAATAGGGTGGAACTTCTCTTAGAATCCCTAATATATATATATATATATATATATATATATATATATATATATATTCAAGAGCATGTATGTTTTTTATGCTACATTAATCAATAAATTATAGTTTTTCTACATAGAAAATAATAAACTCGGTGCAATTGAACATATTTAATTTAATATATATAAATATTATATTTATATATATATATAATATAAATTGGTAAAGTGTGTTAATAGTGATTTTATTTTTATAATAATATATGGTTTTTTAATATTTTTATTTAATATTATAATAATATTAATTTATTATTATATTTATTTTAAGTTTTAACATATTTTTTTCTATCTTAAAAATCACATTTCCTTTATCATTTGATTTTAAATATTTTTTTGTTTTTTAAAATTATATTTCCTTTCTCAATTAATTTGATTCTCCTTAATAACTTCTCTTCTTTAATTTTTTCCCTCGACATTAGGTATAAGTTTTGTTAAAAACGAAATTGTATTCAAAATTGAGTGCAATTCAAATTGTCACAGTACTGGTACCGATATTTTTTTATCGTCACAGACAAAGTTGTATAAATGAAATAAATTGAAAGCAAACCATAAAATTAATACAGGTATCAGTACAGATGCTGTTTGGTACGGTACGCAAGCGATGCGATGTCAGTTTAACTAAAGAAAAGCCAGTAAAAAAATAAATATATGTACCGAACCGATGTTGTCCGTTTGGTTTTGGTTCGGTTCGGTACGGTATGGTAGCGATACAATCTTAGCTAATTGAAAGCAAAAGAAAAATAAATAACGGTACTGAACAACTCAGTCTTTGTTGATTTGGTTTGGCAAGATAGTGTCACCATAGCTGTTTTCAATAAAGTTTATATGGAAATGTTAAAAAAAATAAGCATAAAACGCAAGCCAACTAAACCGACATCAACTGAAAAACATCGGTACCGATATTCATTTTTATTGTTCTCGATCGATATAAAATTTTTTCTTTCGATTACTATAGTGAGTGCTGATAACGTAACAAACCAAATACCAATCGAATTCCCGTCGCGAAGCATCGGGGAAATATCACTAGTGTAGTATAAAATGATAAATATTGAGGTTTTTAAAAAGTTATGTATTTATTGTGGTTAACAAGCAACACCACAAATTCATTTAACAACTTATTAATTGGTCTACAATATATCTATATTATTAAGATTCAAAATCATTAGAGCTTAGTAATAGCATAATGTAGAATTGGATAACCAAACACCTAATTTAATGGTTATAAAATAGTCGCAAAAAAAATAAAACCACTAAATTATTAGGTTATGGGGTAACGCTGGTGGTTCGTATGGTTTAATCAATGGCAACCATTATCCTCTTTCAATTAATTAGGGATGTTGATTGGTGAGAAAGGATAGTCGATGAATGTGAGGTCTGTTTTTCCTCCAAAAGCAACAATATTACCATCACAGATGCAAGGAATAGGATCCACACATTCTTAGTGGTCTATATGCATATCTCATACATGTTCACTAAACTAATTATAGTTGATATTTCTCTTAAAGTTTTACATGTCTAGACCACAAGTATTGGCCATTGGTTGATGTTGCTCAAGTCATTCTTGGTAGATAATTACTGCAACATGAGCTAAATATCTATTTTGCAGCACTTGTTAGGTTTCAAAAAGCGTGCCTAGGCACAAGGGCGATCGCTTCTAACTCCAAAAAGCGCATGGTGTACAAACGGCGACCAAGACGCACAAGTAATCGTCTTGAGGCTTGTACAGAAGGGCTTTTTAAGTTGTACATAGAGGTTATGTAGATATTTTGGGTAAATGATGAGAAATATAAATGAATTTATATAAATAGATTGTGTATGAAAGCGATGCGCTTTGCCGCCTTTGCGCCTTTTACCACAACGCGCCTCACGCGTTTCAAAACCAAGTACAAAATATGTGTGTGCTTGCTGCATGTATGAGCTCGGAAAAATACCCGTCATCTAGTAATGCAAACAAAAGATTTAATCGGGCCGAGGGGGAGCACATGTTTATTTGCAAGCACCAAGAAACAAAAATCTCACTAAAATGCCGCGAAAAAGTTGTTTCAAGCTCAGATTTCTATTCCTTCCCCAGTGATCGAGAACTGGACTCATTTTGTTCACGCATTATTTCTTGAATGAACTTGCGTTGCGTGGGGCGAACCATAAATTTCACAGGGTTTGATGAGTCCTAAAATCATTACTACATTATAATGAGCCAACACAGTGTTTATAGATTATGAATCAGAAAAGTAATCTAAATCTTTGAAAAAAAAGAACACTTTGGCCAGCCTGAAATAAAAAACCAGCCCAAAGTGACCCTTTCACAAGCAAATCGCTAGAAATCACCACCTCTATAGCGCTACTAAATGCTATAACCAAACGAGATGATCAGATCACTCAGTAAACAAGTACGACGAGTTGAAAATACTAATCCAGGGACCAGGATACAATCGTATGAATTAACTAGAACGATTTTGACAACACTGGATCCACAAGATAAGATAAGAGTCATGAGTCACCTTTACGAGCAGCATCTAGATTCACTAATCGTCATGTTGATAAACAAGTGAGAAGATGGACTAACAATCAGTCTTGAGTGATCCTGTTTCGACACGTATACACAATTTGATCCAGGTCCATTCAAATCCATAACCCTACCATGCAAACTGCACATTTTGACATGTTTAAAGGAGCAATATTAGAAGGCGAAAAGGTGACCTAAAGTAGACACATAAACACAAGATCTTAACATCATAAAATTTGGGTTAAATAAGCACACTAGTAACTCAGTTTAGGCAAATGCCCATTGCAGACAATGCTCTTGAGAAAATATATAGCCAGTTTACTAATAATGACCTCTTATAGTTTTAGTTGTTGTGTATCATCACAATCAAACCAATTGTACTGCCCGTGCCCTAACGAAAATTTTGGGTGGCAAAATGAGTGGGTTGAGCGCAACTGGTCAACACAAGCGTAACCGCCCACATAAAGTCATAAAGTCATAATAATTAGTGTGTTAAAGTATAATTACAAACCAATATCACAATAACAAGGTTTCATACATCTTAATAAATTTCACATGAATTTAACCTAAAGTCCTAAACTATGCATTTAACCCTAGCAAAACATAATTTATATCCACAATTTTCGACCATAGAAAAATATGACTGTCAAAGCAACAATGAAAGCATGATCAGCGTATCCAGGAAATATCGTTAGTCGCAACCTGTTTCTCGCACGACCTGGATCCCAAGCTTGTACATAAGACTAGTCTGCACGATTATTATTTATTATACGTTAATTAATTAATATTACACAGATAACACTACTGCAAGGGTGTGCAATAACCGAACCGTTAACTGAAACTGAACCGAAATTAACTGAAACCGAATTAACCGAAAGTCGGTTACCAGTTATCTTTCTACCATCGGTTAACCGAAATTAACGGAACCATTTATTTTTTTATATATTTCTAGCTTTTATACCTCCATTTCATGTATTTCATGATTTATACATTCATTTAACGTATTAATACCTCCGTTTCATTTATTTATACATCCATTTCCATTTCATGTTTTAATACCTCTGTTTCATTTATTTATACCTCAATTTAATGTATTTATACATCCATTTCATTTATTTATACCTCATTATTTAACTATTATGTATTAACATCCATTTCATTTATTTATACCTCCATTTCATTTATTTATACCTCTATTTAATGTATTTATACATCAATTTCATGTATTTATACTTGCATTATTTCTAAAAAAATAATTTATCCCTTGTTTGATTTGACTATTAACCGAAATTAACTGAATCGACCAAAACCCGACAAATTAACCGAACCGATTAACCTATGACTTCGGTTAAGTTTCGGTTAATGCTATGCACACCCTTAAACAGTACTAGTGTTTTGGAAAACATTTGTGTATAAAATAAGAAATAAAATAAATAAAAAAAAGGGTAGCTACCTGTGCTACAACAGAGCTGCCTTTATAAATGGTGCAGGATCTATAAAAGGGAGAACCTCTCATTTTGAAATCATCAGAGTGTTGATCATTTAGAAAAACTTGAAACTCGACTCTGGTGAGGGTCTTGATTGTCCTCGAAACCCTCCCACCTTGCTTTCTGTAACAAAATTCTTCATTGCTTGTCAAAGGCAAACAAACAGGGGGGGGGGGGGGGGGGGTTGAAGGGGTTGTACGGTACCTGATTATGAGAAATGAAAATGAGGGGGCTTCCAGAAGAATCGGAGAGGAGACGCTTGAATTGATGAGGGTCAAGGTCAGATCGAGGAGGACGGCCAACGGAGAAGAGTAAGTTGCTTGAAGAATCTGTGAAATTGAGATTGAAAGCACTGGTGATGTGTGGCTTCTTCGACACAAACAGATCTATTGGGACGCCATCTGAATTGGGTTGCCAAGATCCTCCATGATCTGCAATCTCAGTCAGTCAACTGAAGATCATCCTAAATTACACGCACTCTGTTTTAAATGCCTGCGAGTTGGGTCATTTTGTCAGTTTAGTTAAAGGTTTCGTTTTTTGTCTTTAGTCTAAAAAGGTTTTACTGTTGTCATTTTAGTCTACCTGGTTAACTTCATCCATTATTTCTTCTGCTTATTAGAATTCCATATAAAATGCCTGAATTGCCTTCTCGTTAACAGAAAAAATAGATGAAGTCAGTGCGGATCCAGAAAATCTTCATAGGGGTCGTTTTATAGAAAATGGGTAATGAAATCAATAAAATATCAAATTTTTCAAAATTTACACTACCGTCGGAGCGCAAGGGGTAGCGGAGCTACCCTACCAATAAGGTAGGTCCGCCCCTGGATGAAGTTAACCCAGTGAACTAAATAGCAACGGTTGAAACGTTTTTGAACACATAGGCGAAAAATAAAACTGCCAAAATGGTCCAAACCACATAGACTAAAATGGCATTTAGCTCTTAATGATAGTTATATAAACTTTTGAAGAGTAAACTGCTATTTTGGTCACTGAGGTTTTGTCACTTTAGTTCAAAACTCAAACTTTTTTGAATCTAGGTTCCTGTGGTTTCGGTTTTATTGTCATTTTCATCAAAAAGTAAAATCAGCTCGATTTCTCAATAAAACCAGATTTTTTTTTTGTCCTTTCATCAGGGGTAAAATGGTGATTAATATATAGCTTCGTTTTTCTGGGCTGTGTGTAAGCAATCAAATGTGCTCATACATTAAATCTGTTTCTCCTCATTTTTGCTTTGGTAATTCAGTAGCATTTTATCAGTGCACATTTGGTTATGTGGATGTAGATCTTGATACACTCAGTCAGCACCACTCTCGATCCTTTCCTTTTTGTATGAATGTTAATAATTAAAAATAATAATATTAACTAAGTCACTTCCTTATTAGGTTTCATGTTTAGTGCTGCACTACACTTATTTTGGATATTATTCACCTTTCTATGTAATACCATAATGAGTGGTTAATTTATAATGAATCATTGTTAAGGCCTTAGCTAAAAATGCTTACACACAGCCCCAACGGCTCCCTACTAGATCTCCTACCGTCTTCATCACCACCACCGTTACCACTACCAGATCCCCAACGCGAGTTCGAAGATTCGTTGTTCTGATCACCGTACGATCTGAAACCGCCGCCTAACCTAGTGTCGGCTAGTTCCTCTGCCGTGCGCTGACGTCGACCGGTGGGGAGATTCAAGAGACCCTCTGCGGTTAAGCCTTCGGGGGTTTGATAACTCTGATTTGAAGAGCTTGAAACGAATTGACCGAGAGTTCTTTGTTTTAATTAATAATTTGTTATAGTAAAACTTATAATGACCATTTTGTCTCCGAGGAAAAGGGAAAAATCCAGGATTTTGTTTGAGAAATCCAAGCTGGTAAAAGTGACAAAACCTCATAGACCAAAATGACAGTTTACTCAACTTTTGAATCTATTAAATTCATTTAGTATATGAGGAGTTAAATGCCATTTTAGGTTGTTTAAATCAGCTCAATTTAAGTTTTTAATAAGCAGTTTCAAGTGACTTAAAAATAGCTTAACTCTTTAAAGTGCTAAACAAAAACATGAAAAATGATTGTATCCAATTAAGAAAATTTTACCATTCCACATAAATATATACACAGTAAAACTCATAAAATAATGGTTGAAATTTTTAAATGTTACTTCTTTAATTTTCTTATCTTTTTTAACCAAAAACAAATATAGTGATTAAAAATATTTTGATAAATACTATAAAGTTCTCGTAAAATACAAAACTTTACAATTTATTTATTTATTTTTATTAAATTTACTTTAACTATTTATAATGTCTTACAGTAAAGCGTCTTACGTGGCTTGTCTTTCATGGTGACGGACAAGAAGGATGAGTTGGGTTCATTACTACTATAATAAAGATATGTGATGTTTTAGTTTTGAAAAATTAAGTTATTTGAATTAAATTTTACATTGTTTTGATATTTTTAATAACATGCTCTATTTTTTTAACAATTTTAAAAAACTTCCCTACTAATTATACCGCTTATGAGATAAAAAGTGACAACACCACCCACAAAAACGTGAGAAGAGGGGAGAATGACAAGTAGACAGGGGTGCATTTAGTGGCATCCGACTAAAACTTTAACTAATATAATTTTTTATAACAGGGTCAATTTTACTTTACGTCTTTTGTGTTTATACCAAATTGCAATTAATGATCTTTACCTTTTGAAATTACAAGAATCGTCATTTACGTTTTAAAAACTTTACATTATATGTTCTTTAATCTTAATCCAATTAAAACTTTCAGTTAAGTGTTTGGGCAATTTAATCATTCTATCTATATATTTAAAAATATATTTATATAATAACAAATGTTAAATGGCCTTATCAACAGTGCCCGTTTCTTCTAACCTACACGTGGCGATCGCATTTCAAACGCTTTAATTTCATTGAATTGTCTTATTAGATGGCTTAGGTTTTGTTTACATAATATTGGGTTTTAATAATCTCAATTACTCGTTGTTAATTGCTAACAGTCTTAACTTAAAAAATAGCTGTTGTTAGTCCAAACTATTAATATATTAGCCTCCAATGGCCCTGACTAACAAATCCTAACACCGTTATCTCCGATCGTCGGAAAAACGTTTTTTGGCCGGAAAACTTCTTTTTGACCGAAAAACTCAACCTTTTCGTCCCAAACCTCAATTATTGAGGTCGTCAGAAACCTTTTTTTTTTGCTGAAAAACTCAACAATTTCTTCCTAAACCTCTTTGTAACCTAACATCGGGCCTTTAGGAACCTTTTTTCTGGCCAAAGACGTTTTTCGGTGAACGGAGACTAATTGCGTTAGGGTTCTGTTAGTTAGAGTCCATTAGAGGCCAACATGTTAATAGTTCGTACTGCCAGTGATTATTTTTTAAGTTGAGACTGTTGGCGGCCAACGACGAAAAGTTGTGATTATTAAAATCCAATATTACTTGTTTGTATGCTTTTGGTGTTGGGGTGAATGATTAATTATTGCAAATTAACTTTTATGAGCCTAAAAAAGTGATTATTTACTTTCTTAGTAAAAGTGTAGAACCTAGCGCCTACATTTGACAATGCACATCGATCAAGCTTCTTCCTCACTCAAAGATAGAAAATGATTGAGTTTTTCAAATTAAGTTCTTTAACAAATGATCCAGGTTTACCTTCTTTTGACTTTTTTCAATCATTCACATTGTCATGAAAGTATTAATCATTCGAAATTTTGGGTGATTGAAGAAGAGCCGTAAAGAGAACCTCACGATGATAATATAGATAACATGTTTGGTGAAGAAAAATATGAACCGGTTTCTCAAGCACAATCTTACTTGTTATATATGTTATTTATCTAATGTAATTTAAGTATATTATATTTACTGGTAACTAAAATCATGTTATTTAACATTCTTGTTGACGAGGATTGCTTTGATAGTGAATTTTATTTTATAAGCAATCATGAACTTGATGGAGCAAATACTCCAATGGATTAACTTGATGATCGTTGACAGTGCACTCTTAGATTGTTATTATTATTTTTATTATCGATTAACTTTTATAATATTTTTCTTTTTATCATGAAATGATATAATTTTAGATAATTTTTAAATGCTTGGTTGGTCCCTGTGGTTTGCAAATCTTGCAGACTTGGTCCTAGTGGTTCACTAATTACACACTTGGCCCCAGTAGTTTCAAATTTTGCACTCGGGTGGTCCTTACCACTAACCTTTGTTAGATTTCTCAGTTAAGTATATGCAAAATTACTATTATACCCCTCGTCTTCTTCATCCTTTCTCTGCTACCACCTGCAACTACTCTGCTACCACCACCCTCACCCTCGCCGCCTTTCACCGCCATACCACTCAGCCATACCCTCGCCGCCTTTCACCGCCATCTTCCTTCCAAGACCCAAAGTTACCGGCTGTAAACGCCGACATCCGTGGAATTCCGGTCACCCCTTCCGGTTAGCCACCTCCGCTCATCTCCAACCCCCTTCATTAAACAATTACTGATTTTACAGATCTGGACGATTTCCAATTATAATTTTGTTAGACCGATTTGAGGTTGAATCGTTTATCACCACCATCGATCGCCTGTGAATTTGTTCTCACCACCACACATTGCCGTTAATCTGTTACAACAAATCTTCCTCTTCATCTTTTGCACTAAGCCCCTCCATTTATGCCCTCACAACTCCTTCATCTTCTTCGTTACCCGGAAACCTGCAACTCCTTCATGTTGAGCTTGATTCGAGTAGATCTGAACCGAAGAAGATGAACTGAAAATGATACATATTGTTCATTCGTACGGATCATTTCGGTTGATTTTTGATCAGTTTCGGAGAAATTTTGGATCCGTTTTGGTGTGTTGATTGATGATTTCAAATTGTTTCAGTGAAATTTCAAAGAGTTTTGGTTCGAGTTTTTGAGTTTCGATCTTTGTTACATTGATTTTGCAGAAAAAGGAAACACAGCCGAAAAACCTGCAACTTGCCGAAGCGCCGGAGCACCGGAGCACCGGAGAAGACTACTGAAGCCGCCGAGAAACCTGCAACTTGCCGGAGCGCGGAGAAGACGACTGAAGCCGCCGAGAATACCGCCTCAACACCCATTCGGTTTCGGTGTACCTCCTTCTTCTAACCTTTCCGGTGATTGTTGCAGTGGTGGTGGTCAGTTGACGGTGGAGGTGGTGGTGGGTTTAAGGTGGATGTGGAGGTTGCAGGTTTGTGAAGGAGGGTAATATAGTAATTTTGCATATACTTAACTAAGAAATCTAACAAAGGTTAGTGGTAAGGACCACCCGAGTGCAAAATTTGAAACTACTGGGACCAAGTGTGTAATTAGTGAACCACTGGGACCAAGTGTGCAAGATTTGCAAACCACAGGGACCAACCAAGCATTTAACTCTATGATTAATTAATCAACACGATTCAACCGTCTCTTATCACCCATTTGACCAGTCGTTTGGATTCAAAACAACTTGATCAATTCCAGTTTATAAACCTTTTTGAAATCCGGGTCTTGATTTTTGTCATTCCGAAAAAAAAATAAAAAAAATCTTTGCTTTATACTGTTTCCTGCCAAATTGTCCCGTTTGTGCTGACACCCAGTACCCACACACTCTTGACGCCATTATCGAGCTCAAAAAAGCTTCGAACCAGTGCGTGTTTCTATGTGAGAGAGAAACCGGGACGTTACATAGTCTTTCTCGAGGTTTACTCTGTGTAATCTTTTCCAACAGAAGAGTCTTTCAATTGGAGTTTTGAGTAGAATGGCTTGTGGGTTTCGACTGATCTTTGCTACTTCTGTTGTTCTGATGGTTTTCGGTATGTTTTGTTATGCATATTATGTGTTTGTGTAAATGCTTGAACCAGTTTTTGTGGTGTTTGAGCCTTTTTAACTCACATTTTGATGTTTGCCAACCAAATTTGTGGGCTAAAGTTTGGTCTACACAGATTCGGGTGAGTTTCGAGAATAATTTTAAACAAGCTAAAAGCTCGGCTCGAGCTCGCCTCGATAGTTTAAACGAGTCAAAGCTTGGCTCGCCAATGATAGGGGGTAGGTGTATTATTTATAAAAAAGAATATAAAATTTGTTTAGGCTTATTTAGACTCGTGAGCTTTTTACCAATCCGATCCCATGTAGTTCTCGAACCACTCCGCCTTGTTTACATCCCTATGACGCTTACCTAGGGCCTAGGAATGCAAACGAGCCGTGCTCGGCTTGAAAAGAAGCTTGAACGAGCGGAGCTTAAACGAGCTCGAGCTTAAAAACAAGCTCGTTTAGTAAACGAGCCCGAGCTTTGCTTATCGAGCCGGCTCGCGAAGCCTAATGTTTATTAAAATTTTCATTATATATTACATATATATTTAAATATTAATAGTTGTTATATAAAAATATTCAAATTTTATATAAAATGATATTTTTATTAATAAAAATTAACTAGTAAATAAAAAACGAGCCAAGCTCTAGCTTCAAAAACTACCTACGAGCCCGAGCTCTAGAAACATAGCTCGATCTTTCGAAGTTAAACGAGCTCGGCTCAGCTCGTTTGTACCCAAGTAGACCAATTTAACCCTTCTAATTTTTTAAGGATATGTATTTTGCATTATCTAAACTGATTTAGTATTTTTGCCAAAATTTAATAGATAAAAAGCATTACATTTTATAATTTAATTGAAATTATTTTATGTAAAATTGTTTTTTTAAGATGACATGGCGTGTTCACGGGTTGACCGATTTAACCCATTTAATTTTGTAAACAGTTTTAAAGATGTATTTTTGCATTATTGTTTTGGTATTTTTGATAAAGTTTGATACATAAAAAGCATTACGTTTTATACTTTAAACGCACTTATGTAAAATTGTATGTATATATATTATATATATTAATTTGTAATTTTAGAGTATTAATATGTAACAGAGTAAAATAATAAACTTTGGGTTAAAGCAGCTGTGTTCTTTGTACTGTAACTCTGCAAGTGTGTGGTTTTAATGCATCAATCTCTACGTTAGAAGAACCCAAGATCAATCAAATTGTTATAGAGTGCAAATGATCATATTTAGGTTCTTGTGTACGACACGAATTTAACCCGAAATTCGCGTATTTGAGTTTGGTCGGCTGGGTGGGGCTCAGTTCAACACATTTAGCTAAACGTCTATTTTTTTTAATTTTTAAATGTGTATTCGCGTTTTTTTTAAAACTCTGTCGTGTTCAGGTTAATGCATCTAACACGATTTTGGGTTAGTCTCCGGGCTGACCTGTCAACCTGCGAACACAACCCATTTAACAGCATTTTTTTAAAAAAAATGTTCATTTCTTTTGATTTGAAAGGAATCTGCAATGGAAGCAAAATCGGAATCTGCTACGGAAGAAACGCAGACGATCTTCCAACCCCGGATAAAGCAGTAGACCTCATCAAGAACCAAAACATCAATTCGGTCCGAATCTACGATTCCAACATCCAAATCCTCAAAGCCTTCGCCAACACCGGAATCGACCTCATGATCGGAATCCCAAACTCCGACCTCCTACCGTTTTCCCAGTTCCAATCAAACGCTGACACGTGGCTTCGTAACAGCATCCTCCCGTACTACCCCGCCACCCGAATCATCTACATTACCGTTGGAGCTGAAGTAACCGAAGCCACGGGTAACATCTCATCCATGGTGGTCCCCGCCATGACCAATGTGTACAATGCACTTCGAAAAGCCGGTTTGCATCGTAAGATCAAAGTGTCGACGACACACTCGTTAGGCGTTTTATCGCGTTCGTACCCGCCTTCAGCCGGCGCGTTCGACAGTAAACACGCTGGGTTTTTACGACCGTTGCTTGAGTTTCTAGCGGATAAACACTCGCCGTTTTTGGTCAACGTGTACCCGTACTACGCGTACCGCGATTCAACGAATAACGTGTCGTTAGACTACGCGCTTTTCGAGTCGTCGTCAGAAGTAATCGACCCCAACACGGGCTTGCTTTACATGAACATGTTTGACGCGCAGATCGATTCGATTCACTACGCGTTAACGGGCCTAAACTTCAACACAATAGAAGTCAAAGTGACCGAAACTGGCTGGCCCTCCAAAGGTTCCGCTAAAGAAACCGCTGCAACACCTGAAAACGCGCAGACGTACAACACGAATTTGATCCGCCATGTCATCAACAACACGGGTACGCCAGCTAGGCCTGGTGAAGCACTCGACGTTTACATCTTTTCGTTGTTTAACGAGAACCGAAAGCCCGGGTTGGATTCTGAAAGGAACTGGGGTTTGTTTTATCCGGATCAAACGAGTGTTTACAATGTCGATTTTACCGGAAAAGGTACGGTTGATGTGAATAACGGCGGGAATTTGACTAGTGTGAATGGTGTTTCATGGTGTGTTGCTGACCCGAATGCTTCGGAGGATGATTTAAGAAACGGGCTGGATTGGGCTTGCGGGTCTGGGAATGTGGATTGTTCACCGGTCCAGCCCAGTCAGCCCTGTTTCGAGCCCGATAGTTTGGCGTCGCATGCTTCGTATGTTTTTAATAGTTATTATCAGCAAAATGGTGCTACTGATATTGCTTGTAGCTTTGGAGGAACGGGCGTCAAAACCGATAAGAATCCAAGTACGTATACATTTGGGTTATGCTTTATATCAAACGGGTCAAATGGGTAAAAAAAGAGTAAAATGCTCTTTCGTCCTTGAGGTTTGGTCAGTTTTGCAATTTTCGTCCAAAGGTTCGTTATTCTGAATCTGGCTCCAAAAGGTCTAAATTTTGCCATATTCATCTGGCTTGTTGACTCCATCCATTTTTCTCCGTTAAGTCAGGGGTACTTTTGTCTATTTTCATTATTTTTGTTAGCTTAAAGGGTAATCCGGTCTTTTGAATACTTCTATTAATCTAAATGCTTGTACGTAAAGTGAAAAAGACTGAATTGCCCTTTAAGTTAACAAATAAGACGGAATACCTATGACTTAACGGAGAAAATGGATGGAGTTAACAAGCCCGATGAAATGGTAAGATTTAAACCTTTTGGATCTAAATGCGAAAAAACAAACCCTTGGACCAAAGTCACAAAACTGGCCAAACCTCAGGGACAAAATGGCATTTTACTCACAAATAATCTCAAACTGCTCGACTTGCTTCGGTTTAGACGATTGAGTCGGTTTCAACGGCCTATGAACATCCCTAACTAATCTTGATCTTTTATGGACAGGTTACGACAATTGCTTGTACATGACAGCCGGGTATGTAAAACTATACACGCTTTCAATTCATCGGTTATTTTCTTTTAATTTTTACATTTTATTTTTCATGTATTTTTGAACTAAAATTTTGTTACCAAATTATCACAGGAGTAACAATAACATAACTGCTGCAAGTAACATAACCGCAAATTCGCATGCAAATGCACATTCGAATTCTTCAGGGCAAAGAAGGTTTTCACTCCCGAATCGTCATTGCTTTCTACTTGTAATTCTTTTCGTGATGATTCAATCTCTCTCGACCAATGTCTAAGGGTGCTGTTTTGTGTTATGGTAGGCATGTCAGTAGCATGATGTTACATATTCCCTAGTTTTGTAAGACAAGGGTAGTAGACAAATGTTGCAAACATGTACCATGAAAATGTATTGAATGTGAGAACCGCATGTTTATTTAGCCTTGTATTAAAAGCTCGGTTTTTTTATCTGTGTAATGATTACTTTATGCTAGGAGCAAGAATCATACGGCGACGTATGATAAGTGTTTCGAAGGGGGGGGGGGGGGGTATGCAAACATGATATTTGAGCGGTTTAACCAACCCTTCGCGTTTAGACGTGACAAATAAAGTTCTTATATGTTAAACCCTTTGCGTTTAGACGTGAGAAATAAAGTTCTTACATGTATATATAGGGGAGGGTTTACATGAGAACGCTAAATATCACGAGAACCTGAGAACGAATGAAAAAACCACTAGAACTTGGTAAAAAACAACTGAAATTCAAAATTTCTTTTTACACTTATCATTATTATTCAAATACAATTCTAGATATTTAATTTACACATTTAAATTTACGTGAATTCAGAAATAAAGAAAACTTACACATGTGTAAGTTTGTCATTTACACATGTGTAAATTTGTTATGTTTACACATGTAAGAATGATTTTGAGAGGAGAAATGAATTATTTCATATTGTAATTTCTTTTTTTGATGATGTATTTTAATTAGAATGATGATTGTATTAAAAAAATGGTTTGATTGGTTTTCTCATTAATTCTCGCGATATTTAGCGTTCTCAAGATAACCCTCCATATATATATATATATATATATATAATGTTAGAATACTTAACCTGCCTTCACATATGTAAGAGCATTCACATTGAATCCTCTTTTTAATGCAAGTGAGTTCTGTATTCTATATTATATAAAGTGATTGTGTGTGAGAGGAAATGTTAAAAAGTAATTGTAAGTGAAGGCAAGAAAAAAAAAGATAGTGATAAAAGTATAAAAATGTAAATTTGATTGAAAATGAGAGAAAAAAACATTGATTTTTAGTAATCAGCATAATTATAGAGATGGAGAATCCATTGTAAACGCTCTAACTAGTGTTCAACCATATTACTCAAAAGTGTTCGTACGCAAGCTCGTTCAACAAGAACTCATCATATTAATTGAATCATCAAGTTCTAACGAATATGTGTAAGTGGTTAGAATATAAGTTGAATTCTAATTATCTAATAGCTTAGGCTATGTGTAGGATTTTACTGGATACGGTTGTATTTTCGCTCGCTTGCGTAGGTGATGCTCTCTTAGTTCTGGGAACCTCAGCCCGCCTCTCACTTTTTAAATATTGCCAAATCAAGCTAGAAATTGAACAAATAAATAAAAACTTTCAATACCAAAGACCGACTTGAGATGGTGCAAAAAGAGTAGTAAAGTATTAAGCTAACAAAAAGTTAAAAACGTACACAAAGATATTATGATGATGATGATGATGAGAGGATATGAAACATCCATCAAAACAATTCAAGAAAACACAAGTATCACACTAAATCATGAGGGTAACACCACAAAAAGATTGATCAATCTTGATATACTATCACACCATATCAAATAACCTGTAAACATTTATGAATCAGAATCATTCCCGTTAGCCACATCAAACCATTGCAACTGTAAATCGTATAATTTCTTGTTGCAAACGACTGGTTGTTTTTTCCAAAACTGAACTTAAGAACACAAAAACAAACAAAATGGTTATTGACAAAACGAGTGGGCCCGACAATCGGGTAACAAGTCCAATGTTTTTTGTGTGGGATGGACCAGTTGAACCGGAGAACCAGACCGGGTTGTTGACTGGTTTTCACTTTTTTTACTTCCAAAATCTCATTTAAATATATCACTTAAGACTACGTATTTTGTTAATATTGCAAATCCACAAAAAATAAAGTAGTTGTCCATTTCGTTTTATATTAGTCTACAACTTTTTTTATTTTTATTTTTGAACTAGCTATAACGTCCTCCAATTTTTAAAACCGTTGCAACCACGAACCAGTAAGGCGGTTGGTTTTATAACCAATCCAGTTATTAAAACATTGTTCAAATGTTTATTTTTGGATGAAACATGTATACAATGGAGGGTTTATTTGAAAAAAAAAATATATTTAAGAGGTACTTTGGGGGTCTTTCAACCCGTTCGACCCATTTCCTTTTAAGCTAATACTTTTAGATTAACCATTTGACACATTAAAAAAAGCATAACACAATGAAATAAAAAACCAATACATATGATGCAATTGTATGAAAAGTTAATGAAGCAATTAAATATGGAACATACCAAGCAAATTAAAAACCCTGATCAAGGAGGTAGTCACCAAGCCTTTCAACGATCATGTTACATTGGCCTGGAGCCATGGGCTCATCGTAGATGCCAACGATTATAGCCATTCCGGTCTTCTTAACCGTAACACCTCCAGCTCCCTGTTGGAAAAAACAATAAAAATTAAAACATAACATACTAACTACTTGATTAGAGTAATTATACTATATGAACCACTAATCGTCTAGGCTTATAGTTGAGCAAAGAAACAAAGTGAAATAAGTGTGACAAGGTGTTAAAATGAGCGAGTTGGGTAACCGGTCAAAGTGGATCGAATTATACCTACAAACACTTCTATTTTTCTACTTTTTTATACATAATTAAGTTGGTAATCACTATCACAAAAACAATATCAATAACAATCTCAATATATGAATGAAAGAATTTAGGAGATTATATTCATTAAGCGGTAGACTTCGAGCAACTTTAACCCATTTGACCATTCACCTTCTAGCTATCTTTTGTCGACCCGTTGAGATAAACACAACGAGACCATTCGTAAGTAAATGGATCGAATTTGCCACCTCTACTACACATACTCATAAGTGAAAATTAAAAATAAATCCAGTATGAAATGTATATACTAAATTAACCACCAGCAGTACCACTATTAACACGATTAAAAAAAACAAATAATTCAAATTCGGAAACACAACCAAAAACTACGAACGATTACCTTTTTGCCTCGAATAACAGCTCCTGCCTCGCCTTGAATCACCATATACTTGGTCCCACCAAGGTGTAAGCCAGTCGGAGCCAGTGTGCCAGGCTCATTGAAGTCGTTAATGATAGCGGTTATTTCCTCTGGCTTTACCTGCCATGTCAGACAAATTACATAACATTACTTCAACAAAGAGCCACCTTTAAAAAGGCAGAAATAAGCTAATATACTGCAAATTTAAGTGTCAACAGTTGTTTAACAATGAAAATGAACATTAGTGATTGGCAGTTTTCTTAATTTGATAATTGATAAAGAAAATTGTAGAAATATTTCCTCATAAGGATTAGCTATATATCCAAGTTTCTGTTTATTTTTTTGGTATTTTTCTAAAGCTTTTAACTTGACCAAGCCACATCTATAAGCACTCCACTTTAGCTTCCTTCGCATTGCTCATGCTTCATGTTGACACACACTCAACTATGAGTTAAGAAAACTGCTTATTCAAAACTGATGTTTCTTCAGTCACAAATAGCAAGATGAACAGGAAGATAAGCAATCCAAACACCCTCAAAATTGCTTACTGGATATGAAACACAATTAGCTGATAAAATGGTTTAATCCACAATCTTAAACCACCTTACAATCGCAATAAGCAATCCGAACATCCTCAAAACTGCATATTGTATATATCGGAACCATATAAACTGATAAAAAGTTTTAATAAGCCATCCTAAAACAGTAAAACCCTTCCGATCCTCAAACAAAGACTCCATGACATATATTGTAGATCCAACTCATCTTGTCATGCATGTCACTATTTTATAACTTGTTCAGAGCTCTACCAAAATCAATCTGTAATGTTTTTTTTTCTTTTTTTTTCTTTTTCATTCAACCTACTCAGATCTGAACCTGTACATCCTTCACAAAATCAAATAATAAAATCAAGTTCAAATCTATCTACTACTTCATAGACAAAATCAGATCAAATCATCAAAACAAGCTAACATTAGGTCAAACCGACACTACAAACCGATCAAAATCAAACGAATCATCGATCGTACATCCAGATCAACAAATCAACTCCTCGAAAACTAATCGAATCTGAACTAAAACTTAAGTACATAACGAAACGGATCAGATCCGAATCTAAATCAACAACAATCATACTTAAACAAATCAATTAAAGCATAAATGACCTAAATCAACAACAATCGGACTTGCACAACTCAATTGAAGCACAAATGACCTAATTAACAGAAAATAAACAATCGATTAACAAAATTAGGTTACAAAAACTAATAAATAGAGAGTAAACCTGAGGGAAATTGGCGGATTGAGCCCAAACGGTGCCGTCATGACCGATAATAGCGGCAGCAGTGAGGTGGTTACCTTCAATCTCGCACATCAAGTGGTCATCGACGTACGCTTGCCACGACATGTTATCCGATTATCGCGAGATATGATCTTCCGAAGATTTCTGTGAGATTTGATTGATTGTTTGTTTGTTGCTGTTGAATGTGATTGAAGAGGGATAGATATAGCGTTGAAATAAGCAAGATGTGGTATGCACTTATTAATTTGAGAATAGGATCTAATGATTATCGCTTTGTTACAACCAATAATATTGATCTTTAATCTACTTTTTAAGTATTTAATTATTATTCATTTCAATTCATGTATATCACCACTTCATTATAACCAATTAACTTTTCTTAAATTTAAACATTCAACTCAATAAATTATGTTATGGATAGATTTGACAGCTATTTCAAGGTGTAGATGAGTTACGTCAAGCTCAAACCCAGTTAAAACTATGTATGTATTTAAGGTCGTCATCTTTGTTTTAACACCAAATATGCTATATATATGTATTTTAATTAATTGAGAGGGGGGTGAGGGGGTGAGGGGATCAAACCATTTCCTTATGTGAGGTGAATTGAAAAAGAATAAAGTTGATGATGTGACGCTTACGTTAGTTAAAGGGTGTAAAAGTATACTGGATGGCCTAAATTTCGAGCTTGACTCTTTTATTACTTATATCTTAGCCTAATTCGCACGGAGAGATAAAGTTTTTACGAATCTCACAACTCGTAGTGATTTTCATTTAAACCGGGCCCAACATACTTATATCTTTATAAATATCAAGTTTAGGCTCGTCTTATGGACTCCTTTTTAACTCAACTTGATTTGAGAAGTTAGTTCATAAATAGAAAAAGAAAGTTTACACCCCTCTCCATTTGAATAACGTATCCAATTTGAATCCCACGTGGTATATGATGTTGGGTGGGTGGTTTCAAAGTATGTAAAAATCAAATTATGTCCAATTATAATTCCACATGGTAAACGATTTTGGGACCCTTCGTCTACTCCACCAACAACAATCATAAGAAAAAAGGAAAACCATGTGCTCATGTTACTATGGATGCTCCAAGTTTATCAGTCGGTGAAGTTGCAAAATTGTAGTACAAAATCTAGTGACTTTACACACAACTTAAATAACTTTAATGTAATATTCCAGTAAAAGAAAGATAACCTTATAAGCATAATAAACAGTAAACACCACACAAACGGATCAAAAGGTTATTGAACTTGTGTAGTAGTAGATGCAATATAGTATAACAAGAAACCGGAGACAAAAACTCCAAAACCGACACATTGGATTTTGTTTATATACCCGTAGCCAAAAGAAAACTATAAATAAAAAGGCGTTATTGAATAACGAACAGGAGGTCTACATGCCCTGATCAACGAGGTAATCGCCAAGCCTCTCAACAACCATGTTGCATTGTCCAGGAGCAACGGGCTCATCGTAAATTCCCATAATCATAGCTTGGCCCGTTTTCTTGATGCATATTCCTCCAGCTCCCTACCAGATCAAAATTTAACAAGCTTTAGTTTAATTCTTAATAATGTTAACAAGAATTGACAGTTTTAACTGAATCCGATAAATCTTTATTACCTTCTTTCCACGGATAACAGCTCCGGGCTCTCCTTGGAGTACCATGTATTTTGCACCCGCGATGAACATACCTGTTGGAGCAAGAGTACCAGCTTCGTCGAATTCCTTAATGATGCCTTTCATCTCCTCGGGTTTAAACTGAAAAAAAAAAAGAAACAGAAGAAAAAAAACAGTGACATAAAACTCGATTTTAGATCTCTTGATTTTGAATTAACCTTGAGCAAACTATCATTAAGTGATGAGATTCTTGAATGTTCATCCAATAATGTGGTAGATGGATCTACTAATCATATAACATAGATCTTGTAATCAGTCAGATCATGTAACTTAACACATTTGAGTTTGTATGTTCAAGCTATCATTACACTATCAAATACAGGCAAACCACTATTCAGCAGAGCAAAAACAGTGACATTAATCTCAATGTTAGATCTCGTGATTTGTCGTACTTAAGCAAACTATCATTACGGGATCAGATACATGAATCGTTCATCCAACAATGTCATAGACGGATCTACTAATCAGATCAAACAAATCCTATAATAATTCAGATCATGTGGTTTAACATTTTTGGTTTATCATGTTCAGGCTATCATTACACGATCAAATCAATGCAAATCGCTAACCAGCATAGCAAAAACAGTGAAATTAATCTCGATTTTAGACCTCATGATTATATTAAAATGAGCACACGATTAGATCAGATTCACAAATCGTTTGTCTAACAATGATAGGATCCATCACTAATCAGATCACATAGAGACTATAATCATCCATTATAAACAAATCAACATGACATACAATAACTTGAAATTTCAAAATAACATCTTCTAATTTAACATATTTGAATTATTACGTGCAAGCTATCATTACACGATCAAATTCAGGTAAACCGCTAAACACCAAAGCAAAAACAGTGAAACTAATCTCAATTTCAGAACACTTGATTTAAATTACTTTGAGGAAACTATCATTATGCCATCAGATTCACATACTGTTCATCCAAAGATATCAAAGACGGATCAACTATTCAGATCAAGTAGATCCTAAAATCATCCAGATCTGACATAGTATAAATGAATCAACGTAGCATACAATAACTTCAAAATCACATCTTCTTATTTAACGTGTTTGAATTATTATGCGCAGGCTATCACTACACAATCAGATAAGCCGCTAATAATTTCGGATCTCGTGATTTAAATTACTCTAATCAAACTATTATTACGCAACCAGCTTCACATATCGTTCATCTAACAATATCACAGACGGATCCACTAATCAAATCACACAATCCTATAATCATTCCGATCATGTAACTTAACATATTTGAGCTATGTTCATGCTATCATTACACGACCCAAAACAGTGACATTAATCTCAATTTCAGATCTCGCAATTCATTTCTATCATTATGCGATCAGCTTCACGAATCGTTCATATCTCCTATGATCTATAATCATCCAGATCTGACATATTATACACAAATCAACGTAATACACAACAATTTCACAAAATCGAAACCTAAACACTTAACAACGCCGAAAAACATTACATTAATCTCAATTTCAGATATCGCAATTCGTTTCTATCATTACGCGATCAGATTCACGAATCGTTCATGTCTCCTATGACCTATAATCATCCAGATCTGACATATCATACATGAATCAACGTAATACAAAACAATTTCACAAATGAAACAAAAACTCTTAATACTGCTATAAAACGTAAATCAGAGATTCAGATATAAATAACCTGTGGAAACTTAGCACTCTGAGCCCAAACGGTACCGTCGAGACCGAGAATAGCGGCAGATGTGAGATGCTGGCCAGTACCTTCAATGTCGCACATCAAGTGTTCATCAACGTAAGTTTGCCACGACATATTGACGCCAAATGTGTGTGTAATCGATTGAAATTGATGGATTGAAAGGTGAATTCTAGGGTTAAATAACGCGATTTGACGAAGATTTGTAGAGGAACGGTGATGGTATGCGTAACTTCCGTCCATCCATTTCCCGCCATTTTCGCCTGTCTTTTTTGCTGGACTGGCTAACCTTGTTAATATTGTCCGTTAATTAACTCCGGTGGTGTTTGGATATATTTGAATATCTTGACGAAATGGCAATATTAAATAGCAATATGACATGGAATGGAATGGTTTAGTGGTAGAGGTGCATAAATTGTTTTTTTTTTTTTAAACTCGATGTGATTTTTAATCGAATTGATTATTTTTGTGTAGGAAAAACCGGTTTGGTTTTATTAGATTGGAATTTAAACCGGTATAATTGGTTCAGTTTATAACCGGTTTATGCTAAAAAAACCTTGTTTTTTTTAAATCGGTTTCGAAGATCAAGATCCCTAACCAGTATACTTACCGGTGATTCGGTTCGGTTCCGTCCTAAATCTTGTTTTAGAAAAACCGGTTAAAAAGAACCGGTTTCGTTTTTCTTTTCCGGTTTCGGTCCCCAAACCCATTTTTTTGTACACCTTTATATAGTGGTATTGGTTCATATTGATGTCATGTCTTGTGTACGAAGCATACCTAAGAGGCTAAGAAGGAGAGGAGGGTAATGTTATTGGTAGAAAAAATAATTATGTTTTTTCTTATTTAAACTAGTTTTCTTAATTTTCAAGTGTTTATAACCTTGTCAGACATTAATATTTTTTTAAAAGAAAAATTACACCGTATTAACGAGCATATTATTCTCTTTAATTCGAGCAGCCTATTGTTGTGGTTTTTTTTAAACTTTTACACGAATTTGAATACCCACTAATCCACTAAGTGATTACGTGATTTTGAATACCCATTACATGATTACACATTCAATATAAATTATTACGTGATTACATATTCAAAATAAATCCATTACGTATTACGCATTCAATATGATATGTTATAACTAATGTTATTACAGTTATGTTTATTACGTGATTACACATTTAAATAATAAAAATACTATAATGAAATCTATTACGTGATTACATATTCAAAATAAATTCATTATGTAATCACGTAATGAGTACTTAAAATCACGTAATCACGTAGTCAGTTGTTGGGCATTCAAAATTACGTAATCAAGTAATGAGTATTCAAAATCATGTATTTTTTTTAAAAAACTATAGTATTTAGGCTGCTCGAATTAAAGAAAACGAAATGCCCATTAATACGATGTAATTAAAAAAATTTGAACCTACAATCAAGAGGAAAATTAGGGACATAAGATGCATTTAGTTATACATAGTGGGAACATCTAGAAACGCTAGAAACGTTAAAACATGTCGTCTTTATAAATAATATAAGTGGTCCAATTTATGAGTTCTGATCTCCAACCTGCTTTATTTCATCATCTGCCATTGTCTCTGCCTTTAGTTTCTTGTCCATGTTTTTGGTTCAGTTTATGAGTTCTGATCTCCAACCTGCAACAATCAAACTATGTTGTGCATTTAATTTTAACATTAGTTATTAAAATAGTCTTATTATCTAACATCATTATGTAGATCCGGTTTGTCTTTTTCATTGTGTTAAAGATATGTTTTTTTCCCTTTTTAATAGCAAATTTTGGTCCTGTGCTTATTTTGTTTGTTTTTTTGAGCAGAAAAAATGTGGTAAACTTTTATTGATAGCCATAGATAACCGATTGTTTTGTAAGTCTTGCATAGCATGCAGGTCAGGTTGGGCGACAAGTAAATTAAGTTTGGGTCAAACTTGGTTCAAGTCAAAACGGGTTGTGAGCCAATTGAGTTTGGGTCGAAACTGGTCGTTCTTAAAAGGTATCATTTTGGTTTCGGGTCAAAACGGGTCCAACCGAAAAGAACTTGAGTTGAAATGTGTTGTTTCAGAGAAATTTCTTTCATATCATATCATATCCATCCATCCATCTTCATTCTCTGTACTCTTTATTTCAGAGTTCAAAGGTTTTATAACTTCATAATATTTTTTGCATTTAAATAAGAAAAACATACGAGTTGATGTTTGAACAAATTAAAGGATGACAACCTTTAATTGTACATATATTCGTCTAGATTCTTTTTATTTTAACGGCCAACAGAATCACTTCGAGAGTAACCCAAGTCCACCACCAATTCCGGGGAAGACCCGGTAACCCACCCGCCAGCAGGCACAACGGTGAAATTACCGGTAAAATCCGTTTGGCTCAAAGATCGAACCCAGGTTTCCCTAGATCTCCTATCATTGCCCGCCAGTGCCTCACTCTGCACCAAGTGGGAGTTGAACATGCATCTCCCAAGAGAAATGCAAACCTTCCACCACTTGATCTAGAGATCATTGGCATTCGGTCTAGATTCTTATGTGATGTTTTGCATCCAGCATATGTTACTAACCAAAACGAAATAACTTCAAAGGTTTCGCATATAGGGTTAAGTGTCTGGACCAGTAAAGCAGTTTGTTTGATAATGGTTTCGGTTTTATTATATAATATATTACTTGAAATACACTTCTACAATGTTTCACCTAGGCTGGAAATTTGTGACACGGACCTGTGTACACCACACAAAGTTAAATGGGTTTGGGTCATACATGTTCGGTGTCGAAACAAAATGCATGTCCTTTAGATATCCTTCTGCAAAATCAGCAGTTTCATGGTGTACATATGTGGTTGTAGCATGCTGAAGAAGCTTGTTCTGTTCTTCAATAGCCCTCAAAAATTAAAGATAACAGTGACCGTAAGCAACAGTATCTGTCCCAACATATGTATCTTTCCTTCAAATATTTTAAGCAACAATCATGGTGTAAGTTATTTGAAAGTGATTATTGCTGCTACTGAAGCCTTTGTAGAAGTCGAACAAGAATTCTGTTATCAGGCACATGTAACTGTTGAATGATATGTGATCTGGAAGTTGGGGCGGCAACAAGTTGTTCTGTTGACTTTGATTAAACGTAGTCCCCTGCTGATGTTGATGCTTCTGGTAGATATGATGACTCTGCATACATAACCGCCACTGGAGTACATTTTGAGACCTTGGATCGATGAGCATTAGGCCACATCAGTGAGGCTAATAGGCTCATGCTAGCAGCTTGTGGTAGCTTCTGTAAAGGGCCAAGTGACACTTTTGACATTTGATTATTTTGAATAAAGTTGTAAAAGAATGTTGAGATTGCTCCTGTCATGTTTCGCGTGTGTCTATATTTTCTGTGACTAAACCAATGCACCCAAAGTTCGATATATATAGTTATACAAACAAGTAACATCATGCTCATTAATCTCGTAATAAACGAGACTTAATAGCATTAACGTGGATTTAAAGCGCCAGTCCACACTACATGGACCTCACGGCACATCGTATGGAGTCCATTTGCCTGCCAGTGACCACTCACGCCATGCGGAAGCCGCAACGTATACTAGGATGCCACCTGGTCGTGTGTCATCCACCTGCTGCACTGTTCGGCATAGCCAATGACACATGCCAATGCCACGTCATCCACCACCTCAAGGTTATGCCATAAGCAGACCCGCCAAGTATCTGACCACACATATGTGGAGAAAAAGAAAGTGCAAAATGCGCTATCAAAGCATCACATTACGGCCATAGCCCACGCCATGCGTGCATGCGAGCGAAGATGTTTCGCACCCTTTAGGGTCTCACTAGTGTAGGCGCAAAGGTAAACAATATATAAAGCGTGCTCCTCCGTATAAACCACTTCAAGCCTTTTTTTCTCTTGTTTGATGTTCCAACCATACAACTTCAAGCCTTGATATCTCATTAATCTTAGCTCTATTTTGGACATACTTTGGTTTGTTATGATGCCACCACAACGTAAAACACAAACCTACAAATAATAATTTATACAACACATGTATAAACATTATTGTTGGTGTCCAAAATTTTTAGTTAAAAACTCATTTTTACTAAATTTTCAACAGCAAATGCAAACAAGGATATCATCAAATTTTTATTCAAAGACAGTGTATACTATTACTTAAATTTGATATAGTAAAACTATATAAAAGTGGCTACAAAGGCTGCTGCGTGGTGGTGGCGGAGTGACCGTTGTGGTGCGGTGTTTTAACCTCATTTATTTCTTCACATTCTAATTTAGTGTAAAACGTGTAACTTGATCGTGTTTGTGGTAGATATTTCAGGTTTTGCAAATTGACATGGTGAGATACTTGTATCTAATGTTTAATCTGATTGTGTTTATCCAAGGTAAAGGTTTGAGTTTATTTGGCTTAAATTAGTGAATTGATGCATGTGCTAGGGTTTTGTGATTGGAGTATAAATGGTTATGCATTTGTAATTAGGCATTGTTCAATTCGTTTCTGGTGGCGGCGCTGTTTCGATACTTCACAAGCTTAAGCATCTAGAAAAGTCGCTTAGCAGGAGATCTCTCTCATTGGAATATACTCATGTTTTATGGTGGTAATTATTGTTGAAATTCCTTACTAGAACAAAATAATACTCTAATTGATCCATTATCATACAGAATGGGTATACTCTTTTATTAACTTCATTGCTAAAACCTTATTTGTCATAGACTTGAAGATACTGAAGAATCTGAAACCTTATTATCATACAGAATGGGTATACTCTTTTTATTAACTTCATGGGGGTCATCTGAAACCTAAGCCTCAAATGCGATGGTATACCCAATTTCTTCATTATTGTCAACAACATTTTTAACTTTTAAACAATATAAGTTGAAAGCGTATAAATTTAATAATCTTTCTTTTACATAATCTTTCGTATAATTTTAGGAACCCTAGTGACGGCATTCTGGATAGCCTTGAAGATTCCATGCATGAGCCACGCCCGCCCGGGTCCCCTTTCATTTACATAAACTCCCCTTTACATAAGAATAAACACTCGTTCTGATCTCGCAGAAGGTGAATGTAACAATGGCGCCGACCAAAGTTTGTCGACGAAAACAGATGATGTTGTCTGTTGAGGTTCATCTTGGCACCAAGAACTGTGATTTTCAGATGGGATGTTACGTTTTCAAGCACCACAACGATGGTATTATTGGCTATGTTAGAGTTTGCAATAGAAACTTTTAGAATAAAGTTTTAATTGTATTGAAGCCTTTCAGTTTATTATTTGCTAGAAGGGTTTAGGTTAGAATGTTTGAAGGTAAGTTTTTGTAGTTTTTTTGTTGATTTTCCTGCAATTTTTTAGCAAAAAAAAAATGAATTTTCCAGTTTTTTTTATATTTTTATATATTTCGTTACAATTGCGTTGCAAATACTTTTAATACTCCGTTACAATTGCGTTGCAAATACTTTTAATACTCTGTTACAAACGTTGTAATTTTTTTAAGTATTCCGTCACAAATACGTTGCAATTTTTTTTAATATTCAGTTGCAAATACGTCACAATACTCTACTAGTTATAATTAGGGAAAACCGTAGAAAATTCGCCACAACTTTCCGACACCATGTTTTCATTGGAACGTTGCAAATTGTGTTGCAAATGCGTAGGAAATAATTTGCAACGTGGCTTTTTCCAACATCAAGGTTTTGTCACAAATGTTGACCAGTTCTGTTTAAACATAATGGAAAACATAAAGAAATACATGTGACGGCAGACAGGCCAGCAGAGAATCCAGTCAGAGACGCAGCCATGGAGTTTGACATCTTTGTCAGTATGATCTGGTTCCTCCTTAGGGTGTAAGATTATGATGGTAAGAACCGAACTAGGGATGAATTCGGTTTAAGTTATGGAGAGAGAGGTGGCGGCTTTAGTGATGTTGTTGTAAGTGTCTAACCCTAAACCTCTCTAATCATCTCCTTATATACACCCAGAAGGAAACCCTAATTAGTTAATAAGGGTAATATGGTCCATCAACAATTGCCAAGTAATATATAATAGGA
This sequence comes from Scalesia atractyloides, assembly GCA_947069175.1. Taxonomy (NCBI): domain Eukaryota; kingdom Viridiplantae; phylum Streptophyta; class Magnoliopsida; order Asterales; family Asteraceae; genus Scalesia; species Scalesia atractyloides. The sequence goes on from CAMTDV010001632.1 coordinate 87,754,257, forward strand.
TTAATTGATCCAATATAATATAAATGATTATAATGGCTACATGATTAACTATAATAAATAATATATATTTAATCTTACAACAAATCCATAGCAAAACTGAATTTGTTACGCATTTATGATGGAAAAGTGTGTTGAAATACCCACTTTTCTAGTAGTGAGTGTTTATAAGTCGAGTTTTGAGTTCAGAAGTGGATTCAGATGATTAAAATGAAACGACCTAGTACAAAAATCTTTAAAACTCGATCACAATTTGCACCCCGTGATAACTTCTTCAACAATGATGATACTGAATCTGAAGAAGTTTCATTAGTTTGAAAACGAACATCTACTGGTAAGGTTCATTTGGGTGCGGGGTTGTCTTGCCAGACTCAAGATCAAGTTGAGCCTGTGGGCAAAACCGTAATTTCTAATCCATCTCTATCTGATAACTTAAAGAAAAATCATGAAGCTGTAATTGCACTTGGATGCCCATGTATTACATTTTTGTGATTCAAAGTTACTTTGTTGATTGGTTGACACAAAATTTCAAGAATCAGTTTGTTTGGAAGATGGGTAAACAAAACTCAAGCCTAGGGTCGGCCTGGGAGTGGTCAAGCCGCACCCCCGGCCAAGGCCCCTTTTTCCTTTAGAGGCCTAAATTTAAATAAATATTTTTTTCTATTTACACTTTTAAAATATGAAAACGAAAAACTTATTCTAAAAATTTAGATTTGTATAACTTATTAGCCAATCTATGATCTAACTAAAATCTGTAACTTATTTTGGGCCCAAATAAGGTTATTTGATCCATAATTGATAACTCAAAAACTTATTGAGTCATGGTAGTGTATAATTGATCGACTTTAAATGTAGACAAAAAAGTATTAATCCAGATATTGTTAAGGTTAATATGAAATTAGTTGGTTGTAGTTATGATCAATTAGCAAGTTGATGTCTCTTTAGCTAAAATTGAAACTAGTAGAGGAAGTGGCTGTTTAGCAACTTCTAAATGGTTAAATGTTGAACCAGTAAGATGTCTGAACTATTAAGAGGCAGTATAATGCTTAACCGTTTAGAGGCAAATGTCTGGCCAATTCAGATTAGAGGTCTTAACCATTCAGACTTAGTATAATGCTTAACCATTCAGAGGCAAATGTCTTAACCATTCAGACACCTGCTCGCGAAAAAAACAGTCGAAAAAGCAGTCTGAACCATTAAGTGCTGAACCAGTGAGAGCTCCATTAAAAGATAAATAAACAACCTCGAAATTTATAGATAAGACCAAGAGAATTGGTATTCTATTTTATTTGTTTATTTCATACATAAAACACTCGTCTCAATTTTGTATTTAAGAGAGTTTAGGGTACAAAAGGTGGAGATTGATCCCCACGTTTTATATATTTCATCATTTTGATGAATTATACCTTAAAATCGAGAATTAAATTCTCTTTTAATCGAGTATAGAATTGTTACATTTTTAAAAATGGTATTCTTTCTAAACATTGTTGCAATGCGCGATAATAATGGGGTTAAACCAATTATAACACTACGCCTAACATTACAAAGGTGAAATTAAGTTGTCGATTTTACATTTGAAAGAAAATTAAGTTGTCTTACATTTGAAATAATTGTGCGACTATAACGGTGAGTTCAAACCATTATAATGATGTGTCAAAAAACACTTATAGTTTGATCGAAGCATATGTCCCGGACCTAGAATAATTATTTAATTCTAATGAAAAAAAAAACAATAATGCAATTATCAGATTTTCTAATTTACGATAATTTCAATAACCGAATTCCATAGTATATATATATATCTACTCATCATACTCCGGATATAAGTTCATGACTTATTTCTTTTGACATGTAACAAGTTACAATCGAAATCTTAAAAAAAAACTCAAATCTAAACACAAGATTAATTCTTTTAAGTAATACTTATCTTATAATTCAAAATCTTCTATGATCGTGGTAAATCGGTTTTTGAAGGAATACGTATTCCACTAGAATACAATTAGTTGGTTAGTTAGTTAGTTAGTTTTATATATAAAGTTCCCCCCATCTCATCACTTTCAAAATATCATCACAACACACAATTTGTTTAAGAAATATCAGTCACCAAGCTTTGAATCATGGAGTACACAAGCCTAGACCTCACCCTTGTCTCCGCAAAGGGACTAACGAAGGCCGGCAAATTGAGTGTTTACACGATTGCATCCATCTCCGACTCCCGCACAGTGATCAGCAAGGTTCAAAAGTTCAAAACCCCGTTTCACAACGGTGGTTCGGACCCCACGTGGAATTTCCCCCTGAAGTTCACCCTTAAGGAAGCCGCTGGCCTTCAGAACCCCATGACGCTCGTCGTAAAGACCAAGGGCGCGAGAATTTTGGTTGATAAGAACTTGGGTGAAGTTCGTGTGCCGGTCAAAGAGCTTCTTGAAGGCGTGGATCCTGAAGGGAAGACGATGCAGATTGTGAGTTATCAGATGAGAGGACGGGGCGGTGAAGTGAAAGGCGTTGTAAGTTTTTCCTATAAATTTGGGGAAAAAGCTTTCGGTTATTCGAGTGGTAAGGGTGTTAGACCGCAGGCAGGTGGACTATGGAAATAGTTTTATTGGTGGGTTGTTGATCAGCGATGTTGCTAACAACGCTGGCTGCGGTGGTGTGAGACGTGCAAAATCTTTTCCGACGTTCTCCAAGCGTGTCTTCAGAAGCCGCGTCCTTGCACCTTTAGTTCGTTGATTTCCATTTTCTATATTTAGCAGTGGCGGATCTAGAAAATTTTCGTAGGAGTGACCTTTTATCAGAAAGGGGTAATGAAATCGAAAAAAAGTTAATTTTTTCAAAATTTACACTACCGCTGGAACGCCAAGGGGTAGCCTCCGCTACCCCTTCCCCTAAGGTAGGTCCGCCCCTGATATTTAGCATGTTAATTCTCTAACATAAGATAGTGTTTGAATGTGCCTTTGGTGTTTGAAATTGTTTTGATCAATCATAGGTTGTTTGATGGTTTGCAAAATAGATTATCTAACACTTACATGCTAAAATGACTTAATGAACCTCTGAATCAGAATGTGTTTGTGTTCTGTTTCACCTTGTTCCAATATTTCGAACCATCACATTTGTTTCCGGATCCAAGTAAAGATTGAATAGAACACGTCCACAAGGAGTTTAAGCCACACAAAAACGTTCCACCAAATGGACTGAGCCACCAAGCAATCATCCAGGCCATGAGTCGTAGATTCCAAGGCGATCCCGCACACCCCGTTTGGCCAAATTAGCTTCCAAGAAAGAATACATATAAAAAATCAAGTTGATTCATGGATAAAAGCATTAACTAAATTACTAAACGCTATGATTAGATTTCAAGTAACTGAAATTCAAATGGCAATGTAAAGTAATTATACAATTCAAACAAAGTGTTGGAACAATCAGTTTGATTTGAAGATTCAATCACGGCTTACATCATAAACCCATCATCAACAATAAAGTGCCGAAACCAAACTTTTTTGTTAAGACTATGTGTAGTGGGGCAACACACGCGCTATTGGGGGAGCCCATATATGTGAGAGGGGTTGTCCGGATAACAATTGTGACCAATGGAGAGAGATAACGATGACAGTTGAGATGTGCTTCTTTACAGGGTCTACTCCATATCCTCCAATCACTCCATTTTTATAATCTTTTTATATACCCACTTTGATGAGTTAGTGCGAGTCTCACTGCCTACATTGCAGTGATGTGTCGTTCACTTTTTCCATGTACTAACCATTATCACTACACATGGTTTAAGATTTTAAGAAGAAACAACTATATGAAATCTTATAACTGATTACAACCTTAAAGCCGATTACTACATTAACTATTACTGAAAGCTTGTTATTGATTTTTTATTTCATTTTTCTTCGCTTTCGTCATATAAAATCCTTTTTCCCCTTTTCTAATTTTTTTTCTTATTTCACCTGAATCACCTTTACCCAATTTTCTATTATATTGTTATTTAATAAGGGTCTACATGTTCCCACACCATATGCCTATTTCCACACCTAATAGACGCCTCGTCTAGGCCTAGACGGTTCATCTAGGTTTTTTTGTGTCCGACCACATTCCTAACCTCGTACCATGTCAAATCAGTCACATCAGACGGGGCGTCTAGACCTAGACGAGGTCTATATACGACAGACCAAAGACGGACGTCTTGCAGATTGATTTGGCTGTGGTTGTTCTGAGTGTGAGTAAAGTAGGTAAAGTAATACGAGACGTCTAGCCCTAGACGAAGCATTTATGTTGGAATTCAAATAGTTGAACTAGGGACATGCAGAGCATTCTTCGACAAAAAAACTCATCGAACTTCTCTGTTTCTTCTTTGCCTTCTGTTTGATATCATTCAAAGGTGCTGAAATGTTATCATACTGGGACGCCAACTATTTCTTTGGGTCGTATTCTGGTGAGTCATGGGTGCCCGAAGCCATTCCGGTAACAATTATTAGCTTAAATTACTTGTTGATTTAATTATTTACTAATGATAATACCGTTTTTAGGGGGAGACTGGCGTTCCCGATTCTAACAAGCAAGAGGAGGTTGTGTTTAGTGTACAAGGAAATCAAAATAGACCATTTCTAGATTTGAACACGCATCCCCCTGTTAATGAAACATCCTCTGTAGATGACTCATACCGTGTTGATGAACCATGTTATCCGGTGCAACAGGGGTTTCGGATTATGGATACGGGTGTGAATATTCTTATGTGCAACAACACTGTCCGGATGGATACGGACGAGACGGTGGTTATCAGCAAGTCATTTTCCCGAGCAATCCTTACGAAAGCTACAATGCATCACAGTCTTTATACGGTCAATAAAACTACCTGACGGTGGAGGTTATGGTGGTGAGCCACCCCCAGCGTAAGCAATCCGTACCTCACAAAGATGGTATCAAACTTATTAATTTACGTTAGACAGATGAATAAATATAAAATCTAACATAACGCTATTGATGTTACAGGTTTTTAACTCTCTAGATGAACTAAAGAACTGGACACAAGAAAAGGCAAACGCGGATGGTTTCGTTATTGTGACCCAACAATCAAAGAAGATTGGAGGAAAGACAGGGAGGGTATGGCTTGAATGTCACACCCCGACCCGCAGCGGAATAGGTGATCGGGGCATGATTAGGTTAACTCGAGAGCTTATGACTTGCTATCACTTGTTTTAAATATTCACTAATTCATATTAAGTGTCCCACAATACAAATAATTCACATAAACAATTACAAACACAAGACGATGTTTATAACAAGTATATTGCACTAATTCGTTTCTTGTTAACTAAGGCCCATCCTTTGTCCAATCTTCTCTTCGTACCTGTTCACCTGTATCATGTGTAAAAATGGTTTTGGATCAACAAAGGTTGGCGAGTGAATCTAAGTTAAACATTTTAACAGTTTGTTAAATTGGTTATTTCAATAAAAATGTGCATGGACCATATATGAGCATATATATATATATATATATATATATATATATATATATATATAATATTATAATAATTAAATAAAACACATAATATCAACAATGAACATATGAACATGATAAATGATGAACTTGAGATCAAGGCTCAATCAAACGGAGCCGATCTAATGAGGCACCTGATGCTCAACTCGTATCCCACGAGGAACTGATGGGCCTTAAATGAATGATTGCACTGAAATGATAAAATGTAACCACACATAACCAAACAAACAAATATACACATTAGATCACATAATATCAACAATGAACATATGAACATGATGAACATGATGAATGATGACTTGAGATCAAGGCTCAATCCAACGGAGCCGATCTAATGAGGCAATGATGCTCGACTCGTATCCCACGAGAAACTGATGGGCCTTAAATGAATGATTGCACTGAAATGATAAAATGTAACCACACATAACCACAACAAACAAATATACACATTAGATCACATAATGGTAGTAGCACATGTATTTGTATAAATAAAGTAAATTACGACACATGATACACCCCAAACGTGAATAAAAAAAGGCAATTTGTAAGGATTCACTCACAATGTTTGCGTTTTTAATCCTTAGTGAAAAACCGCACGAGAATAAGAAGAAAATCCAATTGATAAGCGTGATTTAAGCTAGACAAACGAATGCAACAAATAAATAAATAAATAAACGTTATGCTAGGCATAGCTAAATGAACAAAACATGATATGTTAGACTCGTTGAGCCTAACGAGCCTCTACAAGGCTATGAAAAGCTAAAGGCGAGCCTAAACTAGGCTACCTTAACGAGCCTAATGCTCCTTAACTAAGAACCTAAACTAAACTAATTAAACTAAGAAAGCAATAAATAAATGAATATTAAAAAAATAAAAAAAAACAAAGAAATGAAGATTACCGAAGAAGAACTTTACAAAATGAGAAGAGCTTGAAGGGCAGCACCTCCTCGTCAAAAGCGGAAATAAAAACTACTACACATCACACCCAAAAGGGTATTGTGCTTGTGGAGCCACCAAATTTGGTTATTCCACTTGTTTATACTCAAACTAGGAGTTGCAAGCTATAAAGAACCAAGCAAGGGTATTTATAGGTGTGAAATAGAGTACAAAATGATGATTGGGGCGATGTGGGATAACTTTAAAACAAGATTTTCGCGTCTTTCAAATCAGCAACAAACACCAAACTTGTTTTCGCGATTCCCGCTTCGTTATAACTCCGTTTCGCGCACGGTTTTCGCCTACGTTCATTATTTTCAGAGTACTATCATATGGAAGAGAGTAATCAACATCCATGGTGTCAAGAATTGGGCTTAAACCTTGGGTCTTGATACGGGTCGAGGGTTATGTTCTAAAACTTGTATTTGTGATTCCCGTTACGCTGGAGCTCAGTTTTATGCACCATTTGAACCTACTTGATCCTTAGTATACCAAGTATATCTTGGAGCTTTGAATGGACCAGAATGATAGCTCAAGGATGGAGAAAAGTTAGCAAGAAAGTCACCCGAAAGTCATCTTATGACAAAACTAAGAATACGGCATGTAGAGCTTTTTACTTGCGATCATTTACATCTAAACTCTTCAAAACACAATGTCCTATCTTAAGACATGTATATAATGAAGTTTGAATGATAAGAAGGTTAGGATGTGATGTGTTAGGTATGTTCACGAAGTCTCCAAAGTTTTTGATTAACTTAAGGAAAACCTTAGTTTTAGACCTTGAGATATAGAGGGTTGCTTCAAACTACATGGAAATGAATATACAAGGTTGTCTAAAACATGTATAAGACTATAAATCACCAGATATGATAACATGTATGATCAAAACATAGAATCCAAGACATTTTATTGCTTAAACATTAAACAAAATTACGTGGAATATGAAAACGGATCGAGTTACAAAAACAAGTAGGGTTTTAGGATTTATTCATTTTTTTACGAATGTTACATTGAATGTGACCATGGTGGTGAGCACCACACTACAGCAACGGTTAGAAAACCTGGAAGCAAAAAAATCGGTTGCCCGTTTTACCTGGTGGCTGTGCGAGACCATCCGTATGAAATCTGGGGGATAAAAAGGAGAAAGACTGAATATAACCACGAACTTTGTGAGGACATGTCGGTCCACGCGTTTGTACGAATTTTAGATCGGTAGGAGATGTGACTTTTTGTTTAGATCTAGGACACCAAAGGTGTCCAAATAGGCAGCAGATGTATGTGAATATCTTGAGTCTTTAATAATTGGTTTTAACATATTATTATCTAACATTTGGTTGTTCAAAATGAAGTTTAGATAGGTAGGAGATGTGAGTTTTTGTTTAAACATAATGGGTGTTGTTTCCCGTGTTACTTTTTGCAGTATAGTAAAAGACCGTGCATCAAATTGGTCAAAAGCATTTTGGTTCCGTACGTTACTTTACTCTTGAAGACGCTGCTCCAGGCATCGAGTCCATGGATGGAAAAGTACAATGTCAATAAGAATTCTCTCTTCATGTAACTAACTTTAAAATATAAAATCTGAGGGTTTCTTCGATTTCATTCTCAATTTTGAATGTGATATTTTGTAGACATGTTAAATCGTTTCTTTCATTTCAAATTCTATGTCAAAACTATTAAATATTATATAAGTTACTTTCAGTAACTTGTGTAACACATGTGTACTAAAACTAGTTTTGAATATTATATTAGAATAACTAAGTTAAAGAAAATCTAAACCATAGGTACCTATGTTTCATAAGGCCTGGAAATGTTATGAAGATATAAACATAGGTAGTTCATCTATTTATATAAGAGTTAATAAACCGACGCATAGAAAAGTCGGTTTGTGAAACATTCTTCAAAATGAAGTTTGAAATAAAAATAACTTTCATTTGTGCATATACATGCACATGAGCACTATTATCATTATTATTATTGTTATTGTTATTGTTATACAAAACGTTTATCTTGATCTCACATTCCACGTTGTCAGTATTGACGTGTGGATTAAAAGGTACAAATAGATAATGCTTTCTCATTCCTTCCTCATTCTCATTTCTTCTTCTCTATCACTCTTGGAGTGTTTCCTGACCAAAGGAAGCCTCAAACTGAATTCTTATTCATCTTGGATCACTAGTAAGTGTTCCTTCTCAGTTCATTTCATTTATAGGCTAAGTATTTAGCCGAAAGTCAAGCAAATTGACTTTTGCTTTGACTTTCGGTTACGACCATTATGGTCCAGCCATTGTTCGAATTGAACATGACTACATAATCCACTGAGAGGACACCTCCTGAAGATCACATTAAGTTGCTCAATGACGGGTCAAAGTTATAATAAAATACAAGTCTAAATGCAGTTTTACGGAAAACTTATAAGTTGAACTTATAAACGTCTAAACTCATACTTTTGACATTATATCAGTCGCTATAACATATTAGAACATATCTAGACATATTCAACCTGTCATTTCCAGTTTATTGCTCGGTTCGCAACCGAAAGTCAAGAAGTTTGACTTCTGCTTTGACTTTCGATTCTGACCCGGATTAACCATGTTAGCTACTGATTTGAAGTTGTATTATGATCATATTTATGTATAGGATAACTCTCTGAGGTTATACTATGTGATCATAATCAATTGTCAGGTTTTATGCAAGTTCATGTGTTATGCCATAAAAATACGGAAAATGCCCTTTTGGCACATAAATTGGTTTTAAACAATGATGAACATATAAAATGCAATACCTGCTGATGTGGTGACTTAATAATCATGTTTTGGCATAATAAACTTGACATTGACTCCTCTGATCACCCAATACCGCCTATGCGCGTACGGTTGACTTATGTAACTTAGTTTACGTAAGGTAGTCGAATTGGGTCAAAATCCTTCAAATTTTTATAAATTCTCGAATGTATTATTGTTTACCCATATTATACAAGTCTTAATACTTGTGAGGGTTTAAACTACATTCTATCCGGTCACGTTTAATCTAGCGTACTGTACCGTTTTCTTTATATTATAGGACCCGTTAACATTCTAATTGGTTATTATAACATTCATTCCAGACTAGGTCGTCTAGTAAATTGCAACCTTGTCATTTTGTTTGAACGACTATACTTATATATATCTTGGATTGTAAGATTTATGTCAGGTAAATACTCTTAACCTATTTTCCCTATACGGGCTTGGGATACGGTATATTATTACCGCATGGTCGGGTATAGGATCAATGACCTATGTGTCGGGAATCCAAATATCCTTTTTAATTTGTATTGCTTGATAGCTTAAACAATGGGGTCAATACGATTGTGTCCTGGATATTCTCGGCTCATTTAATTGCAAATGACTACGACCTAAGCATGGGGTGTAGACATACACCTGGCAGATGCTAATACTATAATAAAATTATTTTTATAACCCAATAAGGGTATTAAAGTGGTATGTCGGTTAATCATGATCCCGTTATAGTTTTCGGGCTCTATATATATTGACAAGCATATAAAACTAAAATGATTTTGAAATATTTTCAAAACGTGTCGGTTATTTGTATTTAACAGTGAAACGGACGTATTTCCAAAAGACTAAGCGAATGTTACAAAAAACGTAAATAAGAGTGTGATAGTTTTGGTTATAAAGAAAAAAAGGAACGGTGTAGTTTGATGCCATTTCCTTCGATTTAAAACCACTTTCAATGGAGGAGTTCTCAAACTAGTTTCAAGACTTCGGGTCATTTCAACCAATTTGGATCCAAAGTGGGTTCGATTTAGTTAAAAAAACAAGTTCCACTTCCAAGCCCATTTTTTTAGATATGAAATATATTTAAAATGAAAATCTTAATATTTAAAATAAAAATCTAATCTAACTTATAAAAGACTTTACAAAATGCGACGTAACATTCTCTCATTCAATTTCAGAATCTAATTATTAAATTTCTGTAATCTAAATAATATATCGATTTATTATTTAACGTATCTAATATTAAATATATAATTTCATCGTATTTAATTTTAATTTAATAGTAAATATAGTTAAACTTTATTGTGAATTCTAAGATTAAATATTCTGGTAGTTTGCACCATATTAATCTATTTCTAATTAATCTATTTTCTAATTTTATATGTATTTCATTATTACTCTTGAAAAAATCTAGATTTTACGTGAGGATGTTTTTTAATGTTTATCTTTAATATTTATGAAATCCACTTAATGAAATATCTATAATCTAAATAAAATATATATTTATTTAATTTAACACATCTAATATTCAGTCGACAATCATGTTAATCCAATTAAATTGAACTAATTATTTTTTAAGAACGTCATATTTCTTTTATTTATTTTTCCAAAATTTTACAAATAATTCAACAACTTTCCGAATTGTTTATCCCATGTTTGTTATATATTTGATTTCATTACTATATTTCTATTTTTTTATGCTATACATAAAAATAGAAATTTTTATTATATAGAAGTAAAGAACCAAATTACTACAAAATTCATTGTTTATATTAGACATAATATTTTCTTTTAACACATGTCTTATAATTAATATATTTAATATATTCGCGTACGATTATTTTCTTATTCAAACATATTTCATCAACTTTGTCATCGGATTAATATTTCAAACATGTTCCATAACTTTGTCATCGGATTATATTATCTTCATACGTAGTAGGACATGCCCAATCACCGCAATGTTGATATATTTTCCTTACTTCAACATGACAGGATATTTTAATTTTTTATTTAAGTGGTACGTAATGTATCGTCGGATTAATATTACCCTTCATATGTAGTAGGACATACTCGATCACCGCAATGTTGATATATTTTTTCTTTCTTCAACAAGACAGGGTATTATAATTATTTAATTTAATGTGGTATGTAATGTAATTTTATTTAAACCATATATTTATAAAGATATTAGTTATATCTTTTATCATGTATAGGGGCAGGATTTAGGAAAACACCTATAAGTGTGAAAACGGTGAGAACGCCCCTCGTCCGTTGGGATAAAACAATCTATGAATTAGATTGGTCCTGTAGCGTTTTCCTAAATAATATTAACTCTATTACGTGAACGTGCTTCATTAAGGGTAAACGGGTCTTTTTACTGTTTTAATACAAAACGTCATGGTCATATGTAAAACGCCATTAAAAATTCCCGCCTTAAAACTACAAGTCATACAGTCCCCTTCCAGATGAAACGTGATATTTATTACTGAAACTTTATTAATAACATTTATTATTAAAAAATTCCCTCAAACTATGCGCCCAAACATCATTGTATAAACGACCTTACCATAACTTCCATTGATCATACTAAAAAACGACATCTTTACCCAAAACGCCAAAATTCAACAATAAAACTCTGAAAAAGTCACAAATGATAAATATTATTTCATGGAGATTCAACACTAGAATCAATAGATTCGTAATCCTCTTGACAACAGAAAAAGAGTGCATGTGAAAACCATCAAAGCCATAACGAATGTGGGCGAAGAAGTACATAGGGGGATCTATTACACCCCGACTTTCCACAACCAATCCAAACACCGGTGGGCCCGGGTGGAGAATATTATGACGTAAGTTGATATCATCATAGTAAATTAAACACGCACAGCGGAAGTGTTGGAGTTAAATTACTATCACAAACCAAATGTTCAAAGTACGAAAAATAATATATAAACGGCTTGTAATAGCAATCCACAGGCAGATCGTAAAATGCACAAAATGTATAACAGACTTTGGGCAGATCTAGGATTTGCAAGATCACTTATCACTACCGAGCACTTCCAGTCTATTTTCGTATTTTACCTGCAAGCTTAGACTTTTTGTAACACCTCGAAAAATTCGTGTTCGGTAATAAACCAACACGTGTATATACCCTTAGAAAAAATATAGATAAATAAATAAATAAATAAATAATACAATAATTCCTCAAATAAGTTAGCCACTCAACCCCTTAGACATACCAAAAATCTAAAAAAAAAATTAAGACTGACAGTAGCTTACGGTCTCCGGACTTTCTGGTTAGAGTTTAAACCTAACCGTAAGCTACGGTTTGGCAACCGTAGCCTACGGCGAAGCCTTAGAACTTCAGTTTTGAACCATATAAACTTTCAACTAATAACCCTAAGGTCCCTAGACTTTATTATACCCTTTTCCTTGCATATTTAAGTCATTTTCGACCCGAATGACTCCCGGTTAAGGTAATATCTTGTGATTCACCATTCTTGAGTATCACACATCTTCACCGAACCTTAAACCTTACTAGCTTGGGTGATTTAACCCATTAAACCATAAGTGTTCGTATCTTTCACGTTTAAGCAGTAAACGCTTATAAGTCATAAGAACACCTAGTGTGACACCCGTTAACGTTCGGTTGTCCGTACTCTTCTTCAATACATCTCGTGTTGAACGAATAGACCAAGTTGTGTCATTATGTCATTGGATATAAGTCAAGGGACAATTCATGACAATCCACAAAACTAAATTTGAGGGACTAAAAGTGTCAAAACCCCAAAATTCTATCAAGATGCCACCTCTCCTGCAATTTGCCACACTCTTGCAGTTCTTGACACCTTTCTAGACACTTGTGATGATCCTAGAACACCTCTAACACCTGGCTTCATCTTCACACACCCTATTGCATTATAAATAGCAACTCAAGCTCACTCATTTCCTTGCTCATTCACTTCTTCTCCTCTCTATTACACTCTTGGAAGTTCCTGACCATTTGGGAGCTTCCCTTTGAGTTCTAATTTCTCTTGGATCACTTGTAAGTGCTCCATCTCTGCTCTTTTCTTTTTATAGGCTTTTAATAGCCAAAAGTCAAGCATTTTCGACAAATGCCTTGACTTTCGGTTAAGACATTATGGTCCAGCCATTGTTCGAAATGAACATGGATAAGTGATCGTAGTTAGGAAGGTATTAACCCCTTAAAGGGGCACCTCTAAGGATCACGTTTACTAGGTCAATTGACGGGTCAAAGTTATTGTTTTAAAAAGTCAAACGGGTCAGATTTCATAAAAATCATAATCTGCGTTTATACATGTTATAAATATATTTTTGACACTTGAACAAGTTAGTAATAATTATTAGAACATGTGGGAATATGTTCGATTCGTCAATTTCAGTCCCAGAGTCGATTCGCAACCGAAAGTCGTGAAGGTTGACTTCTGCTTTGACTTTCGATTCTGACCCGACTTAGATTGTTAACTTCTGAATTAAGATCACATTATGATCGTAATACAAGGTAGCATAACCCTATGAGGTTATATTACTTGATCATAGTCATAATCTGCGTTTATGCACAAGTTCCGTAAAATGTTAATCATTGACTAAAATGCCCTTTTTACATGAAACAAGGTTTTAATCAACAATGAACTTGCAAATGAAATACCTACTGATATGTTAATGTAATTAACATATTATGATGTTAATATTATGATCATAAACTGTTTTTGGTATAATATCGTAAATTATACTTTTTAAATGACCAAAATGCCCTTTCGGTGCATAATTTGGTCTTAAACCATAAACCACACTTATGTGTGCTATCTTACTGATATTATATCACAAATTAAGTATTTTTCCAGAATTTTTATGATCATAACATCAGAATACACGCAAGTTCCTTTTATACGACATATAATTACCAAAACGCCTTTATGAGGCATAATTTCGTTTCAAAACCTTTTCGGGCATACAAGTTGATATCCTACTGATATTACAACTTATTTAAAGTATAATGACATATGGAACTTGTTCATGACTCATCCGGTTACCCGATATCGCTTATATACATACGGTTAAGTATGTGCAACTAGTTTACGAAAATTAACCGAAACGGGTTTAACCTTATTATCTTAATCTCAAATTCCAGAATGTTAATTGTTTACCCATATTATACAAGTCTCAAGTACTTGTTGGGTTCAAACTACATTCTATCCGGTCATCGCTTAATCTAGCGTATCGTACCGATTTTGATCCTTTAAGTTAGTCGGTCTAAGTCTATGACTTAAATAAAGGCCGTTAGCATTCTAATTGGTTAGCTTAAGCCATAATCCAGACTAGAGCCTTGCAGTAAATGCTACTGCACTTATTTCATTTTGAATACGGCTGAAATATTAAATCTTGCATTTTTAAATCAAGACTAGCTCAGGTAAATACTCTTGACTTATTTTCTCTGTACGGGCTTAGGTTATGGTAAATTATTACCGCTTGGTCGGAAATGGGATCAATCGAATGCCGAATTGTGGCTAGTAAATCCGCATATTCTGTTTTAATCAGTTTTGTTTGATAACTTAAACATTGGGGGTTATCGACGTTGTCCTGGATATCCTTGGCTCATTACATTAGATAATGGCCACGACCAAAGCACGGGGTGTAGGCATACACCCGACAGATGCGAATGCTAAAATTATTTTTACCCACAAGTTGGGGATAACTCCTTCGTGGGTTCATAAGTGGTGTGTACGTTAATCATGTCTCGGTCTCTGTACTGGGCCCCATATGTATTGACAAACATGTAAAGCTGTTAACCTGGTTACAAAGCTGACTTTCCCAAGTTATAAAAGATTTGTTCCATGTGCACTTAAATCTAATTTTTAAAATGTTTTCAAAATGAGTCAGTTGGGTGTATTTACCTGCGAAAGCTGACATATTTTCAAAAGACTAAGCTTGCAGGTACAATACGAAATAGGCTGGAAGCTACTCGGTAGTGATATAAGAGGATCTTGCAAATCCTTAGATCTGCCCTAAAGTCTGTTATACGTTTTTGTACATTTTACGATCCGCGCATGGATCTTTCATTACAAGCCGTCTGTATATTATTTTTGTACTTTGAACATTTCGGTTTGTAATAGTAATTTAAATCCAAGACTTCCGCTGTGCTGTGTTTAATTGACAATGATGATATCAACTTGCATCACGATATTCCCCACCCGGGCCCACCGGTGTTTGGTTGTAAATTCGGGGTGTAACAGGTTGGTATCAGAGCCAACGTTTGAGAGAATTAAACACTAGCCTTCTTGTGTTTAATCTCAAACTTACACAAGCACATTCCTTAGACTTCCGAGTCTAGGCTTTGACCTAAGATTACTCATTTCATTATTAAGTTATTAGTATTGTTTTGATTTGATTTTTAAACAGGAAAATGCCGCCAAGATTTAGAGGACAAAGTGGAAGAGGAAAAGGTCCAATGAGGGGAGGACCATCGGGGCGCATCCCTTCACAACCTCACAACTCAGATTCCTACCAAGAATCAGGAGATTCGTCTCCTTGGCAACCAGCAAGACATCTGTCTCTCATAGACACTCGCCCCCACATTCCCAAAATTCTTACCACTCTCACCACTCGTATCATTCACACCATTCTCACCATTCCCATCATTCCCATTCACACTCTTACCATGAAGAATTTAACCCTAGTTATTATTTTAACACACCTCCAGCTGACCAAAATCAGTTAGACCAATCAAACCCAATGGACGAAGACTCCGACCCGGAGATGCCGCCGTTAGGATCGAACGCGCATCCTATTGAAATCTCGAGCGATTCCAACTCCTATGCCGGATCGCCATATCAAGGTCCTAATGAGTGGGACCAATATTGGAGTCAATTTGCCTTTACTAATACCCCTTCCCATCACTCTCAACCACCTCCCATACAGGAAGATGTCCACATGGAACCCGTGGACCAACCCCAACCTCCACCTGAGCCACCAAGGAGAAAAAGAGGAGCACGTATGTCGGTACGTGCGGGCCAATGGTCAGGATCGCTGCCACCTTTGCCCAAAACTTACCCAACCATTCAAGAGGATCCACAAATGGGTGGACCCTCCAATGCTTCACCTGTGGTGGAACTGACACCACCACCAGTGGTTCAACTACCACCATCGGATTTTAATAACTCTATTCCTACATATCCGGATATAACTGGATATGATCCCTTTAACCCATCTACACCGGTAAATTACCAGGCACTATCACATGACCCTTCTATGTAAGCGGTCATGCATAACGCGCTTTACCCGTCTCCTTTCGCACCTGCTTATCCACCTACTGGATATCCAACTTATGGGTACCAGTATCCTATGATGCCACAACCACAACCACAACCTCCGCCGCAACTCGAGGCCATTAACGAGGCCTTAGAACGAATGAAAGAAATGCAGCAACAAGCGGAGAAGACGGAGAAGAAGACAAATAAGTTCTTCAAGAAGCTCTCCAAGTTGGTTAAGGGAAAGAAAGATGAGTGAAGTCTTTTCTTTTATTATATGTAGTCCCTGCGTGGACATTTTTTTTCTTTTAGTCCTTGCATGGACAATCAGTTTCATTTATTTATTTCAAGTATTGTACTTTCTATTATCATTTAATGAAATATTTTGGAATTATATGTATATGTACTCATCCTCTTCAAGCGATCGGCTCTATTTTACTCGAAATTTATGATCAGCTATGTAATTCCAAAAGGATCTTAATGGTTTTGATTAGCCAAGTGGCATAAACCACATATTTGACCAAATGTATAAATGATAGTTAAGTACGAAGGGGTCTTCTATCATGATAGTTAAGGGAAGTTATCCTTCTATCCAGAGGTGGTGGACTTAAGTTCAAGTATCCAAGCCGTTAAGGTCAATGCGACCGGGACTATTAATAAACCATTAAGATACTCTTATGTTAACATTCAAGAATGTTCATACTCTTGGTAGTGTGACTTAGGAATCACACTAGCCTTCTAGGTAATGGACTATGTCCTACCTTATATAGCCTATGTGATCAAATTTGATCCCGGCTAATATCATCAGTGCAATGATTAAACATCCATTAGTGATGTATTGCCCTTGGGGCTATGATTAAACATCCATTAGTGATGTATTGCCCTTGGGGCTATGATTAAACATCCATTAGTGACATGACAATGTGCCATCTTTTTAATGTCCATTAGTGATGGGCCAATGTGCCATATTTTATGTCCATTAGTGACAGGCCAATGTGCCATAATCATATGTCCATTAGTGACAGGCCTTTGAGCCATATTTTAAATGTCCTTCGTGACAAGCCTATGAGCTGTTTATAATTGTCTGATGACAATGACGGTTGTGACATTACGATCCACTGTCTAATAATATATGGACTATGTCCAAATTGTAATTTGCCTTTGATGGTCCTTTTGAGACCTAGGCCAAAAATAGATAACATTCATTTAAAATGTTAAGCCTGACAATTGTGATTCCATGCACACTGGTTCAAATAGGCAATGGATTATTATATCCAAACTTTATAGCCTATATGGTTATTAATACCATGGCTAATATAAAATTTAATTTGGTATATAGTACCCAAACATCAGAGATGGCTAACTCAGATGAGGCGTAAAGTAATCGCCGTGATAATAGTGCTGACAAAGCTGAAAAAATAAAGCCATCAATAATGATGATTTCCAAGCTCGCATTGATGCAGCTGTAGGAAAAGCCATGGAAAAGGCCATGGAGAAATTTAAGGAAATGAGCGCTATTCGCTCCAAACCTTTATCTATTCCTCCATCATCAGCTTGAAAGGAGAGCTCTGCTCACTCTTCAAATGCGAAGAGTGAACCAAAGAGACTGGAATTTAATGATAGGTCCCGTTCTTCTAAAGACGGATGTACCTATAAATACTTTATCTCTTGCAAGTCCCGAGATTTTAATGGAGAAAGGGGGGCTATAGAAGCTTTGAGATGGCTCGATGAGATGGAAACTATTGTAGATATCAGCGGTTGTGCTGATAAGGATGTGGTGAAGTTTGTATCCCAATCCTTCAAGGGCGATGCCCTAATATGGTGGAAGGCCATGGTCCAGTCAACAGGAAAAGTACACCTGTATAACTTGGGATGGACCAAGTTTGCGGACCTTGTTAAAGAAACGTACTGCTCACCTCATGAGGTGGAGAAGATAGAGACAGATTTTCTGACTCTTACAATGAAAAATCTGGACTGTCGGAAGTATGTTACCAACTTTAATTCCTTATCCAGATTAGTATCTTATCTGATTTCACCTGAACCCAAACGCATCACGCGTTTTATAAATGGGTTAGCGCCTGAGATAAAAGGCATGGTGAAGGCTGCTCGGCCTACTACTTATAGGTCTGCTGTTGACCTTTCTCTCTCACTCACCTTGGATTTGGTGAGACAAAAGTCAGTCAAGATTGAGACTGACGGGAAGAGGAAGAGAGAGGATGGTAACTCCCAAAGATTTAATAAGATGAATAAGGGGAGATTTGGGTTCAAAAAGAACCAAGATAAGTCGGGTGTGACGCCGACATGTAAGATCTGCAACCGCAGACAGTGTAATTTTGATCCACATGCTAAACCTTGTGGTATCTGTAAAAGAAAAGGGTATAAGACCCTAGAATGCAAGGATCTTAAGGATGCAATCTGCTTTGTCTGCAATGAAAAATGACATATTAAGACTAACTGCCCTAAGAATCTAAAGAATAATAATTCGAAGCCTGGAGAGGCCAAGAAGGGGAATGCTCATGCTTTCCAATTGACTGCTAAGGAAGCTGTTAATGACAACAACGTCATAACAGGTACTTTCCCCATTAATGATATTTATGCTAGAGTTTTCTTCGATTCGGGTGCGGATAAATCTTTTGTTGATCATAAGTTTAGTAAATTATTAAACTTACCCATAAGAACTCTAGATAAAACTTATGAGATAGAACTTGCCGATGAAACCTTAGAAACCACAACTTCCATTCTTGATGGATGCTCTATATCCATTAAGAATCATTCCATCCTATCTCTCTTTTGCCAATGAAATTGGCGGGGTTCGATGTAGTCTTAGGCATGGATTGGTTATCTCATAACCAAGCCCGCATTGCCTGTGATAAGAAACTCATCGAAATTAAAACCACGTCTGGTGAAATGCTCACCATCTTTGGAGATTCACACTATGGATTGCCAGACAAAGTGTCATTATTTAAGGCATCCAATTGTTTGGGGAAAGGTTGTGTCATCTACATGGCACAAGTCACCATAAATGAGCCTAAACCCGATATCCAAGACCTTCCAGTTATCTTAGAGTATTCCGATGTTTTCCCAGAAGAATTACCAGGTCTACCTCCAGATAGGCAAGTGGAGTTTAGGATTGATATCCTACTAGGAGCAGCACCTGTTGCTAGAGCTCCATATCAGTTAGCACCGATGGAAATGAAGGAACTGAGGACGCAATTAGATGAACTTTTAGAAAAAGGCTTTATTCAGCCTAGTTCCTCACCTTGGGGAGCTCCTATTCTTTTTGTAAAGAAGAAGGACGGTTTAATGCGAATGTGCATTGATTACCGTGAGCTAAATAAGATAACAATCAAGAATCGTTATCCTCTGCCCAGGATCAATGACTTGTTCGACCAACTTCAAGGGGCTAGTTACTTCTCTAAGATCGATTTGAGATTGGGATATCACCAGCTGAAGGTTAGGAGTGAAGACGTTCCTAAAACAGCCTTCAGGACCCGCTATTGTCACTTTGAATTTTTAGTGATGCCTTTTGGGCTCACAAATGCACCAGCAGTATTCATGGATCTCATGAATAGAGTCTGCAAACCTTATTTAGATAAGTTTGTCATTGTCTTCATAGATGACATACTTATCTATTCTCGTGATCAAGCTGATCACGAGAATCATTTTGGTGCATCCTAGAATTGCTAAGACAAGAGAAGCTTTATGCTAAGTTCTCTAAGTGCGAGTTTTGGCTTAGAGAAGTCCAATTCCTTCGACATGTGGTAAGTGAGCGTGGTATCCAAGTGGATCCCGCCAAAATAGAAGCCATAATGAATTGGGAAGTTCTCAAAACTCCATCAGAGATTCGTAGTTTCTTAGGATTGGCCGGTTATTATAGGAGGTTCATCGAGAACTTCTCAAGAATAGCCACTTATTTGACTACCTTGACCCGTAAGAATGTTAAATTCATTTGGGGTCCAAAACAACAAGAATCTTTTGAGATTCTAAAACACAAGTTGAGCAATGCTCCTGTGTTATCTCTACATGAGGGTATTGAGAACTTTGTTGTTTACTGTGATGCCTCGCACACTGGCATGGGTTGTGTGCTAATGCAAAATGGCAAAGTAATTGCCTATGCATCACGACAACTAAAGGTGCATGAAAAGAATTACACCACCCACGATTTGGAATTGGGTGCCGTTGTATTTGCACTAAAACTGTGGAGACATTACTTGTATGGCACAAAGTGTATTATATACACTGACCATAAGAGTCTCCAACACCTGTTCAATCAGAAGGAATTGAACATGCGACAACGCCGTTGGATGGAAACACTTAATGATTATGATTGCGAGATTCGCTACCATCCCGACAAGGCAAATGTCGCTGTTGACGCCTTAAGTCGCAAGGAAAGGATTAAGCCCATAAGGATTAACACCAAGAGCATCGAGCTCAGAAGTAGCTTGAATGAGAAGCTATTAGATGCGCAAAAGCAAGCCTATTAGAGGCTAATATTCCTAGTGAGGGATTAGGTGGAACTGTTGATCAGTTAACGCTTGGAAAAGACGGAATCCTTCGATTTAATGACAGAATCTGGGTTCCAATGTTTGGAGGACTTAGAGATCTAATCCTCCAGGAGGCGCATAATTCAAGATACTCAGTTCACCCAGGTGGTGACAAGATGTATCAAGATTTGAAGAAGAATTATTGGTGGATGGATTTGAAGAAATCCATAGCCACTTATGTAGCTAAGTGTCTTACGTGTTCGCAAGTTAAAGCCGAACATCAGAAACCGTTAGGACTTCTACAACAACTTGAGATTCCCACTTGGAAATGGGAAATTGTAACTATGGACTTGATTACCAAGTTACCTAAGACCAAACGTGGTAATGACACGATTTGGGTCATTGTAGATAGACTGACTAAGTCAGCACATTTCTTGCCAATTAAAGAAACTTATAGCTCTGACAAGTTGGTTAAGTTGTATGTGGACAAGATTATGTCCCTACATGGTGTGCCGGTATCTATTGTATCCGATGGAGATACTAGATATACATCTAACTTTTGGAAAAGTTTCCAACAATCATTAGGCACACGATTAAACTTCAGTACGGCTTACCATCCGCAGACTGATGGTCAGAGTGAGCGTACTATAAAACTTTGGAAGACATGCTTCAGGCATGTGTGATTGATTTAGGTGGAAGCTGGGATGACCACTTACCCCTAATAGAATTCTCCTACAATAATAGTTATCATACGAGTATCAAGGCTGCTCCTTTTGAGGCCTTGTATGGGAGAAAATGTAGAACGCCTGTTTGTTGGGCTGAAGTTGGGGAAGCCCAACTATCTGGAACTGAGATTGTCCTAGAGACCACGGATAAGATAATACAAATCCGTGATCGTCTCAAGGCTGCCCGTGATAGGCAGAAGAGCTATGCTGACAAGAGGCGTAAACCTCTTAAGTTCCAAATAGGGGACAAAGTATTATTGAAGGTATCACCCTGGAAAGGTGTGATGCGCTTCGGAAAGAAGGGCAAGCTGAGCCCGAGATATATTGGACCACTCGAGGTAATCGAATGTGTCGGTTATGTAGCTTATAAGCTCAAACTGCCTGAGGAGCTCCATGGAATCCATGATGTGTTCCACATATCTAATTTAAAGAAATGTCTAGCCGACGAGTCGCTAGCAATGTCACATCAAGACGTTCAAATCGATGAAAACCTGAGGTTCATTGAGAAACCCATTTCGATCGAGGATCGACAGGTTAAAAAACTCCGAAGGAAGTTTATACCTATTGTAAAGGTTAAGTGGGATGCCCATCGTGGCCCCGAGTATACATGGGAGTTTGAGTCCACTATGCGACAAAAGTACCCCATCTTTTTGAATAAAATCTCGAGGTCGAGATTTCTTTTAAGGGGGTGAGGATGTAACACCTCGTAAAATTCGTGTTCGGTGATAAACCAACACGTGTATATACCCTTAGAAAAAATATAGATAAATAAATAAATAAAAATAAATACAAAATAAAAATTCCTCAAATAAGTTAGCCACTCAACCCCTTAGACATATCCAAAAATCTAAAAAAAATTAAATTAAAACTGACAGTAGCTTACGTCCGGGACCGTAGCTTACGGTCCGGACTTTCTGGTTAGAGTTTAAACCTAACCGTAAGCTACGGTTACAGTCCGGACTTTCTGGTTAGAGTTTAAACCTAACCGTAAGCTACGGTTTGGCAACCGTAGCCTACGACGAAGCCTTAGAACTTCAGTTTTGAACCATATAAACTTTCAACTAATAACCCTAAGGTCCCTAGACTTTATTATACCCTTTTCCTTGCATATTTAAGTCATTTTCGACCCGAATGACTCCCGGTTAAGGTAATATCTTATGATTCACCATTATTGAGTATCACACATCTTCACCGAACCTTAAACCTTACTAGCTTGGGTGATTTAACCCATTAAACCATAAGTGTTCGTATCTTTCACGTTTAAGCTAGTAAACGCTTATAAGTCATAAGAACACCTAGTGTGACACCCGTTAACGTTCGGTTGTCCGTACTCTTCTTCAATACATCTCGTGTTGACGAATAGACCAAGTTGTGTCATTATGTCATTGGATATAAGTCAAGGGACAATTCATGACAATCCACAAAACTAAATTTGAGGGACTAAAAGTGTCAAAACCCCAAAATTCTATCAAGATGCCACCTCTCCTGCAATTTGCCACACTCTTGCAGTTCTGGACACCTTGCTAGACACTTGTGATGATCCTAGAACACCTCTAACACCTGGCTTCATTTTCACACACCCTCTTGCATTATAAATAGCAACTCAAGCTCACTCATTTCCTTGCTCATTCACTTCTTCTCCTCTCTATTACACTCTTGGAAGTTCCTGACCATTTGGGAGCTTCCCTTTGAGTTCTAAGTTTCTCTTGGATCACTTGTAAGTGCTCCATCTCTGCTCTTTTCTTTTTATAGGCTTTTAATAGCCAAAAGTCAAGCATTTTCGACAAATGCCTTGACTTTCGGTTAAGACCATTATGGTCCAGCCATTGTTCGAAATGAACATGGATAAGTGATCGTAGTTAGGAAGGTATTAACCCCTTAAAGGGGCACCTCCTAAGGATCACATTTACTAGGTCAATTGACGGGTCAAAGTTATTGTTTTAAAAAGTCAAACGGGTCAGATTTCATAAAAATCATAATCTGCGTTTATACATGTTATAAATATATTTTTGACACTTGAACAAGTTTGTAATAATTATTAGAACATGTGGGAATATGTTCGATTCGTCAATTTCAGTCCCAGAGTCGATTCGCAACCGAAAGTCGTGAAGGTTTACTTCTGTTTTGACTTTCGATTCTGACCCGACTTAGATTGTTAACTTCTGAATTAAGATCACATTATGATCGTAATACAAGGTAGCATAACCCTATGAGGTTATATTACTTGATCATAGTCATAATCTGCGTTTATGCACAAGTTCCGTAAAATGTTAATCATTGACTAAAATGCCCTTTTTACATGAAACAAGGTTTTAATCAACAATGAACTTGCAAATGAAATACCTACTGATATGTTAATGTAATTAACATATTATGATGTTAATATTATGATCATAAACTGTTTTTGGTATAATATCGTAAATTATACTTTTTAAATGACCAAAATGCCCTTTCGGTGCATAATTTGGTCTTAAACCATAAACCACACTTATGTGTGCTATCTTACTGATATTATATCACAAATTAAGTATTTTTTCCAGAATTTTTATGATCATAACATCAGAATACACGCAAGTTCCTTTTATACGACATATAATTACCAAAACGCCCTTATGAGGCATAATTTCGTTTCAAAACCTTTTCGGGCATACAAGTTGATATCCTACTGATATTACAACTTATTTAAAGTATAATGACATATGGAACTTGTTCATGACTCATCCGGTTACCCGATATCGCTTATATACATACGGTTAAGTATATGTAACTAGTTTACGAAAATTAACCGAAACGGGTTTAACCTTATTATTTTAATCTCAAATTCCAGAATGTTAATTGTTTACCCATATTATACAAGTCTCAAGTACTTGTTGGGTTTAAACTACATTCTATCCGGTCATCGCTTAATCTAGCGTATCGTACCGATTTTGATCCTTTAAGCTAGTCGGTCTAAGTCTATGACTTAAATAAAGGCCGTTAGCATTCTAATTGGTTAGCTTAAGCCATAATCCAGACTAGAGCCTTGCAGTAAATGCTACTGCACTTATTTCATTTTGAATACGGCTGAAATATTAAATCTTGCATTTTTAAATCAAGACTAGCTCAGGTAAATACTCTTGACTTTTTCTCTGTACGGGCTTGGGTTATGGTAAATTATTACCGCTTGGTCGGAAATGGGATCAATCGAATGCCGGATTGTGGCTAGTAAATCCGTATATTCTATTTTATCAGTTTTGTTTGATAACTTAAACATGGGGTTAACGACCGTGTCCTGGATATCCTTGGCTCATTACATTAGATAATGGTACGACCAAAGCACGGGGTGTAGGCATACACCCGACAGATGCGAATGCTAAAATTATTTTTGCCCACAAGTTGGGGATAACTCCTTCGTGGGTTCATAAGTGGTGTGTACGTTAATCATGTCTCGGTCTCTGTAATGGGCCCCATATGTATTGACAAACATGTAAAGCTGTTAACAAGGTTACAAAGCTGACTTTCTCAAGTTATAAAAAATTTGTGCCCTGTGCACTTAAATCTAATTTTTAAAATGTTTTAAAATGAGTCAGTCGGGTGTATTTACCAGCGAAAGTTGACGTATATTCAAAAGATTTAGCTTGCAGGTACAATACGAAATAGGCTGGAAGCTGCTCGGTAGTGATATAAGAGGATCTTGCAAATTCTTAGATCTTCCTGAAGTCTGTTACACGTTTTTGTACATTTTACGATCCGCGTGTGGATCTTTCGTTACAAGCCGTCTGTATATTATTTTTGTACTTTGAACATTTCGGTTTGTAATAGTAATTTAAATCCAAGACTTCCGCTGGCTGTGTTTAATTGACTATGCTGATATCAACTTACGTCACGATATTCCCCACCCGGCCCATCGGTGTTTGGTTGGAAATTCGGGGTATGACACTTTTGAAAATACGTCAGCTTTCACTGGTAAATACACTCAATTGACTTATTTTGAAAACATTTTGAAAATGTTTTAAATGCACATTGGCACAAAATCTTTTATAATTTGGGAAAGTCAGTCGTGTAACCTTGTTACCAGATTCACATGTTTGTCCATACATACAAGGCCCGATACGGAGACAAAGACATGATTAACGTACTCACCACTTAAGAACTCACGAAGGAGTTATCCCCAAGCTTGTGGGTAAAGTTTTTAGCATCAGCGCTTGTCGGGTGTATGCCTACACCCCGCGCATAGTTCGTGGCCATTATCTAATGTAATGAGCCGAGGATATCAGGACACGGTAGTTAACCACCGATGTTTAAGTTATCAAACAAAACTGATTAAAACAGAATATGCAAATTTACTAGCCACAATCCGGCATTCGATTGATCCTATTTCCGACCAAGCAGTAATATTTTACCGTAACCCAAGCCCGTATAGGGGAAATAAGTCGAGAGTATTTACCTGAGCTAGTATTCGTTTAAACGCAAGATTTAATAACTTAGCCGTACACAAAAAGTACTAAGTGCAGATAGCATTTACCGGAAGTCTCTAGTCTAGATTATGGCATAAGCTAACCAATTAAATACTAGCGGTCTTATTTAAGTTAATAAAATACTTTGTTTCTATAACTATATATAAAACGCCAAAATTCCACAAACGCCAAAACACCAAAAGTTAGTTATATTGTATTTTCCCTTCTTTATATAAAACGTCATTCATACAAAACGCCAATTTAAAGATGGGACGCTTTACAACTTTAACAGATAAAGCTGAAACAAACAGTAACTGAAATGATGGAAACTTTATTACTAACATTTATTATAATAAATTCTCGCCTTAACTATGCGCAAAAAACATTCTATATAAACAACGTCTCACGAACTTCCATTGATCACACCAAAAACATCTATATAAACAACACCATATTTTACTAAATACCATCCAATTTATAACGCCAAAAAGTTCAAAAACCATAGATGGCAAACGTCGTTTATTGGAGACTCAGTATTGTTCTCAATGAAGTTTCGCTGAATGTGTTTAACAACATTCTTAAAGTGAGGATTAACTCAATAACATTTTGCTGAATGAGATGAACAAACTCTTCAAGAAGAAGAGACTGATGACAGTGGGATGAAGAAGAGACTGATGCCAACCAAAATAAACGGCAAGTCCCACTGAATAATCAGCTTCGTCTAGAGCCGGGGGTCTAGCCGTATAGGAATTCCGCATCTATCTAAGGAATTCAAAAGTTCCGGCGGCAAAAACCTCAAGAAGAAGAGATTGATGACAGTGAAGATTGGGATGAGAAGAAAAGACCGATAAAAGTGAAGATTTGGATGAGAAATTGGATGATGAGTTTTAAACTTTTTTACTGTTTATTAATGTATTTATTTTTTGTGTCATCATCTGTGGTTTGTTGTGTACTTTTCTATTAAAAATACTTTATTTCTCTAATTAGTTATAAAACGCCAAAATGTCACAAACGCCAAACACCAAAACTATATATAAAATGATAGGATGCCTTACAGCTTTAACAGACAAACGCCAAACTTAATGATTGGACGCCTTTACATCTTTTTCTAAAACGCCATTCAAAACAAAACAGAAATTCATGATGAAAAACAAAACGCCATTCAATCTTAAACGCCAAAAATTTAAAAAACCAAAAATGGCAAACGTCGTTTCTTCAAAAACCTAATTTATTTACTAAAATTGTTCTTTTTGCTTTGGATTTTAAAACGCCATTCTCGTAAATTAATTTGTAAAAAAAATCCATTGGAAGCTTTCAAGACGGTTTTTCTCGATCTTATATCAAAATTGGAAGCTGTTGAATCGGTGTGTTTCGGTAATAAGGGGCCGATCATTGGTGACGAGTATTTCAACGTCACTGATGAGGATTTTGCTACTGAGTGGCTGCCTAGGGTTTCCGGATCATTGAAATCGCTTTCAGTTTTTAAGCACTGGGATGAGGATCTGCATCCATTGAATATTTTGCTTCTGATTTCTGCGTATTGTAAGTTAATTATTTATTTATGCCGAAATTATTGATCGGGCGTGCAAAGTGGGTTAACCACTTATTTGGTTAATCTAAAATTGTTAACTGTAACCATAACCGACAGGGCTTAATCATGGTTCGCTTAATCGGGGGTTACGGTTCGGTTATTAACCGATTTTCTTTTGATGTTTTTAAATAAAAATATGGTTGTATTCTTGATACCGGTATTTTTGGTTCGGAATGATACGAGTATCAAGCTTATCCCTAGATTCACTTAGTGGGATAGGGTCAAATGGTCAGTCAAATATGGTTGCTGCAGGCCGGTAGTTATGTCTATAGTTTAATTTGAAATTGGGCCTTCATTGTCAGCAATTTTTCCTAAATAATTTTTATCTGTGCTTCTTTAATAAAAAAAGGAAAAAAGGTTTAGTGTTGCTTTTATTTTGGCCTAATATATATACACAATATATAAAACTTACTAGAATTGGACACCCTTGATTTATGGTGGCCCCAGGCCCCGTGCCTAGGGTGGAAAGTCTAACGGCCGGCCCTGACGGTTTCGGTTCATTTTTTCGGTTAACGGTTCGGTTTTCAGTTGTGGTTCGGTTTTTGCTCACTCCTAGATCGTGTTTATATTCTCTAGTGTTCAGCTTTGATTTAGATGAGTCGCGCCCAAGCCAAGGTAAGCTTAGTTTGTAAAGTTTGTAAACGAGTTGAGCTCGAATTTGAATTTTCATCTCGTTAAATTTTTTTTAAATGTAATTTTGTTGGTAGCAAGTCTTTTTAAAAAGTTTGTGGCTCGATGTAAAAGGTTTGAAAAAAGTTGCTTGAAATTGGCTCGGTTTTAAGCGAGTTAACCCGAGTCACGTAAGCTCGGTTTGTAAACGAGCCAAGCTTGAATTGGATTTTTCATCTCGTTAAATTTCTTGTAAAAAAATCTAGTTTTTGGTTGCAGGGCTCGGGCCAAGGTAAGCTTGGTTGTAAACGAGCTGAAGTCGAACTTGAATTTTCTGCTCGTTAATTTTTCTCGATCCAAACCAAGCGTAGCATTTAACTTTGAGCTCGAGCTCGTTCTGGTTCGGGTAGCTCGATAAACAGCTCTAGTTGGTACTGTAGTATGTTGTTTGTTTCCCAATTGGATGTTTTTGATGCAGGTCATAATCTTGTTAACTTAAAGCTGAAAGGAGCATGGTTGTCTGTGAACAGTTTGAATTCAATGCCACTACTAACAAGTTTGACACTTGAATCTATGGAGCTAGAAGACGAACACTTAATCGAGTTTAATAAGTGTTTACCTAATCTTCAAGTTCTTAAGTTGGTAGACTTAAATATCCTAAGATCCACCTTCTCAACCTCAAAGCCTGCATTTGGACTGTATATAGTTGTCTGGCTTCTTTGACCTTAATCACCCCCAACCTCATCACACTCAGAATCGAATGTCTCGAGCCTGCTGCACTTCATGTTGAAGCTCCCATGTTATCTCACTTTCATCTTGGCCTTAACCCTTTGAAAACACTTGACAATTTCATTGTTCACTTCATGAATTCGCAATATCCAGTAGAGAATCTGACATTGGATTCGGGAAATAAGACACCAAGAGCCGTCAGAGATTCAAAATTTATTCTAGAGAAGGTGTTCAAGGTTTTCCCAAACGTGAGTTCTCTATGTATTGATTCAGGTGCTTGGTCGGAGTTAGAAGCCTGTTGAACCCAGAAGGTTGGGAGAGTTTGGATGGGACAAAAGGGTTGAAAACAATATGTGCGTATTTGATGATGTTTGACCCGTCGTTGACTTTTGCATCTCTTGCGTGTGTGTTGGACCAATGTGTTGGCTTGTCGGAGGTCTCGTTGCTCATCCATGATGGTGGTGTTGGTCCTGGATCACAAAGTTTCATGTCTAGGTGCATAGCTCGTTGGCCTTGGTTGAAGTGGAGATGGGGAGTATGGAGTGATGATATGGACGATTCTTGGATAGTTAATGGTACAAGGGTTGTAGATGAATTGAACGAAAACAAACGATGGTTTGTTCCTGTTCGTTCATTTAAGTTTAATCGAACGAACAAACGAAAACGACCATTTCCACGAATGACGCGTCGTGTTCGTTCGTTTAAGAAATTTGATTGTTTGTGTTTGGATAAAACAACTTGACAAAAATATATTTTTTAAATTTGAAATCATAAAGATCTTAAAGTTAAAATATAAAATAATCATTTCTTGTATAAGTGTTGTTACTCTGTTCTCTTAGTGTTGGGATACATAGATAACTGATGTTACAAAACTTTACCAGGACTTTTTACTGGATATGAGTTGCTACTGATAAAAGTTAGTACTGATGAAGAGAGAAAGGATAATTATGTATACTTATTTCTGTAATTTAATATTCAGTTTTACTATGTGTTTAGATATTATAGGGGTAATTAGCTATAGGTATATAGTCTGGGGAAATTGTAACAACTGTTAATGGTCGTGATTAATTGTTTAACGGTCTTGATTAGATCTGAAATTGTGTTTGTTACTTTCCTGTATACCAACTGCCTCAGGTGGACTGGATGACTTAGACGAAGCGTACATCCTTAGATGGTATTTGTGTCGATGAGAACGAGAAACTTCATAAGACGTCAACTGGAAGACGGTAATGAATAGTTTTGAGTTCTGACAAGGTTATACCTAAGTGTTACAGCGTCGAAGGACCATGTCACTTTGTATGCTAGTGTAGAGCACCAACGGCTTCGCTTGCTCATCCTTCAACTCTTGCCAAGTAGATACAACAGTAGAAAAGCTCCATGACTAGTGAAGGTGCATCATTTTTCATCTTAACAAATTAGACTGCGGTAATTCATATCTCGTGTTCTCCTTAATGTAATCAAAGAATGCAAGGCTAAGTACATCTTATAAGAAATTTGCCTAATTTTTCAAAGAGTAAAGTGAATATGGTGCTGTTAGGCATATAAGTTGTACCAAACCGATCCTTTTCCCCTTATAAACCGGTTTGGGCCAAAACTCGATACTAACCTAGTTTGATAGAACATGAATCAGTTTGGGCCTACAAACCAATTTGTGCACCTTTATGTAGGGTTGCACAAAATACCCGGTTTTGGACTTGACCCGGAACCAGTTCTGGTTCCTACCCGGTATGAGGAGGAACCGGCCCCTACCTTTTTGTACCTGGTAGTTCCTACCCTGTTCTTAGTTTGTTTTTGAAAATCGGTTCCTACCCGAACCTGATCCTACTGAACCGGTTCATACCTTACCCGTTTTTACCCGGGTTGAAACCGGTTCCAACGGCTGGAACTGATTCGAGCCATTGAAACGGTAATATTAACCTATATCATTATATAGGTTAATTGTGGGATGTATTGGTTGATTACCTCACTCGAAAACGTATAAACGAACCCAAGAAACCACAAAATCAAAAATTTACAAAAATGCCTCAAACTTGGAGTGACGACGAGGAATACACATTGGGGCTAGCTTTTGTACACATTAGGACCCCAAGACTTACGAGAGGAGGGTACAAGGTATGAATGTGGTCCTGGTTTTTGGCCTCGCATTAAGGGGAGGTTTGACGAAGAAATAAGTTTTGAAATTGACCGTACAAGTAATGATCTCAAAGCAATGATCATAAGCATGACTCAACCGATAGGAAGATTTCACGACATTTAACCGTCGACAGGTAGACGAGTTGGAAGACGCAAATGATGATGAGCATGTTGCTGAAGAATCAATGGCTAAGTATGAACAAGTTAATGGAAGACTAATTACCAAACTTGAAATTTTGCAAGCTTATAATGAATTTGACTTTGTAATTTGTATTAGTTATGTGTAATGTTAACTATGTTTAATATAAATGTTATTTTATTAAAATTACACATTAAACTTTAAACATTAAAACATGAAAACATGAAAACATCAAACATTAAACATCACATCCGAAGCTTAAACATTACAACTAAAGAATAAACTTAAACAACTAACACATAAAGTGGAATTTTAACACTACTACACTAGTTTTGGTTTGAGGATCTAGACGATCCCCTTTCTTTTTTAGCTTTTTTCGCCGTATAATGTTTAACCATATGTTTTTTGAGAGTTGAGTTTTCCCACGGTTTTCAAGAACTTCCCACAATACTTGCACTGAGCCATCTTGGTGATGTCTGACACGAGACATAAGTCGTAACGGGAACAAACCTCAAGGTTTCATTTGGGGTTCAAGTACCAAAACAACTTCTTCGCCACTTGCCATCTTTGTGGATATAAAATTTTTTCTGAGCGATTTTGCGTTTTAGAGAGTGTTTGAGAGTTAGAGAAGTGGTGTGGTTAAAATATACATTCAACACTTATTTATAGTAATTTTGGGGGTCAAAATGGTAAATAGCCGGTTCCAGCCTGACCAGTTCCAGTGGGTAGTCTCCTTTGCTCTTATACCCGGTTTCTTGAAAAACCGGATAGGGCTATACCCAATTGGGCCTTACCCGGTTCCTACCCAGTTTCAGGTAAAGCCCAAAACCCGTTTTGTGCACCACTACCTCTATGCATATATCTATATGACGATATCTAAGCTCACTAATCAAGCCCAACATTTAATAATCCATTGGGTTGGACACTATCGGGTCAAGGCCCATAAAAATGTAAACACCCGGTAACCAAATTAGGGTTTTTATAGCCTTCATCTACCTTACTTCACTTTAGCGCCTCCGTCTTCGTCAACTGCTGCAGATTCCAAACCCTAGGTTCCTCTCTCTCCTCTCTCTAGCGCACACATCGTAGTTGATCAATCTGATATCAATTTAATCAAATCGCTTCTGTATTCATCATAGTTTTCACGTTTAAAATCGAGTCAGAACTGTTAAATCGAATGCTAAATTACTTTTCGTTTTTGGTAGGTAAGGTGTAGTTTATAGAGGTGAAATAATGGTGGAGAAGACGAAAGGAAGGAAGGAAGAGGTGGTGACGAGAGAGTACACCATTAATCTTCACAAGCGGCTTCATGGATGGTACATTTTGTAGCGGTTGATTTTGATTAATCGGTTTTTGTATTGGATTTATGATGTTTGGATTGCTTGTTGACCTTTTGTTTGCTGTTTGATTGTGCCTGAAAGTTGTGATAGTTTAAAATTGCTGTTATTTTGTTATAATGTAGTTGTATGTGTGAATTAGCTGAATAGAGTTTATATTGTTTTGATTTTTTGATTGGTGGTTGTTAATGCACTATTGATTTAGAGTTTGTACTTGTTGTTATAGGAGATTGTTTTCTGTTAACTGGTATGGTTTTCAAATCTTAAGATGAGTTTGAACTAGGTGCTTTTTAGGTTTATGATAATTGATTACTTGGTTATTGAAATATCAGTTGGTGCATTATTGGTATTCCCTTGAACAGAAGTTGGAAGTTGTGATGGCAGTCATTTTTGGTAAATTTTTTAAGTTAGTAGTATTTTTACACATCTTTATGTTAGTCTGGTGCCGTGCTTGCTTCGATTTGCACACAGGCTTTTTTTTAGGGCTGGGTTATTCTCACCTTCGCTTTGGATTTTTTTCAAATACCTACAAGTGTTAATGTAGTTTTATGATCATAGTAATTATTTTTTAAATAGTGGCATACCTTTTTACTATGTACTCCATATGTTTTTAATTATCTGGTTTATAGTTGTCAATAGTGAGCGTAGCCATTGCTATAGAGCGCTATGTAGCATATAGGTCTAGGCTCGCTATTTGGGTTGCAAAGATAGATAGCGATAATAGCAACAATTTTTTTAATATAAATATAGCTATAAAATAGCTGGATTTTAGGTTTTTGTTAAATATACATGTAAAATAGCATATATACCAAGTTATTTTTATATAATATACATATAAAAACCACTGAGTAGACTATTAGAAGGACTTGACAAATACATATCACTTGATCTAAAATACAAAGTCCCACTGAGTGGACTATCAGAAGGTTTGTTAATTTTTTTCTAATGTATAGCTATTTATAAAATATCTGCCCGCTAATTATCGCTATGTAGCATATAGATACCTTATCGCTATTCGTCATTAACAACTATGATCTGGTTTGATGACATGTTAATCACATATGGCTTGTTTTTTTGCTGTTGATGTGGTTATTTGTATGCTTTTATTTTGCTATTCATTATGTGTTCTGTGAAATATCACATAGATGTTTCACTTTTAGGAATGCGAAATATCATTCTGTGGTAGCCCTTAACATATCTAGGTATTTGGACATCTTTTGATCCGTTTTAACTCTTGCTTTGTATATAATACTAAATAGTTAACTCAATTGACTTATTAGAGATAAATTGTGTATCAAGAGCGTTTACAGATCTACACTGTATTTTGTGGTTTTCTTCAACAGCACCTTCAAGAAGAAGGCCCCAAAAGCCATCAAGGAGATCAAGAAGTTTGCACAAAAAGCCATGGGAACAACTGACGTGAGAGTGGATGTCAAACTAAACAAATCCGTTTGGAGCCGTGGAATCAGAAGTGTTCCAAGAAGAGTGAGAGTTCGAATTGCCCGCAAGAGAAACGATGATGAAGATGCAAAGGAAGAACTTTACTCTCTTGTCACCGTTGCTGAAATCCCAGCAGAAGGGTTGAAGGGTCTCGGCACCAAAATCATTGATGATGAGGATTGATTTGGTAAAATCTGTCATTTCTTGAAATATGAGAGTTTGGTTTTTGATCTTTGGTACCTTTTATTATGATTGTAGTGTTTACATTGTTTCAACTCTACTTCTTACCTTTTGGTTTTTTGTATGTGATGTGGATGATTTTGATATTCTCCGTTTGTCAGTTCCTTGGAAAAAAGATTATAGCATTTTTAGTTTTATGCCATATGGTTATAATATAGAGATTAAATCGTTACGTTAACATTCGGTGTCGGTGGGTTTCTTTTAACAAAGTTTAGCGAGTGTTATTGTTAAAAATGAGTTGAGATGGATTTACATGGTATATGTTATGAAAGATAAAACCATAGAATAGATCCAAATTTTAATATTGTCGACATCAGTCAGGTGTGTGATTTTTGTAACTATAAAAACCATCAAAGCTTTATAACTGTTTTGTTTTTATAAAAAAAGTAATAACTTTGTAATTGTTTTAGTTGCCATTAATCAAGAACTTAAAGTTAAATCTTCTTAAACCTTAGTAGAGTCTTTTATATTGGTGAATTCCTTTGAAATAAATTTCCATTCTTCATCAAATTTACAAGACTTTTTGTTGCTTTCAAACATGAAGCAACTGTTTTACACCACAGAATTACATGAAGCTGTGCTTTTGATCAAACGGAAATCGTACAATTCTGGCACAAATACATTGCGATCGTGCAAATTGTGAATCATATCATTCGCAAATCGTAACAGGGGTCATCGGATGATTCGTTAAATAGTGCATCCAGATAGAGACACAGCCCTGCTCCACTACAACGAAAGTGAAGTTTTGATTTTCAAAATATAATGTGGTGTTATTGTAATGAGTGTTTATTAACGTAAGAATGTTACATAAGGAAAAAAAGCTACATATTGTTTAAAAAAGGTAAAAGCAAGCTTACTTTGTTGGTGTAACAAACCTAAAACAG
Organism: Scalesia atractyloides; assembly: GCA_947069175.1. Classification (NCBI taxonomy): domain Eukaryota; kingdom Viridiplantae; phylum Streptophyta; class Magnoliopsida; order Asterales; family Asteraceae; genus Scalesia; species Scalesia atractyloides. The sequence continues at coordinate 87,789,479 of CAMTDV010001632.1, forward strand.
AAGAAATGAAAAATAGTACCTCAATGGACCAAAAGGAAGCCGAATAACATCCCACCGGAACTGGGCAACCTACAACGCGAAAGGGGTTGGCATAAGTGTATAACAGACGTTATGATTATATGGTAGATGCGACAGCTTCAACCCACTTATAAGTACATGGGTTGATTCGGTTTGTGTTAATCTCAAACGAGTCAATTAGAGATAAACAAGTACAAGATTTAGCTAAAATGGCAACGGTCAAATGTGTCAAAACTTAAAAGTATATCCTTATGTTGTCTCAGTTATGTTGTGTTTTCAGTATAATAGATATAGACTATTTTAAAAAAAAAGTGATATCGGATTTAAATAACTTTAACTTTCACCAATTAGCCGCTAATACTTCAAATTTTCGATTTGTTCCACACCACTCTCAACTGTTAGCTTATTTTCTTCTGGCACTCCCAAACTCAAACTAACTGAACTCTAATTCAGTTAGTTTTTTTTTGCTGACGTGACATTTTGTTTAATGACATGGCTTTTTGATGACGTGGCATCTGACATGGCTTTTTGATAACCTGGCATTGAGTCAGCTAAGTGTGTTATGGTCCATTAGTCTGGAGTGTCAAAGGAAAATAAGTTTAAAGTTGGGAGTGGTGTGGTAGAAATCGAAAGTTGGGAGTACTATCGGCCAGTTGATGAAAATTGAGATCCCTTTAAAAGATGAAAATATTGTGTGGGTTCACACAACCGGCCAGTTTTCCTGCCTTTAGTAAAGTGTTTTTGTAGTTGTTGATAGTGTAGAGATTGCAAGTAAAAGAAGTGTACGACTTTCATACTTGAGCATATTATATAACCAGAACACGGCTAACAAAACACCAGAGAAGCAAGAGAACCAAAGATATCGTTTATGAGACCTTGAGCTATGAAGTAATAACAATCCATGATTCAATCTCATTCATGAAGTAAGCATGGTAACGCTGTTACAAGAAAACATTACTCGCGCACAGTTTTCGGATAAAGAAAGACATGGTAATCAGTCAAGGGACTCGTGAGTACTACAGTTTTACTATAGTTTTATAACCTTCAAGGCGCAGTGGTAAACAACTGGCCCCACTGGTTAGCAGAGTATTGGTGGAGCGGTTTCCTAAAGAGGTAATAACTTGAATCATTTTAAATTTCTAATCTCCATGGAATTGATGAGACAACTAAACAGGCATATATTTATACATTAGAGATGTTTTATCATCTAGATTACCAATTCGCAGGGCATTGCTGTTTAACAAATATAAAAATCAAATAAGCAGCATAAAATCAAATAAACATAATAAAATACAAGATCTGTTTAACAAATATAAAAATTTCAATACAGATGCTTCAAAGTGGCATTAGAGCAAAGTCAATCAAAACACAAACCAGTCAGAATTTAATCAATCCAATTTGAAAGTTTTACTAATTAGGGATCATTCCAAGGGGTGCGTTTGAATTCAAACTTAATAACACATTGGCTATTTTTGAATTCAAACTTAACAAATATATTCAAATTTAATTTTAACAAATATAAAAATTTCAATGTAGATTTAAATTATCTATTTTTATTACATGTGTATTGTTACATACCAAACAAGAGAACTCAACCCAAAAGATTAGCCTGATGGGTGAGGGAACCCATTTGGTATATAAACCCCACATTGGTTGCCCATACAACCGATGTGGGACAAGTCCCATACCTTGCAATGGTTTCGGTCCATAACAATCGACGATTGGGACAATCCCTACCTTGCAAATGGTTTCGGTCCATAACAATCGACCCTCCTTAAAGGGCCAACGTCCTCGTGGTCACGGCTGGCTCTATCCAGGCACACTCATGGGCCACCACTCCGAGCTCGTTGGTCACGGCTGGCTCTTTCCAGGCCACCACTCGTGGGCCACCACTCCGAGTTCTGGCTCTGATACCAATGTTACATACAAACAAGAGAACTCAACCCAAAAGACTAGCCTGATGGGTGAGGAAACCCATTTGGTATATAAACCCCACATTGGTTGCCCATACAACCGATGTGGGACAAGTTCCATACCTTGCAATGGTTTCGGTCCATAACATGTATCCTCTAAAACGTCCTTTGTCTCGCCGGTGATGATATACTCGAATCATATTCAAGTGTTTATCTTTTATACCTGCTTATCATCTAAAAATGTCTTCACATTTGGAACATATAATTATAAATTGTAAATTAGATTCGAATTAACTAATTTTTTTGGTTATGATTCATTATGAATTATCCAAAAAGCCTTTTTATTGTCAATGTACATTATATTATATTATATTTGGAGGGGTATGGCCAAAAACCATGCACCTGCGCAAGGAACCATACCCTAACAACAACATACTACAAGAATAGCCTTGCGCGCAACGTGCAACTGTGCGTCATTCTTGGAACAGTTTGCCTAGCAAACCTTGCGCCCAATGCGCAATGGTATGGCAATCCTAACATCATGCAGGTCATAAAGAACTGCGCAGCGCAACGGCAGTTAGAACATATAGCACAACGACTTGCGCACTAGCGCAAACGGCAAGTTTAGACCAATACATACATAGGTCATACAACGAGCCTTGCGCACTCAGCGCAACGGCAAGTTAGACCAACACTAGCAAGTCACACAACGAGCCTTGCGCACTAACGCAACGGCAAGTTAGACCAACACTAGCAAGTCACACAACAAGCCTTGCGCACTTGGCGCAACGGCAAGTTAGACTTAAACGTGCAGACTACTTGACCCTGCGCGACCAACAACCATCCAGCCGCGAAGCCTTAAAACCTTGCACAAGGACAAGACAAACATGAGAGTGACTCATAGTCTTGGGAACAAAAGGAATTAATCCCTACAACTCTGCGCTGGCCAGAAAGCACTGAAAGCCTCGCAGAAGAGAAAAGCGAGAGAGATGCTGACTTTATACAAGGGTACAATGTGGCAAAGCTGTGACCCAATGATTACTCGGCAGGTTGTGTCAGGCTGCGTCGCATGAACAGTAATGCAAAGGACACACTGTGCACCAACCATACTTACGCCAGTGACTGTCACACATTCTCCACTTTCGGCTGATGACAGGTCTGACACCAGGGACAGCTGCCTTTACACGTGGCACCATTCAACATTCGACAAAGCACACCTCCTACCAGAGATCATTAATGGTCGGTCCAGAACATTAATGGTCGATGCAGAGGGACATAACGGATATCCCTCGTCGTCTGGGCCAGGCCCAAGGCCCATCAGCCGTTTCCTAAACCCACTTATTTTCGGCTATAAAATGGGTATTGAACCACAAGGTAAAGGATATATGCTTTCCTGCTCACTCACTAATTACTACTCACCTGCTATTACCTTGCAAACAACAAATACTTATTCTCACGTCGGAGTGTGGTCACGGAGAAAACCCTCCCCTTTCCCCGTACGAGGCTAACGGCGTCGCTAGTTTTGCAGATCAGCTCGAGTGAGATCACCCTGAAGAACGAACGAATGAGCAACCTTTTATGCAGAAATCCCTAGGTTGTAACTAATATATCCCCCGGATATCTCTTGGTTCAACCGGTGCTTCTTCAATATTATATTATATACTACAATTATATTATATTATATTATATTATATTATATTATTATTATTTATTATTATATTATATTATATTATATTATATATTATATTATATTATATTATATTATATTATATTTTTATATTATATTATAATTATGGTTGAATAGTGATTTATGATTTCTTGTTTAAGCTTTTATGGTCTTTGTTTATCTTTTTTTTTTTTTTTAAATACTTTTACCCCTCAACTTTCATCGGAAACACTTACAACCTTTTAACTTTCTAAATGCTTTGTTATCGAGCTCCATGTGTTAATTTTTATGTGTATGTGGATATAAATTTAAGTTGATTTACATTTCAATGTAAATTTTTCCCAAAAATAAGTCGGGTCAAATATAACATGTTCTTATGCTTTTTATTATATACGTTTTCGGTTCTACATTTGAAGTAAATTAATTTTTTTTTGGAAACGAGTAGGGTCAAATATAATATGTATTCATTTTATTTTTATGTACGTTTTCGGTTGGTCTACGTTTTAACAATTTTTTTTTTCGGAATGTCATGGCGACGCATGGGACAGTTTACTAGGTATGATACATAAGCCAATACAGGGCATTTACATTTCGTACTTTCGTTACTTGATAGCTTTTATATTTTTATTGTATATATCATTATTGTACTAAAGAGAAACACAAGCAGAGTAAGATATACAACTAAAAGAGAAGAAAACAGAACCTGTAATAACACAATCATGCAAAGCAATGTTGTAACAATCAACAATGCTAGAAAGATGTTACAGCCTTAAGAAAATGAAGAAAACTAACAAGGGACCAATATAATATATAATGGCTACAGGCTACATAACAGAGAAAAAAAAAAAGATTTAACATGTAACAAGTCGAGCTCAAGCTCTTATAAGTTTAAATAAGCAGAGCTCATGCATTCAAGCTTGGTTTGGCTTAGGGGTGTAAACAAGCCTAGAGGCTCGAGAGCTACTAGTGATCAGTTCGGCCAGCTGAGCCTTAACAAGCCCGTGCCCGAGTTCAAGCCTAAAATAAAGCTTGTTTAGTTATCGAGCCCAAGCTCGAGCCTGAAGTACAAGACTTGCTTAGGCTCGCAAGCGTGAACTAACACAAACAAAATTTTATCCAAGCTCAAGCCTTAAGCTCGTTTGAGATTGTTCTCAAAATAACTCGAGCCGAGCCTTTGCTTAGTTTTTATTTGCGAGCCGAGCTCGAGCTCAAATAAGGAGGCTCGAACTGAGCCGAGCTCAAGCTTCGTAAAAGCATGACGAACCAAGCTCGAGCCTAGTTTGGCTCAGGCTCGCCTCGCCGTTTACACCCCTAGTTTGAAACCCTGAGAGACTGCTAGATTAGAATGTAAAAGTAAAAAAAAACATGTAAATTGCAATACCATGCCAAAATCTAAAAAACAAATTTCACCACAAAAAGATAGAAAAATATTCATCCAACTTCATAACCAGATAAAAATCATTGTATTATCAAACATCCTAAAGGTCTAAAATTTCCATCAAAATAAGCTACAAGACTTGCTGCTTGATGTGCATCAACCAGCTTACTTCTCAGATGAATTTGGCCCCCTCTTCTTACCGAAACCAACAACTGCAAAATCAAACATAAAATGCATGTGAAAATCCGACCTAAGATATTTCATATTTATCTACTAAAAGTAGTAGAAAATCATTAGAAATTAAAAAAGATAACATCATCCCAGTTTGTAAACAGATTTGTTTTTGGATTGAACCAAACAATTGAAATTTTCCCTTTTCCCATAATATTTCATTTAACTTAATAACAATAGTTGTAAGATCCAAACAACATTGTTGATTGTTACACATCGTTTAGATAGGTTACTATATTGGTTGACGCAACCCCAGGGTAATCATACATCTTAATTTATGATTATAAAAAGTCAACATGATCAGAATTGGAGAAGTTGTATCGATTGTTGATACACTTAATACATATAATACTACATCAAGAACCCCAAAATACACTTATAGTTATACACATTGCTATTTATGTAACACATAATAAATAGGGCAGTTTTGTAACCACCTACCCCACTTATATCAGCAAAGCATTGTGTACAAGTGCATTGTTCGCTTCTCATATTCATGTCAATTGGTTTAGGGCATTCATTTCAAACCTAGAACTTGTTAAACAAGTTTTAAAAAAGCGAAACGAGTTTCGAGGCGTTTTCCCTTCGTCTCGCGAGGCGTAAGCCCTAGGCAGGATTAACAATTATATATCTCATAAAAAATAAAATACTAAACGTAAAACATACAACTTTCCTAATGTAAATAAACTTGTGAGAATAGTTTTGGGTTAAACATGATATAAGTTTGATGTTTAAGGGTCCTAATGTAAGTTAGAGCATCGCAATTCTCAACATATTATTGGCTCTTTAATGAACTTGCCCCTAATCGTTACAAGGTAGGCGACTTTCTTCAACTCCGTCTAATTACTCATAAACGATCAAACATGGTAAACCTCAACCAAAATCGGATCTCGTAGGTCAACTCGGGACGAGTTTGACTTAAAACAAAAATAAAACATATGTCCTATGTCTGTCATATTAAAGAATGAATATCATTTCTAAAGGAATGATAATCAAACAACCATATTAAAGTCTCGCCTAGACTGAGCACTCTCAACTCCCCAATCAACAAATTAGTGAGCGTCTAACAACTTTTGCAACGATAAATACAACAACAAACTGTTTCAAAGTTGGTTAAAAATGGTCATCTGGTTGATCCACAAGTGATCCCAAACACCCACCAAACATATTTAAGGACTAAAACAACAAACAATCTTTCCACACATAAACATAAACTAATAAAAAGTAAACAGTTGGGTTACCGGCGGTGACAAAACGGCGGTTGTATTGAATGCGCTTGTGAGCACGGCCACGTGGCTGCTTCTTCTTATCTTGCTTCGCCACCTTCGGTGTTTGCCCTCTCACCTTACCGGCACGTGCCAACGATCCGTGAACCTTTCCTGTACACAAAATCAAATAACAGTGTTCATTTTCGACTCAAGATCCAACTTTTTGCAAAGGGTTACAATATATGTGAAGAAATTGCAGCTTACCCATCTTGAATTGACGATCGGCTGGCTCTAGGGCAACTGGATCGAAAGATAACTGAGAATCTAGGGTTTGGTATTTGGGCGGAAACAGTTGTATATAACAGGCGTTGGTTAACAGGCTGTTTGGGCCTTGGCTAATATTATTAATATTGGGTTTGGTTATTGACTTATGGGCTTGTCCAATGGTTAGAATGTTATATTAGCAGGTGTCCGTGTGATGCGACAGAAAACATACACAGACACTGTCAGTGTGTGTATGGATTAGTTGCTTCGACTATTACCTTCAACCGAAGCCAAAATCGAAGATCTCGTTTTGTCTATTTTATTAACTAATTGGTTTTTGGTTAATAAGTTCGGTTTATTCAGTTAGATAATGATTTTTGGATTTTTGGTTCAGTTTGCTTAATTTCGGTTAATAGCCAAACCAAACTTGAGCTAAAATTTTTGCGTAGAATTACATGAAATTGAGGTTTAAAGACATGAAATGGATGTATAAATATTTGAAATAAGGTATAAATACATGAAATGAAGGTATAAAATATGAAATACATGAATTTAAGGCATAAAAGCTGGAGATATATGAAAATTTGAATGGTTCGGTTCTGTTAATTTTGGTTAAACCATTATACACAAAAAATTGAGTTTTCTGGTTAATTTGGTTTTGGGTTAGTCGGTTATCACTTAATCTAGTTTTTGGTTGATTTCGGTAACAATTCAGTTATTGTTCAACCCCAGACACTGTTAATCAGGTAACATATCAATTTTTCAATTTAAAAAATTGTTGCAATACTATACTCAAATTAAAGAGAATAAAATGCTTGTTTTTATGGTGTAATTTTTATTAAAAGAAGTTAATGTACGAAAAAGTTATGGTCATTTATAAATTATGGAGGTAATTAGTTTTTCATAAATGGATAGAGATAGGGGATTTAAATGTAATTAGTATTTGAAAGTGTAATAAAGATGAGGATTAACGTGTAATAAAGATGAAGGATTTAAATGTAATTCGTATCTAAAAGATTAATTTACCCTCATTATAATATAGGGTTTTGTACTTTATGCATTTAGCTAAAGAAAAGTTAACTTTTGGGAATCTTAAATAACACTTCGCTCATACATTATATATAGGATAGATTAGTGCAAGACTTGAATTGGGAATCTTAAAAAACACTTCCCTCATACATTATATATAGAGCAAGACTTGAAAAAAAAATCGGCCAGGGACTAAAACTGGACGAACCGGTTCTGATTCTAAACTGGTATGATTCCTGTCCGAAACGCTGATTCTACACTGGTTCCCCTTCTTGGCATCTGGTCTTAGGAAACAAGTTTCAAACCAAACAAAAAAAAAACTGATTCCAAACCAGTAGAAAAAAATCGGTCTGTGTATATATAATTATATATACACACATTAACATACAAACACATACACTAACACACATATATATATATATGTATACACACACCTATATACACATACACGATAATAACAATTATAAAAATTAATAAAAGCTGAATTTTATGAAAAAAAGTTGTCTTTAAAAAAAATTAAAATGTGCATGTAAGAACCGGTTTACAAAGTGAAACCGAATCAAGACTGACCTTTCAAACCGAGCGGAACCGAACCGTTTTGACTTGGAACCAATCAAATTCAAAACCGGTTTGGGTTTGGCAAACAAAAAACGATTTTTGCATCTCTATATTATATACATATTGGCGCATATGTATGATAATTTAAATTAGGGGAAGATCAGCTAATAAGTTTGTTTTGCCTAAAAACGCTAAGATAGCTTTTTTAAAACTTAATATCCAGATCAACCGAACTTCAATTAAACTCATTCCAGCAGCTTGTTTTCAAAATTTCCCAAATTTCTTTTGCAGTCTTGCAACTTGCAATACAACATCTTTCGGTATTGCTTGAAACAGATAAGCAATTGTCGACTTATCTTTCTTAGAATCCGTTTGTGTATTTTTTGCCGGTTCAATTGTTTCCCAAAGTCCATTCGCTTCTAAAACCGTTTTGATGCGAATTGTAACATTCGTCAAAAACGGATTTTACCAAACCCGCTCCGTTTATTAACCGAACAATCAGTTAAAAATTTCGTTGCGAATTAAATGCCCAAAATATTTTTAAACGATACATAATTAACTATTGCATGGGAATATATAATTTGTTTTTGAAAAACTGTCAAAAATAAGAAAATAAAAATGTTTTGTTTCTGCCGGGTTTCGAACCCGGGTCAATAGACGATTCAACAACAACTTAACACCCAGCCGTTCAACCACTGCGCCACTTGTGATTTTTGTTAATTATTTGAATCATTTAATTGATATCATGTTTTTCCGAATTCAAAACCGGCGCCCTGTATCAGCCGAACTCGAAATCAGGCACCAATCATGCTTCCGTTTCTGTTCTTCGCGATCAAGAGACTAAAGAAAAACCGTTTTCAATCAATTGGTCAGCCTCAATCGAACAGTTAAAGACCAATCCCGGAAATCAAGTCGGCCGAAATTTTCTTTACCAAAATCAGGGATTGACTTGTTACTCTATAAATACAACCCAACCCCTCACAAGAGAACTCGCACCACACACTTCTTCATCACTCAAAATCTTTGTTCTGTTCGCCGGAAGTCCCTTCAGTCGCCGGAATTTATCTGCATTTCGCCGGAATTTGGCCACCGGAAAACCGAAACCTTGCTTCCAGTTGGTATAAGCCTCTAAACTTTCCTATATCTTATGTTTAATACGTTCTAAATTTTTATGCAACCCAGATTCTGTTAAAACATTTTAACAGATCAGATTCCGGTTTCTGGGTTCATGTATTCGAAGAAGATGAAGTATATGTAACATATAAGTATAATTAAAATCAAGTTATTAATCGGGTTAGACACACAGTCCAGCGGTGGACTGTGTGCACATTAAACACACAAAGGTCTCGAATTCGAATCTTGTTTCACACACGCTGCCTTAATAAAAATGCCTTTTTTTGTTAACCGAACCGGAGTCACCACGGTTATATGTTAAGTTTATTAATAATCGGAATAATAACCAAGTTAGACACACAGTCCAGTGGTGGACTGTGTGTATGTTTAAATCACATGTCTCGAGTTCGAGTCCGGTCTGCTGCACCGACTCGGACAATTATCTATTTTTTTTAAATGCGGTATAAATGAAAATACTTAGTTTGTATTTAAGTATAATAAAAATCGGTTTATATAACACGTTAAACACACAGTCCAGCGGTGGACTGTGTGTTAATCTAAACCACAGGTCCCGGGTTCGAGACCTGTGGAGCGCACCGAGTATTGGATTAAAATCGTTTTTAGAAAATACAGGATTTTCTGTTTAAACTAATTAATATATATATATAATTAAAAACAGAAATATTTCGGGTTAGACACGTAGCTCAGTTGGTAGAGCTGCGTGCACGCGTACGGGAGGTCTCGGGTTCGAGCCTCACTCAGCGCACAATTACACACAATTAAACCGGTCAACGGTCAACGGTCAACGGTAAAAAAAAAGTCAATTTTTTTTATTATTTTTATTTATTTATTTTAATTAAAAATCAATTAAAAACATTTAAAAATAACATTTTTAAGGTTAGAAAATAGCCTTAAACTCACAAAAATACACCCAACAATCCTACTAAAATGGATTAATAAAATCCGTTTACTTACCGAACCATAATGCTATTTATCTAGGTTAATTTCACTCGTGGTTAAAACCACTTCGCGTGCATTCAACATCATCAACCGAACGCACCCACTGTGAGTGAATTCTTACAAATTCCCCTTTTTTCATGTTTTGGGGTGTATCATGTGTCGCTTAAATTAATTCGCTTATTCAAACTTGTGCTATACCATTATATGATCTAAACTTAGAATGTAAATATTGTTTGTTGTGATGTATTACATATTGTCAAGTTGTATGCAAATTATTTGTTAGGCCCATCAGTTCCTCGTGGGAGACGAGTTGAACAACGCGTGCCTTAAAACTCATTCATTAGGCCCATCAGTTCGTAGAACAACGCGTGCCTCAAAACTCATTCATTAGGCCCATCAGTTCCTCGTGGGAGACGAGTCGAACAACGCGTGCCTCAAAACAATCATTTGATGTATGTGTGTGCAATATTTAATATTATGTGTTGTGTGAATAAATTTACATCTACATTTACTCATATGTGGTTATGCACATTATTTATAATCAATTGAATAAACTTGTTCAAATGTTTTCCATAGGATTCACTCGCCAACTTTTTGTTGATCCAAAAACCCTTTTACACATGATACAGGTGAACAGGATGAAGCAAGGAAAACATAGGAAATGCCTTAGAAGAAAAACAAAGAAGCTTAGCTTGATGTTAGGTCATGATGTATTTATGATTGTAAATTTCCCATTAAATTGTATTAATGAATATGAAACGTTATAATAAATGTCATGAGCTTTGATGATAACCCAATCATGCCCCGGTCACCTTTTCCGCTGCGGGTCGGGGTGTGACACGAATTGCCCAAACTGTATAGTTTGTCGGTTTCAGGATTGGACACTGAAATTGGGAAAGAGAACTTCCTTCCTTTTGAATTACAATATGTGGAGTCGGTCTGATTGTTCCTGACATATCTTCTGACCGAACAATCTTCACTTTTCAATGAACTTTATTTTTTTCTTGGTTTTACTAAACCTCTAATTCTTAACCTGCGATTTCCCGAAACGCGTAACAACCAAACAATCTAATTCGCACTACACCCCGGAATCAAAACCCTAGATTCCTAACCCCTGGTTCAACCCTGAACCAAAAAATAATAAACCGAATTGAACTTGCGAATTGAAAAAAATCTGAACGCGAATTCTCTGCGATGCCTAGAGCCTGATGCTCTGATACCAATTGTTTCACAGAATGATCTATGATCTCTAGAACGCGAATGATAAAACTAAACTTGTATATAACTTGAATTCGAATACAATGGAATGTGATTGAATGAATTCACAAACGAAATCTAAGCCCTATTTATAGTTTCTAAAAAGTGCGATCCAATAGACATGTCTTCACGAATGGTTGCGTCTCTTTAATATGTGGATGAGATTCAATATGAAGAGGCATGTCCAATAGTCACGTCCCTTCCTTCTCCTTGCTGCCGAAATCGAACAGGTGTCTCCCAAGGGATTTCGCAACCCTTGGGGTGGTGGTTATGGTTTACCACCTTTAGTCCCTATACTTTGTAATCGCAATTTAACTAACTTTAAACTATATACTAACTAACCATATGTGTATGATTAGCGATTTCACTAAATAGGGGATGGCTACACGTACCACTTGATTTTTTGTGTTGCCGACACTAAATCGATTTATTTTTAAGGATAATTGTTAAGTGGGTGATATAAGGTAAATGATAATAACTAGTTGATTTCCCACCCGCACCTTATTGCTCTTCATCTAAATTTGAATTTAAATCTAGCTTTAGCAATTTTTTTAATCCCAACAAAACAAAAAGTTAATAAATGATGTTTATATTACATAATGAAACTCTAAAACGCAGGATCAACATGCTTGCATCGACCAACAAACTATCGGATTTGGTATCTCAACTTGCTCATATTTGGATTGTAATTCTAAAACATTAATCGCTAATCCATAAACAACATGCCAATGACAAAAAATAACTTTATATGGAGATTCTTTTATAATTGACTAAACTGCTAAAATGGTCTCTAAGGTTTAGTCACTTTTGCTACTTTAGTAAAAAACTCAAACCTTTTGAATCTGGGTCCCTGTGGTTTCAACTTTGTTGCCATGTTAATCCAAAATCAAAATTTGATCAGATTTTTCCGTTAACATCCAGCTAATTTGTCTTTTTTCTCCCTTTTAATGAAGAGAGCATTTTTTTAATTTTTTTATAATAAAACGTTAAAAGACCATTTTGCCATTTATTAAAAGGAAGGAAAAAGCACAAAAAAAGTTGGATGTTATCTGAAAATCTGACCAGATTTTGATTTTGGATAAAAATGGCACCAATGTTGAAACCACAGGGACCCAGATTCAAAAGGTTTGAGTTTTAGACTAAAGTGACAAAACCTCATAAACCATTTTGACAGCTTACTCTTTATAACGAGTAATAAGAAGATGAAGACAGCAAACTTTACTTGTATTTAATTTCTTTGTAGCTCCCTCTAACTTACATTACATATACCCCTCTTCCTGCTGTGACAAAAACAACAATGCTGCAGCCTGAATTAGTATTATCAATAAACTTTGTGATTTTTCATGTGATCGCATCGCAGCATCAATAATCACATGTATTTTATATTTGTTTCAAAACACAGAAAAACTTTGCAAAATTTAGGGCCCGGGCGATAAAGGCCCAAAATTATGGTTAAGGTGAAAAAGTGATGGAGTCAAGACTTGAACCTAAGATCTTTTACATTATCCTGAGATACTTTTTTCACTTCATCACCAAAACTTTTTTGCATAATAAATAATTGCATATGTTAAATATATAATTTAGTATATATATAAAAGCTTATTAAAACCTTTCAGACCCTTTAAAAATTTGGACTCGGGGACGACAAGGGTTGACCGGCCCAAGATCCGGAAACTCCAAACTGAATTTTTTTTGGATCAAATATAAATATCAAAATTAGCCTTAAATTTGTAACCAGAAAACTTTATAACCTTACTCATCATTGCTTAGGGACAGTAGAAAAATCCCATCTGGTTGAGATTATTAGATGTTCTAAAAATAAATATTAAAAAAATTCTAAAATCACTTTCGCAATCTTTAGATTTGTTTGTGAGTAGAGTCGTTAAAGACTTATTTGATTTTTTTCTGTAATACCCTTCATGACGTTATTGATTCATTAAGAGACCGTAAAAGCTTATTAGATTTATGTGATTTTAAGTTATCTTCCCCAAGTAGTGGCGGATCCAGAAACTTTTTTCGGTGGGTTCGTTCTGATAGATTTTCACTATTTTTTTTTTCCAAATTATACAAAGTTCTCACTAATTTTTTCCATTTTTTTCAAACCGAGTTGGTTTATATGAACCCACAAAATAGGGCTGGATCTGCCACTGTCCTCGAGTGAAGTTATTCCATTAACATGGAAGAGATTCCATTAACTTCTCAACTTGATTGATTCAAAATGTTAATAGAATCACAGTAGATTATTATGAAATTTATGTGATTTTTTTTAATGTAAATAACCTCTTAGGCGTGTATAAAAAACTTAACTCAACTATAAAACTCAGTATCACGAAATACAAAAAAAAAAAAAATAATAACTAAGGATTAAAACATTTTTAATTTTCAAATTTTGTTTTTTTCTGTTAAGCAACAAGTGTTTATTTACTATAAATATTTAAACTACATTATAATTTTCATAGGGGTTTATGTTTTTAACCTTCTTTTGAAACTCATTTCCCGAGCGCAAACTGTGTTTTATCCGATTCTACTCGCTAGTAGGGTATTGATGTAGTGATGTGAGTTTTTAGAAAGGATATTATAATAATTTATAAAATCAAAAACTTAATTGTAAATATAAATACTAATGCTTGTTTGTTGCCTAGCATCAACAAGTTCCATTGTCGTCCAGCGGTTAGGATATCTGGCTTTCACCCAGGAGACCCGGGTTCGATTCCCGGCAATGGAACCTTTTTTTTTCCATTTTCTTATCTATAAATATTGTATTTTGGGTTGACTTCTTCTATACGATAATCAACTCATCATTTTTTTTTTTCATATTTAAATAATGAAAACTTGAAGAAGTTGGTGGGGATCAGCTTAGCTGAATTTTCTTTGTTTCATATGACTAATTCACACATATATTTTTAATTAAAAGTTCACTATAATATGACCGACACGTTTATTCAAAGGAAAATGATGAAAGAAGCTGAAGCAGTCATCAATTGTGCAGCAAGTTGTTAATATACATAACACTCAGAAATGTCTCTAATGAGGGAAAGTCCACAGACCCCACTTCAGCAACTACAATATTGAACATTTGATCAATCATAATGCACGCCAGCTGTTTGGTAAAATGCGTAAGAGAACTTGCTTTGACTTTAAACCGCTTAAGACTACTGTTTATGCATAATTAAACAATATTTATCATCTTTAAGTTTCTTTATTTGACTTATTGTCGGATATAATTAGTTAATAACCACTTTACATGTCTTGGTTTGGTACATACATTCAATGTAGAAAGTTATAGTCATAATCTGTTAACCAAAGTGCAAAAATGGTATTCTTCATTCATTTGTTTCTGTTATGTGTTACTGCAGGGTTTATTCATGTTCATGCACGGATTCAAACAGGTCTGCATTGTTAACTGTACCAGACTTCTGTTATGAGTTCTTGGTTTTTTATTTTTACTTTTTTTTTCTGAAACATGTTTGGTTATAATGGTTTGTATTTGGTTTCTTGATTAGGTTATATAAGCATTGATTGCGGGTCACAGGAAAATTTCAATTACGTCGATCTTGATACGGGTATAAGTTACACGTCAGATGGGTCAAACGGGAATCAACAAAAACATTTCATCAGAATATGCATATCCAAACAACCTATATCTTCCACAACCTCTTTCAGATCTTAGAAGCTTTCCACAAGGGGATAAAAACTGTTACACTTTACGACCCAATGGCGGAAAATCGAGTTCAAATCTAATTCGAGCAACTTTCATGTACGGAAATTACGATGGCGAAAATAAGTTACCCGAATTTGATCTTTATCTTGGTGTACATCTTTGGTTATCAGTTAAATTCAAAAACGCTTCGGATGTCGTTACTACAGAAATCATTAGCGTTGCTTTAGAAGATACTTTTTAGTGTTTGTCTTGTGAATGTGGGACTCGGTATTCCCTTCATATCCGGGTTAGAGTAAAGGCACTCGATGGGTTGATTTACAAAACCGACACCGAAAATTTCGTACCGTTAGTTTTGTTCCAAAGATTTGATATCGGATATACTAACGGGTCGGGTTGATATTCGAGCAATGTTTATGATCGAATTTGGTCTCCTTACAATTCTCCATCATGGGATTCTCTACATACATCTATAGATATAGATACAACTGGAGATGGTTATCGCGCGCCTAATGAAGTCATGCAAACAGGTTCCACACCGAAAAATGGGACTGAATCTTTGGAGTTTAGTTGGAATGTATCTGACCCAAAAGCCCGGTTTTACATTTACTTATACTTTGCGGATTTAGTTGTGTTGCGGAGGAATCAAACGAGAGAGTTTAACGTTTCTTGGAATGAAATTCAACTTTTTGGAAATGTGAGACCTCGAGCTAACTATGCATCCACGTTTTACAATTCGAGACCGTTGGTGGGAAACGAGCATAAGATTTCGATTAAAAAGAGTGGTAGTGCGAATGTTCCGCCCATTTTAAATGCTATTGAGATTTATAGGGTTCTAGAGTCCAGTGAATTGGCGACATTCAGTAGAGATGGTACGTTTTTCTTTTTTTGTTTGCTTAATTACTTAAAAATTTGAATTCTACAGTACTATGGCTTTTAGAAAAGCAAGATGTAAGCACACAAAAATGAAATACATGCCTAAGAGGAAATGCTTCTAATATCTTTCATGGCATACAAAGATTTATGCATCTTAAATGAGCTTAATTGTCATTTTCGTCTCTGAGGTTTGGCCACTTTTGCGACCTTCATCCAATTGTTTGTTTTTTTGTATCTGGGTCCTTGTGGTTTTAAAATCTTGTCATTTTTCGTCCCTAAGGTTTGGCAATTTATTGCGACTTTCGTCCCTCGAGGTTCGGCCCTTAGGGACGAAAAGGACAAGATTTTGAAACCACAAGGACCCAGATGCAGAAAAACAAACCTTTGGAAGAAAGTCGCAAAAGGGGATGAAAATGACAATTTACTCATCTTAAATATACAAGTATTTTGATTTTGATGGAAGATGTAAGCATACACAATTGAAATACATGTTTTAAGGGAAAAGTATATATTTTCAGACTATTTTGTAAGGTATACAAAGAGTCATTTACTAAGGTTGCTGATAATCATTACATATTTGGGCTTAACGAGGTGCTTATATTAGACCCGTAACTCTACTCAGATCAAAGTTATGGCCATTTATGTTATTTGTTTGTCATCATATTTGAGTTTGTCATTAAACACCTTTTAAAGGGCATTATGAACATGTTTAGTTTTCTAAGAACATATTGCTAATCTTGTGTTTGGTTGTGCTACTAAAACAGTTGATGCAGTAGAAAACATTAGAATAACATATAAAATAAACAGAAATTGGGTAGGAGATCCTTGTGGCCCAAAGAACTACTCATGGGAAGGTATAATTTGCAATTACACAAATTCAAATCCTCCTCAAATCATATTCATGTAAGTCATTTCTTCTTTTATAATTTTATATTTATATACTCTCTATTTCTTTATAGATTGGATAAAACATTAGATACCCTTTAAAAACCGATACCAGGAATCTTTCCGCAAGTGATTTAACCGGGCAAATAGCTGCTTCCATAGCCAATCTTTCATCGCTAGAAACATTGTAAGTACTCGTATTTACATTTCATACATGTAATGATTAATTGCTATTATATTTCCTAGTATTTTTTGTGATATGTAGTGATATATTCATGATGTGTTATCAGGGATCTATCTAATAATAGTTTGACTGGGCCAATACCCGATTTTCTGGAAAAGCTTTCACTTTTAAAGTTACTGTAAGTTTTATTATAACATGATGATTTTTTCGAAGATTTTATTTGCTGCAGATATTCCATTGTTTATTTTATTCACGTATGTGGTTTATGTAGAGGTGAAAAAACTGGTCAAGACGAGTTTGAGCCAAAAGGGCAACCTTTTGGTGTGGGTCGAAACGGGTTGTGTTAAACACTTTATCTCCAGTTTTTTTTAAAGAATAGTTAGCGTCAAAATTGATAACAAATGTTGTATCATTAAAGTATTCCATGTTTTTCTTTTCAAATAAATGATTTAGGTGGTTTTATGCTTTAGAAAACACTTCACAAGACTTTTGGCTCATTCAAACCATTTCCTTTTAAGCATTTTTATAAAAGTTTTACACGTTTGACCCGTTAGAGATAAAACACAATTTGAATTGACCCATTCATAAGTAAATGGGTTGCCCACGTTGGGCTGGGCCAAAAGTCTTTTGTCTGATCTTTTTGTAAATACTTATTTTGTCAAATACGATTACAAAATTCATATTATTATAATCATAACCAAAGTTTTGAATGAAATGGTTTAGGAGGTTAAATGCACAAAAAGACACTTTGGGAGACTTTTCACCCGTTTTCAGCCTGTCTTTTACCTTTTGACCCGTTAGAGACAAATAGCGATAACCAACTCATTCATTAGTAATAGTCAAAATAGCCATCTCAATGTGGCAAGAAGTCAAAACTTGATCGTGGGTCCACCATTCATTAATTTAAAAGGATATAATGTGACCCACTGGAAATGGTATACACAAATAAAAACATGAATTTATGTAAGCTTATTCTTATTTCAATTGTTTTAGGGATTTAAGGGGAAATCAATTATCTGGTTATATACCAAAGTCTCTCTTAGAAAGATCAAGAACTGGATTACTCAAACTAAGGTTTGGTTCTTTTAAGATTTTGTCATTTGCACAATGTAGTTTTGTTATGTTTTTGACAGGACAAAAATGCTTTAATTATGATAAAAATATAATTGCTACATTTCCCATGACCATCATATATATTATCCTCTTTGTTCCAATATTACTGTCCACAAAAATACACAACACAATTTAAGATATGTACAATGAACACATATACAAATTTGAACTTGCAAGATTGATTACAAGGGTAAAACGAGAAAACTTATAACTGTCCAATATATCCGTTTCTAATACAGTTTATTAGCTGTTTCAAATGCCTATTTTAGGATAGTGTGGATAGCCAAAACCTTTGTGACTCGGGATCATGCAAAAATAAGACGACGAAGAAGAAGTTCATAGCTCCAATAATTGCATCACTGCTATCATTTTTGGTGGTCTTACTTCTATTGATCATCTTTTGGAGAATTAAAAGGAAACAAAAAGCCTGTAATGTTCTCTCCTTTTCTTCTTCTCGTCACTCTCTCTATTATTGGGCTAAAATGTTAGAAACTTTCATGTTTTTCATATCGTGTGTAATGAACTACTTTTTATCATTTGATGTAACAACTTCTATTTCGTCACATTCGATCAATTGACCTGCTATAAGAAAAGGTGACAGGGCACCTGCCATAATGGGTAAAAAAGGTGACGTGGCAATATGTTTTCCCTGCTATAACAGGTCAATCACATTAAATGGTAAAAGACTACTTTATTACATACAATGCAAAAGGCTCCCACTACTCACACACCTCAAAATCTTTTTTTCACACCCGTACTTCTATACGACTCGTATAGAGTTATACGAGTCGTATAGAAAATGTTGCACAAAAAAATGTCAGAGAATGTTTTTTGTCTCCATCTATACGAGGCGTATAGCATTATACGCACGTATAATATTTTATACGACCCATATAATGTTATACGACCCGATATTTTTGTAAGATTGTGAAAGATTGAATGCTTTATTGATTCAATAGGATTACATTATACTGAGAATATATGAAACCCTAGAAACCTAAGCTAGGCCCGTGGGCTCAGACTAATAATATGATCTAATACTCCCCCGCAGTCAAAGCGGAAGGAAACCAAAAGCTATGACTGAAAAAAAAACATAAAGAAAAAATGCGGTCTTAATTGCGATCCATAATCTTCAAAGAGACTCCACAGTTTTGAATGATCCCGTAATCCTAAAAGAGGCATCCAATGCGGCAGGGCGGTTGCGGCAAACAGCGGCGCGGCGGCAGACCGTAGTCCTGCAGGCGGCGCGGCGAGGGACCGTAGTCCATTAAGTGGCGGAGGCGCGACAGCAAGGAGCAACTTGAGGGAGAAGGGGAATCAACAAGATGAGGCCGTAGCATCATATGTGTGGGCGATTGGAATAATAAATTCTCACGTGTGAGATGGCTGAAATCTTGAATTGAAGCCAAGACTTTATTTCAAACAGAAAATAAGAAAATATAAACGGGAAAAGAAACAAAAACAGCAAGTCGGACAGGGGCGGCGGCAACAGTGGCGGCACGCCGCCCTGCCTAGGGTTTTTATCAAGTGGTGACGGCTAGGGTTTTGTTATTTATGTGTGACGCGACGGAAACGATATAGAGCCTAGGTTGGCTCTGATACCATGTAAGATTGTGAAAGACTGAATGTTTTATTGATTCAATAGGATTACATTATATAGAGAATGTATGAAACCTTATAAAGCTAAGCTAGGCCCGTGGGCTCAGACTAATAATATGGTCTAATAATTTTCACCATCTATACGAGCCGTATAACAATATTTGTCATGTCAGAATATTCTATATGGGCTATATAACCCTATACAACCTGCATAGAAGGTATAAAAATAAGATTTTAAGGTGTGGTTTTATCAACTCCCATGCAAAAACTTGAATGACCGTTACATTATGGTGGAATAAACCCTTAAAATGGGAAATTTTATTTTGGGAAAATTGCAATAATGATCAACATACTTTTACTCCATTTCACTAGACTTTAAAAATCATTAACAAACCAAATCACACTTAAAAATAAATTATTTTGGGCAATCTCGACTCAGACATGTAAAAATGCTGATGTGGATGAATGACATTGCGAGTATAGTGAATCTTGTTTTTGGATACAGCGAAAGCAAGCTCAAACGAAGAAGTATAGAATCCAACAACAAGCAATTTACCTATGCTGAGGTGGCAAACATGACTAATAATTTCCAAACAGCCATTGGAAAAGGAGGATTTGGAACTGTTTACTTTGAAAAATGGCAAACAAGTTGTAGTCAAGTAGACCCTGGGTATTGGCTCAGTGGTCATGGGAAATGAGGGAAGACTCCTGGCCTTTGGTCACGAGTTCGATTCCTGATCCCTCCGGGTTTTACCGGTTCTTCACCGTCGTGCCCTCGGACGGGTGAAGAGTCGGGTTTTCTTCGAAACTGGTGGCTTGGTGGGCTAGGGGCTCCGTGCGTGCAGGTTGGGCTGCCATCGGGCTACCTTTCGGCCAATGGGTGCCGCGTACGGGGTACCCGACGTTGCTTTAGTTGGACGTTCAAAAAAAAAGTTGTAGTCAAGTTACTCTCTGAGTCATCTTCTCAAGGATATAATGAATTCCAAAATGAGGTAACACTAATCGGATAACTCGAAAATTCTTTCTTGGAAATTACAGTTTTGCTCCAGTGAGTGGCGTGCCAAAGTTTTTTAACTTGAGTATGCAGTAGCATTACAAATATTTACCATTTCAAAAACTAAAGTTATCATATTATTCCATAGTAAATAAAATAAAATTACATAATTATAACAATGTTTTTCACTAGTTATCATTGAGTAAAATATTGGGTTCACTTCAGAACTCTAAATAATTACAGAACTTTTAGAATTCCTAACAAAAACTAATTATATATATATATATATATATATGGTATTTTTATCATTTATTATATGTATTTTTATGATTACATACTTGCTAAAAGTAGTTTACACGCGTGTAATCATAAAATAACATATAAAAAATTATATGACTACTCTAAACATGTATGTAATCTGAAAATAAATGTACCGTAAATATAAAAATATATAAATAAAAAGATTGTTTCTTAAAGTTCTAATAATTATTTAGAGTTCTGATTTTTATTTTATTAACAATGGAATGAGTAAATATGGTATTATGAAATTTAAAATGACTAAAATGAAATTTTGAACATTTAAAAGGATATACCCATAATTAATTTAGATAAAGAAATGGAATGAAAACACTTGCACCTAACTCACAAAATGAAACCACAACAAATAGATTAAGAGTGAGTGCCAGTGGTACATGTAAATTTATAGAAATATATGGTCTAACTGCAGGCTGAGCTCTTGATGAGGGTTCATCATAGGAATTTGGCCTCATTTGTGGGATTTTCTCATGATAATAACAGAATGGCGCTTGTATACGAGTACATGGCTAACGGTAACCTCAAAAGTTATATATCAGGTATTGCATAGTATTGCATTTTGATATTTAACGTCAGAGGTTGTTAATAAAGGTTATTATTGTTGAATGTATTTCGATGATTATTATTGAATATCAAGACCCTTTAAATAGGGTGAAATACAGCCATGAAATTAGGAAAAGATATACACAGAGAATACAAAGATTATCTCTAAATAACTAACTAAAATCTATTCCTAAAAATACAATTATACTCGGCTGGCTAAGACACCCCCTCAGTTTGAGCGGGCGGAGGACAGACGTTCAAGCTGGACCGAATGATTGGAATAGTTCACGAGATAATCCCTTTGTAAATATATCCGCATATTGCATAGATGAGGGGACATGAAGAACTTTAATATGCCCAAGACGAACCTTCTCCCGGACAAAATGTATGTCAATCTCGATGTGTTTTGTCCGTTGATGTTGAACCGGATTATTGGACAAATACACCGCAGAAACTTGTCACAAAAAACAACAGATGCTCGAGTCAATGGTTTGTGAAGTTCAAGGAGCAGGTTTCGAATCCAGGTTGTTTCGGCAACTGCATTTGCAACACCCCTATACTCGGCCTCTGCACTAGACCTCGAGACCGTAGGCTGACGTTTAGCAGACCATTATATAAGATTATCACCAAGAAAAACACAATAACCTGATGTGGAGCGTCTCGAATCTGGGCAACCACCCCAATCATCGTCAGAATAAGCAACCAAATCATGAGAAGCCGAACGCACAAGCCGTATACCATAATCAATCGTACCTTGTAAATAGCGTATTATGCGCTTCATAAATGCAAAGTGAGGATCCCGAGGCTCATGCATGAAGAGACACACCTGTTGA